>JAJJWW010017148.1:0-495242 GCA_023531295.1 Papaver armeniacum
CACCGACTAATTAACTCCCGACCAGTGGTTGTATAACCAAGCCGGTGAAGTTGGACTGACAAGATGATCTTTGAGACACTCATCTCGCGACCGCTGATAGAATTAGGGTTTTGAAGAGGTGCGCAAGCATCCTCTTCATCCCGGTCGAATCCAAGCATGGGATATGACTTTGGCCAGAGCCAACCAGTACATGCGTATAGACGGCATGACTGTGTAGACGCCTATACCCATTACTCACAAAAGTATGATCTTGGCCACTCAATTCGTCCTATGAAGCTGAGTGACGAGATCAATTTGTGACGTAAAACTAATGCCGCAAGAGCCGCGCGTCATGCCCACTTCGGCGCACGTTCCAAGATGACCAATTTTGGTCTGGTCTTGACCGCTCGGTCTGGTGTGAAGGTGGTAGGCTGGTGTTCACGCCTATACTCGAATATCCCATGAAAACGTGATCCGAGCCATCCAAATCGTCAGCGTAAGTTGAGCTGGCCGAGACCGGCCTATGGGTTTGGGAGGTGTGACCACGCTAGTTTGGGCGCCGCTGTCTTGGAATAACCTGTGCATGATATACCTTGGCCGATCGGGTGAGGGGATAGATGGGTCCACGGTGGTCATGCCGGTATGACCTGGACTCGCTTAATCTAATCTTGACCTCTCCATTCGTGCTCTGAGAAGACGGACGCTTGTGATGCTCAAAACCCTAATTTTGGGTTTCAAGGTCAGCATGTGACCATGCTTTATTCTAGCGTACGACTGGGATAACCAACCATGGTTGGTCCCGACCGATTGGTCGGTATGTAGGCTGCCCACTGTGATTGTGTTGACATGCTCCGCCCTTTGAATCTACATCTACACCCTCCATCTATACCGCGAAGATGGATGGTTGAGATCAGCTTTGCGACACATGTAATATGCCGCAAACCCTAATTTAGGGTTTTCCCGCCCATACGCTCCGTGTGGACGTTTGGCAAGCTAGGCCAAGGGAGGCCGACCATGCGTGGTCCGCGTTGGTTCTGAGCAGCTGGATATTCCATACCGC
Organism: Papaver armeniacum; assembly: GCA_023531295.1. NCBI lineage: Eukaryota > Viridiplantae > Streptophyta > Magnoliopsida > Ranunculales > Papaveraceae > Papaver > Papaver armeniacum. Next base: position 1,040 of record JAJJWW010017148.1, read on the forward strand.
TATGGGTTATGGAATTGATCCGGGCCATCCAATCACGCTCGGTGAGGTTGGATGAACGAGATCATATCTCGGACTCGACACGGACAGCCCGGATGCTCAATCAGGCTAGTATAACACACCGAGAGTCCTCAATCGGGCTAGTATAACACACCGAGAGTTGCAACCTGTACGGGTATTTCGTACATGCTTTTATTATAATGCTTGGAGGTTCGTGTTGCTCTGCTGAGAGCAACACTCAGTCGTCATGCCGCACTGATAATGAGTACAGGAAATACAAGGCCTCTCATGCATTAATTAATAATGCTATAAATTCACAGGGTATATGGGATTGTTGCTACATGCTCTAACCTGGATGAATTTCATGTATTCACAGAATGGGATTGTTGCCACATGCTCCATTCTAGGTGAATTAGTAAAGTGAAGGATTATCCAACACTTATTAATGGATTTATCTTTTACAAGATGTCGACGCATGATTTTCTCGGTTTTTACAATTTTAACCTTAAATGATAATCCACCATCAACATGGTTGAAGGTTGGAACTAACGTATAATAAGAATTCTTGGAATTCCTTGGGGTTTTTGATTTATGCAGAAGTTAACCATAAGCACAAAGTCGTATCTCTTGGTTAATAAGATTCAAAAATTTTATCGATCCTGTGGGGTAAATCCACAATAGGTATATAGAAATTATTTTAGCGCCAAATAACATCAAAAGTTTTGGTTTCGTAAGACTGAATGTCTAATGTTTTTTCACCCGAGAACTTATCGGATTGGTCACGAGCTGAACGAGTGGGACGCGCTTTGAAGAAGCGATCCGTTATAGAGCCGCCTTATCGGGAATAACGAGGTGTCTCTCAATACTCAAAGTTTCATATCCGAGGCGAGTTTTCAAGAAATCGCTTCGAAGTTTTAGCAAAAGCCGCTCTTTGAGGTCGCATCGATTGGTCGAAAGGTATGAAGGAGAACGTTGTTCTGGGGATGATACCTGCTGGTTGATCGGTTGTCAATCCGTCAAAATTAATTTCACTTTCTTACTCACTAAATATGAATGAAGTAAAAGTAAGGAAGAGTTCAGTATCCACAAGAGAGGCAATTGTTGTTATGCGATTTTCAGTTTCTAAGGTAACCAAGGGGGGATGTTTGTTGTTTTAACGAAATACTAAAGTAAAAATAAAATAAAGCAAAGCAAATAATTGGAATAATCAATAAGGAGAAGATATTGGTCACTTAGATAGTATCATTCACAAACATGTATTTTCATCAATGATTAGAATTGGTAATTTAATCTCTCATCTACTAAAAGTCCTAGGATACCTTGATCGCAAGAATACCCCGCTAATTCCCTGATTTCATCACAACCACATTAAAAGATGCATATGTAAATTCTTCCTAGAAAGCAACCTAAAGTGTAAAAGCACAATTAGATTTAACTCCTAAAAGCAATAAGTTCTATGGAATAAGACTAATCAATGCAAACGAATGTGTAAAAGCACTAATCGCTTTAACAAAAGTTATGATTCACTTGTGACTAGTAGGATATATCACTACAAGCACTACCCACAATTATGCTACTTAGAATCAGTGGATAAACAACTTTTCCGTATTGAAAACCATAATATAGCTCTAGAGATGAATGCAAATCTGGATTGATTCCTGACTCAACCTAACAAGTATTCAAATCATATAACACTATTAATTGTGAATCACAAACAATAAAGTATTGAGACAAAACTAATTCATTGAATCAAATAACATGTTGGAAATCAACTTTATCCCATAACCAATAATATGTTTAGCTACTCATAGCTATGGAGTTCATCATAAAAATATTAATTGAAAAGAAGAAGATGAACAAAAGCAAACCCTAGAAGCGTAAAACAAAACCGACTCTCCAAAGTTCCAAGAAAATATATGTGATCCCAAAAGTTGTAGAAGTATTTCCTTTAAATAGCTCCTTTGTTTCCAAAATTAGGTCTAATCTTCAAAGGTCCAAAAGATAGAAGTCCACCAAGCCCATGTGTGAGAAAAACCCATGTAAAAACTCGCCCAAAACGGTCGCCGGAAAACTGGTATTATGGTCTGAATCCTAAGCACCGAAAGTATCTCAGTGACCGCAAAGTCCACCCGGCCACCGTCAACGAGTCAACTTCGGCCAACGATCCAACTCGGCCGGTCAACTCTGGCCAAGCACCGAGTCGAGTATGAGCTCTGTCACTAACTCACTAAACGAGTTAGACAAGTTAGTCGACTCAAATTGAGCTGAGTGACCTTGGCCTCGAACCATTTGCACCGGGCTCGAATGTTATGATCCACAATCCTTGTGTTAGCAAGATTACACATCCAAATCTCTAATGGTCGCTTGTCGCACATCAAGCCATCTTCAAATTCCGCAGCCTTTATCAAGACAGGCCATAACTCCTTTCAACCACACAAAGACTACGCAACTTCAACTTACAGATCGCAACATCACTAACCCACCCGATTCAGCCTCCACACTACCAGTAACCTCAAACCCTCAAGCTAATCAGCTCACATTTCTTTGTCGCCGAGCCATTTCTCTACTCGACTTCCACGAGACCACCACCACCTCCATTGCATACAATACCACCAACTCGACCAACATTACCCGAGTTCAACAAAGATCAACACCATTCTCGCTTCATGCAAGTCCTCCATGACCACAAAGACCATTTCAGCTCAAGAGCAAACCACAAATGCAATCAACTCAAGACTCGCAACATAGAGCTCACTAACACTTTCATTGACAAGATCAATTCAGCCCGCAATTCCCATGAACATTCAATCCTTACTTCCCGCATCTCCACCACTACTAGCTAGCACTCATACAAGAACTCTAGCTCAGCTAACCGACACTCAAAGATATCCACGACTCGGCCCCAATTCCATCCATCGCCCGCATCGCAGCATAACACCAGCCTACTTCAAGCAATTCCTAAACATACATCTATCATCTCAGAGCACCTGCAATGGATCAATCCTACATAGCTTATTGCAGCACCAACTTAATTTCCATCCATCCCTGCAATGCCCTGCTACACAACTTCATCAATGCAGCACCAGCACCTGCTGCAATTCAAGTACAGCTTCCTCCACCACATTTCTCAGTTCATTATCAAAATCCTCACCCGAGCTACAACTACAACTCACTCTTGACTCAACCAGTTCCATCAATTCCAACACATCATTCTCCCTGCCACTAATTCACCTGAGTCTCAACCACCCCCAACATCCATGGCAAACTAACCATCACCTGTAACAGCAACCTCCAACATTTCTCCCTTGTACCGTAGCCACACCAACTGCTATCATCTCAATCCTCCCTAAATGCCATGATTCATTGCTTCGCAACACAACCATTGTAATATCACCGTAATCACCAAGCAGCAGCTCCTGTCTTCTCAAATCCACCATTTCATCATAACCCACTACCGCATTCAAATCGAGACTCGACCCATTTCTTTATTTGAATTTCTTGATAATATCATCAGCCCAAATTTCTACTTACAAGCAATGGATTCATTTTCTCCGCAATTGCTCTGTCGTAAACCACACAAAGAAGAACACATCATACTCTCCCTTGTTCTCTCCGCCTCTGATTTGTATCACCACCATAGATCCATCTCTTCGTCGACTTATTTTATTCTTGCTCTTTCTCCTCAACGGACCCATTCCCGCAACGTCATCTTTTGATTTTCTTCTTGAATTTGAGCATCAACTCTTCAAATCCCTAATTCCTCCACCAAAATTCGAATGAAACCCTAACTTCCAAGACATCACGTAAAATCAATTTCATCCTTCAATTAGAACAAAACCCATCTCTCGATTCCATGAATCTCTTGCTCAAACCCTAAACGACGGTAGCAATAATCACTGTCGCCATCCGCTCTCTCGTGAACTCGAATCCATGGCCAGCTAGTGCTCATTCTTACAGGCAAAGAAAAAGAGATAGAAGCAAATGATGAGAAAAATCATTTTTCTCTGAAACTTAGGTCTTCTGTAGGAATTGAAGATGATACAGCCATCCAGGTGCTAGCGTGATAAGGGGTTACCCGTGAAATGACTCTGAGCACCCGTAAATAGGAAAAGGGCCTCCTAGTTCTTGCATGGCTTGTCGGTTTCACGGAACCGACCGCCTATTCACTTCTTTGCTCAACCGTAGCTAGCTTCGTCGCCTCGTGAATTGGTCTTTTCGCTCTTTTTAGCTTTAAATGGGTGATTTCTTCTCCTTTTGTTCTCGATGACTCCATTGCACCCATAGAACTCAAAAGCAAACATAAGAGATGCAATTCCCAAGGAAAATAAGCAATGAAAGCATAAATACTAGATATAAAATTAGGTGTTTTATAACACCTATCATCGGTCATATGGATCTAAAGGATTAGTGTATCATTCAAGGCAACACAAATAATATCCTTTGGAAACAAAAAAGAATAACCTATTCCTGAGGGGGTTTAGAGATATTTTGTTCTAACACAAAGAATTATTTGATTTCTTACATCCCAAAAGAATATCCACGATCCATCAGAACAATTATTTATGGGATGTAATGATTCCTAAGAGAGATATTCATCTCTTACCTTAACTTTAAATACCATCCGTCTAAAGATAATAGTGAATAGGCGAATTTATGGCTTGGCCTGTATATCAGGGTCAATCTCGGCAAAAGGTTCCATCGTAATATTATTTATTTAGTATTTAGTGGTATCTCATCTCTTAAAAAACAAATATGGAGAAATGACAAGAAGATATCGAACATTAATTGAAGAGATGATGGAAGCAGAGTTAAGTTCTGGTCATGGTACTAGGAAATGGAACTTGAGAATGGACCTTACATCTCTCGGAAAGCGTAAAGGTATTCATATTACAAATCTTACTAGAATTGCTCGCTTTTATCGAAGCTGTGATTTAGCTTGATGCACTGGCAGGGAAAGCAATTCTAATAGCTGATAACTAAAATAAAGCAGCGGATTCCAGCAAAGATCCTCGCCAATAACAGGCTCGTATCAAGTATAAAACTGGCTCTGCAGCATGTCAACGAATTGGTCCACCATAGAAATGAGACTTCATAAGTTCAGTGATCGAGAGTGCAACGAAAAGGAGGAAGACTCAACCGCTCTTCCTAAACGATGCAGCGAATGTTGAAGAGACATATATCGCCAAACATATCGGGTGGGATCAATATATGACTAAGTTACCCGATATTGTAATCATCGTTGATCAGCAGAAGAATATAGCGTTCGCTCTTCGAGAATCGTAATCTTGGAACTTCCAACGATTTGTTTAATCGATACAGTTCGGGTGACCCTGATCTCGCAGATATTTCATTCCATCAATGACAGACGATAGCTCAATCCGATTAATCTCAACAAATTAGTACCACATTTGAGGGCCATTCTAGCTATATCCCAAATCGCTGATTAATAATAAGATAAGTCAATTACTTCGTGAACTCCATAGATTTGAACCGACACCATATCTGAATACCAGGATGAGATAAAAGTCGGACATGGATTACTTGATATCTGGAAAATATGGATTCAAGTAGACGAGTTGAGAAAGAGATAGAATGAACTCAAAGTAATTCCTTTTAAGTTCTATTTCGCAGAGGACAATATGAATGTGTCTACCATAGATCCGTCAACACATTAAAAGGGCAGACGATACGATCCACAGTGTGAAGTAGGCCAACATTTCTATTGGCAAATACGGTTTCCAGTCCATGCCCAAGTCCTTATTACGGCCAAGGAGTCGAATTGCTATCTTATTAGGTTCAGCCGCGATAGCTGGTTCTGGAACCTCACAAACTATTCCGCACAACGGCCGAATCTCTTCGAATATATCCTGAATTCCTTCGAGACTTCGAGCAAAAACTCATATTGGAGAAGAGTATGGTCCTTGTTCCCTATTTGAAACTATGTCCCTATTTATTTTTGCTTCTAATCGGGTATTAGGCTCTTTTACCCTGAAATATAGCAGCCATTTCATGGGAGCTAGCGACCATTTAACGATAAATATACATGCGTTGCTTTGAGTTACTCACGTCCGCGGCATATTTCATGCGGTCTTCTACCAAAAAGGATTGCTTATTTCTGCAAATACATTCAACCAACTCCAATCCTTTACCACCATCATCATCCTAGAAGATTTCACAAAACCCCTATCGCTGGTTTTGGTTTTCGAACATACCGTCGATAATTAGTAGTAGTTGTTGCTCTTGCTCTTTAGTACCATCAGTGGCGTCATATATCGCCATGCTTCCTTGGATTATTTATGGTTGTGATTCATGCGATTCTACTTTTGCAACTTTAGCCATGCGGCGTATATAGGCGAATCCATGGAGGGTCATCATTAACTAGCTTTTCCGATTGATATTCTGGAATTCAAAATTAAAAATAAAGGAAAGAGATCTAAAAGATCTTTTCCTAAGATTCTTACACGATTGATGTCATATATTCTACTCTATTTGTTCATTCAATTACAATATTCTAATTATATTAGGTTCATAATTTGAATTCAAATTGTTATGCTATCTGAGTTTTCAAGTTGATTAAACAAAAACGATGGCCTTCATAGATAGAACGCAATGGACTGCCATTTATTTTGATTTAATTCATGATTGTCCAAATTTGAATTAATTCCATGAATTCCATCAACCAACCTCATATTGTATTGATATGACAATGATAATGATTTAAGCAATGAGTCGATATCCAACCAACTCGCTCTATTTGATCTCATGATAATGATATGCTCAAAGGGCAAAGAGAAGTGATCAAATGGGCTTTCATCAAAGATAGGTAAGACGACTTCAGGTGTATGTAATGGATATAAATCAATTGTTGTGTATGCTTCTAGAATCCAATGCATATAAGATGAGAATGAAATAGTTATTTACACCATAGAATGAAACATGGTATATGTGATATTAGATATCGATTCAGTTATATTGAACCATACATGATCTTATTTCCTTTTACGATCCTCCAATTATGAATTTATGAGATTCAATAGTCCTTTCCATTTCATTCAGGATTTAATGAATAACATACATGAAACCAAGACATATAGAAGAGAAAAAGTAACGAAGAATTGAAGAACGTTTGGAACTAGAAATGGAAGAACTTTGGGCTCTACAGGTTATAATTGATAAAGACTCGATGGATGGGAACGAGGAAACGAGAAATGCAAGAATTCTACGATTCAATAATATAATTACTTCAATTGAGATATGTCTTAGTAATGAAATCATATGATTATTTGTCATTGGTTTTTGATTGTATCATTAACCATTTATTTATTTCGAAAGCAGGAGTCTACTTCATGAATGTCACTGATTTCTCATTGCTCGCTATCGGGTATTACTGGACCGCCGTAGGGCTTCGCTTCATCGGACCTGTGAGTTGGTCAAGGTATACTTCTACTTGGACAGGCCGTAAGGTACGCAGTGTCCAGCAGGCAGTAGGGGCAAAATAAGAGGCACTTTATTGCTGAGTCCTGGCTTTTACACTGGAAGATTTAACAATTTATGGGTTGCTGTGGCATTAGCACGTTCTTATTTGCGAATCCTTTTTGCTTAATCCTAAGTAATAGAAAAGCTTTAATTCTGGGCTCACCTGCTTCCGATTTCACCGCTTTTTTTGAATTCTATCAAGACTTGACTCCTACAATCATACTGATACCGAGACAATATCCGCGGGAAGGACCGATTTGAGGATGAGGGAACTAGTGTAATTCACTAGCCATGCTTCTTCCTTCCTTGCTCTTAGTCCATAACCAAACCCGTTTTTTTAGAAAGCTGCAGAAAGCAGAGGAGCATTTCGGCAACGATCACATGAGATCTCGACCTAGTTACTAATAATCAGGTACTCGCAAGGGAACTCAACTGGAATATCAAAAATCATCAAAACGGAAATAATAAAATCTGCAAAAAGTTAGGAAAAATAATAAACAAAACAATAAAATATGGGATTAATTGACATGCTCTCTTTTGATTTGTATAAGTCGCATCTATAAGAGGAGATCAGTATGAAATGCAATCGACATTCTTTCGCTTTGGGTCACCGTCATCCGCTTCGTGGAGTTCTTCGTGTTTAACACTCGATATTTTTTAGCTAACAAAATCCAATAAATCTAAGTAGTACTGTGTATTGATCTTTAGTTTAGTGGAGTGTGTGCAGTTGTTTATCACCAACAATGGGGACGGATCTTAACCAACTGCGACTTTCTTTTCTTTAGAACTAAACTTCAGGTAAACGAAGGGTGCACGATCTTGCGAATTACTTCTCAATATGTAATGAAATCACACAGAAGTAAACCATAGCATTTCAAGTGAATTGCCATCTTCATTGGCAAAGTAAATACACTTGGATTCTCTATCAACCAATACGCGAACTATTAGTATAGTTGAAAGCTAAACCGTTTGAAGTCTAGGCTCAACATGGTACTCTTTCTACCACTATGTTATACATATGGAAATGGTTTCAAGAAGTTGTGCCATTTTTTCGATATAGAACATCATTCGCATCTAGCTAACGATTTGAACCTATTAATCGGAAAGGAAGGATCCCTTTTTCAACGCCGTTGATCGAGACCCATGTATTAAAAGCAGTATTTGTTTGACGGGGGAAAAAGCAACTTTGTCATAATTGAGCTGATTTGTCCAAGTTGGAAGAGTCCTCCAAATATTATGGTCGTGGATCAATGATCCATTTGATATTTTGGAATACGTAACAGAGAGAGAGGATAGGCTCATTCATATAAAAAATGGAATCCTCATAAGTAACTGAGCATGGAGAGCCAAATGAAGGAAAGATTCATGTTTGGATCTGAGAAGAGATCGTGGAAGTTTTGAAATGAGCTGCGAAGACACCCACTTTCATTAAGTGATTTATTAGATAATCGAAAAACAGAGGATTCCCGAGTACTATTCGAATTGCAAGAATTACGTGAAGGGGCCACTGAGCAAATTTGAAAAAGTCGGGCTCCATGTTGGTAAGTAAATGGAAGCCATCAATCAATCCACTTTTCACATTGCCTTCAGATCCTCAAATGTGCTAAAAGAAGACCTGCTCAAGTTGCATTTACAGGTATCGAAGTTTCGACCTTGCTTTTAGGATTAGTCTGCTATATTTCTCGACAAAGGGTGGAAAGGATATAACTCAAACAAGAGAGGTGTCAAATTTTGACGCAAGTGCGGAAGTCATCGCCTGAGTCCTGATTATCCTAAACCAATGTGAGTTTTTCTATTTTGGCTTGTCTCTCTCTCTGCCCCCCCCGCCTGATCAATGAGAATGGGAGCGCAGGCTCATGGATTGACGTGAGGGATAGACACATATCTGACAACTCAGCACATGGCGCATGATATGCTAATTTATGTGCTGAATTTAAAGATAATTCCAAATCAAAGCGCTAGTTTCATCAACATTCAACAAGGTTGTAAGTAAGAACCATGAATCTCATGGAGAGTTCGATCCTCGCTCAGACGACCGCCGGGCTACATAACACACATGCAAGTCTTGACTTGAAGTGGTGTTTCCAAAGGGCGGGAATGGTGAGTAACGCCGTAAAGAACCTTCCTTTCGAGGAACAATAGCCGAATGGTCAGAATAATTTAAAGAGGGTCCAGATGGGGGCAGAGAATCAGCCGAGAGTATTCATGCTGATTAGCTAGAAGCGCGTTATGATGCAACATCTCTACCAAGCAGATCATTTGAACCGAGAGATGATCAACAGACTGGGACCCTGATACTTACTCCACTGGAGGCAGGAATTTCTGAGCAGCAGGTAAGTCCCACTTAGAGGCTGCATGGAGGCAGATCGACGGAACTTTTTCCTGAAGAAGCAATGACTATGATAATGGGAATAAGCACGGCTAACTCTGACCTAAAGCAAACATGAAGACAGAGGAGCTAAGCAAGATCCCAACGATTGGGCTGTGTGGATTTTGAAGTCATTATCAATGGTCCAACTGATGTTGTTAAAATCTAGATGTTATTACGAGTATATGTCTTCGATTTAATCGGATAATACTCTCCGAACTTGTTTTCGTATATGAGATGATTATATTTCCGCCATAATCAGGGGGGAGACTATACATGACCAAATATTTCTCTCCCATTTTGATCAAACCGAAAATCCGGATTAATTAGTTGATGATATCAACTTTATAGGTCTCTTGAGGAGTCCTTAAAAACATACAATCCACGCTTTAGGAGCATAAATTCAATTTTATTTCTATCTTGCTTTCTTAAATCTGCAGTTGGAATTATGCTAGCATAAACTCGTCTTTAAGATAGACTAGAGTTATTCATTTGATGCTTATTTAATTTTTTTTTTAGAAACTCATATAATTGGGTTAGCATCAATAAAAATGTCAAAATTTGTACTCTTTTCCCTTCGTTTCAGGTTTTGTCCCATGTGGTTTTCCTGACAAGGTTTTAACGAGGCAATATCTCTGACGTTTAAATTTCTTTTAATGTTGATATTTGTGCTCTTTTTCCTTCGTCCATATTTTTTTCCCATTGGGTTTTAATGGTAAGGTTTTAGTGAGGCAAATCAATTCAACATGGTGGTCATCCAAGAGGGAGTTGTATCAATTGTGATTATTTGGTGGATTCCCACCGTTGAATATGTCATTTTGTTAAACCAAATCAACATAACAATCTCCTAGAAATTTGGATGTTCATCTAAACCACAAAAGGTATGCACACAAATACCATTTTGTTCACTTACGGTAACGTATCTACATCTTGGCTCTTTTGTCGAAGAAACTCCATCAACGACTTCATCAAATCATCACGAGAAGTTAGCATTAAACGATCACACAAATTCTCAATGTTGAAGAAGAACGTAGACTCTGCAAAAGTATTAACCGAAGATAATACTTCTTGTGCAACATAAAAGAAGACTGCATCAACCAATAGACATCTTCATGGAAGCACAAATGATCTTTTGCATTCAAGAAAATTGTTCAACGAAATTGGGATGTCTCGACTCAAAGATTTGCAAGCCAAGAATTTACTGAAGTACTCATCAGGGGGAGCACCATCATACAAGGTGCATTCTCTTTGGACTCATCATGTTGTACTCTTTTCCTATGTCGAGGTTTTTGTCCCCCTTTGGGTTTTTCCTTGTCAAGGTTTTAACGAGGCAACGTTTGTGTGTCCAACATTGTTTCAAGTCTTTACGTGTATATGCAATTTCAGGTTTTTCTCTTTTGAGTTTTCCTGGTATATTTGTAATTGCTTAGATACAATGGTCATCTAGGGGGAGTGTTATAAACGGAAGTTTATTAGGTAGATGTCCACTTTAGTGGGACCCCATTACTTGGGCACCAAGTATGTAACTCTATAAATAGAGTCCCAAACCTTTGTAAACAGATACATATTAATGAGAATCTCTCTTTCTTCTTCCCCTCTATTTTGTGTCTTTTGTTCTCTTCTTCTATATCACAAGAGTCGCGATTTTTCTTTTTTTTTTTCTTTTTTGAAGCATATTTTTGAAATTATCAAATTTGCGCTATGTTTGAGATTTTGACGTTATTCTTTTCAACCAAGTAAAACACACATCTAAATGATTATTAAAAGTTCATAACTAAGCAAAAAATACGATTAAATGATTACCACAAATTCAGAAGGGATTTATCGTAGAACTTGCGGTCCCTTTATTAGTTAATACAATTTTTTTTTCCATTCGCGTTATGATATATAATACAAAAATCTTAAAAGATAAATAAATTTAAAACCTATTTCTTTTAATAGATTAAAATATTTGCCAATCACCAAGTGGTCTGGTGGTTGGCATGCTCCCTCCCACTGCGGAGGTAGGGGTTTGAACCCTATAATTGCTGAAATCCACTCCAATTTAAGGAGTTTGGAGGTAGTCTAGGGACCACTAGTCTAGGGCATTAAAATAAAAATAAAAAATAATAGATTAAAATATTCATCTCTTTCATCACTTTATGGTATATGATCTCACTATTTACCGACTTGAATTTCAACCATTAATAATTATTACCGAAACTAAGTACTTGAATACAATTTAGGTCACATAGTGGATTTTACGCCAAATGGTACGCTTTGGCTTGCAAGAAAATTTCAATTGAAGGTCTGGAGGCATAATTGTAATCCGGAAGTGTTTTCAATGGAAGAACACCTTTAGGTGCTTTTTCAGTTACTCTAAAGTTCAGAAATGTACATGATAGTTTTGAATGAATTTTCATTTCAATTCGCGGTGCTTATGATCCAGCAAATTATGGGCAGTTTTGGCAAAAACTTAATGATATATATTATAACTATTATGGATGGACCTTAGTATTGTTTGGGTGGTGATTGATATGCAATTCAGTGTCAGGCTGAGAGGACTCAAAGTGGTGGGTGTAAGAAGAACAAAAAGAATTCAGAAAATTCATTAATTCCAATAACTTAATGGATATTCCAACATTAAAAGAAAAATTCTCAAAATCCACAAATTCTGAGCATATTAGACATGTTTCTTTTCCACAGCTGATTTATTTAAAAAGACTTATTTCAGACGACACTTCAATCTGGTAAGACTCCAATGCGGGTAACCTTGACCTCCTTTCAAATGTGAGAATTACAATTAATCTCATCGTGACTTTTTTTTTTAGCACAAATGAAAATTTGGTGGTCAAATTTATTGTTTTCTTGTTGACCTAGATATATGCAAGCTAGGGAGAAACTTTTTTCACTAAAAGTAGGGAAGAGAGGTTTTGGGTCATTGCATAAAGAGGTTGATAAAATATAAGCTCAAATTGATGCTCTTGACATCCTTCGAGAGTTCAATGCTCTTTCTCAGGATGACTATGTGGTAAGGGAGGTTGCTAAATCAAGTCATAAAAAGGCCACACTAAATTTGGCAAGGAAGTGGTTCTTTAGAGCAAAAAGACAGGACAGGGACTAGCTGATGTAGAAATAAACTCAAAATTTTTCCTTACAACCAAAATGTAAATGCCATCCATTCTCTGGTGATAAATGGAAGTATGTGTCATGACATGATCAAATCAATCAATAAGCAAAGAACTTTTATGTAAACCTTTTCAATGAGAATATCTCTTACAGGCTAGTTTCCCTTTTTAAGTTTTCACCATGCAATCGTGCTTGAGAAGCCATTTGAAGAAGACGAAGTCAAGAAAGTGACATGGAATCTTGACACGAACAAAAATCTCCTAGTCCTGATAGATACACGATGGATTTTTCAAGGTTGTATGGGAAATTATCAAGGTAAGTTTGAGCAAAATGGTTGTATTGATTGGAGATTGAACTGCACCAACATCATCTTGATTCCACAATGTGACGGAGCTACTTCAATAGAAAATTTCAGGCCAATAAGCTAATTGGGTGGGGTATAAAATAATCTCTAAGTTGTTGGGGGATAGATTGAAGATTGTACCTCCCACTGTCATTTCCGAGTTTCAAGAGGCTTTTGTGGATAGTAGACAAATAGCTGATGGTATCCTGATTGCTTAAGAACTCATAGATTCTAGATAGGGTGTCAATGGGTCCAATAGTGTTCCGATAATATACTACCCGAAACCGGGACTAGTTATTTTATTCGGATCCGGTTCCTAAATTAATGGCTGGTATTTAGAGAAAAAAAAACTTCCAGAAAAACACACAAATTCTCATCTTTTTTTGAAACATAATTTATTTTAATATAAAATTAAAGTTAATTTTTATGAATGGTCTGAATAAATATTAATTAAAATAAAAAGAAAAATAAATCAAACTTAAAACTAGATAAATGGTCTATATTTTGATAAAAATACTAATAAAATGATGAATAACCGAGTGCATATGACCCGCGAGTATCCATCGTGTATATAAATCACTAGCGGCAGACGGTCTTGGGCATAGGTCGGGATAGACGACCGTCCTAGGACCAAATATCAAAATGGCCCAAAAAATGTAGGTTTTAATTAATGAGATCACTTTATGGTGAGGCGCTATAACTCTTTTGTGCAGATTCAGAAGATGGATTTCAGTATCCAAGAGTTTTGGGTAGACTTTAAGGACTTACCCCCTGAACTTTTTGATAGAGAAACAATGTTTAAGTTCGCAAAATTCTTGGAGAAGTTGAGGAAATTGACCTTGAAGATGGAAATCCGGTTGATTCAAATGCAGTCAGTGCCAACATCAAGATCACTGTGAAGACACCACTGATTAGAGGTTTACTGACATAGAATGGAGCTGGTTATACACAATGGATCCCATTCTACTACCAAAAGTAACCAGGCAATCTCTGTCCAACATGTTTTGTTATTGACCATGATGAAGATGATTGTGAAAACAAAGCAAAGTTTGTAAGGGCTCTGGCCAACAAGGCGCTTTTCAAGTTTGGCCAAACAAACTATTCTTTAGAGGATGTCATAGCTATGAACCAAAAATATGGAGATGGCTCACCATTCAAGATCAACAAAAAAGTTTCGAAGAAGAAAGCTGTGGCAGCCAACAAAGTGGTCTTCCAAAGACCTTCTGATGGCTATCATGTTTCTCCTTATACTGAAGAAGCAAGAAGCAATTCAAATGCTGGAGAAGGTTCGAGCATGATGAGAAGAAAAAGAGAGAGAGAGAAAATGTTGCCAGAAACATCAACTTTGACAATGTTGTCATTATGGAGGAGAGCAGTGTAGCTGACTATAGTGTTTACCAACCGGCTCAAGAAATGCAAGACAATGACTACAACCAAGGGGGTGACTGGGATCATCACTGCAATGCGACTATGTACATGGACAATACAGGGCACGAAGATCAGGTTTATTTCATATCAATCTCTAAATTTCTCTTGCAAGTCCATACAATTAGCTTAAATTCTATTCTAGCTGTTAAACTTTTTTCTTTCCATAAGCATCATCCATTTCATACCCCGTTAGACATGAAAATCTTTGCATGGAACTGTCAAGGCATTGGCCAAAAAGACACTAGAGATCATCTTAGGCATTGCATCCAAAATAATAATCCTGATATAGTTTTTTTGTTTGAAACTAAAACTAATAACACCAAAACTATCTCTTTCATTAGACATTTTGGATTTCCTAATTTTTGGGCTCAGTCTTCTGTGGGTCTATGTGGAGGAATTGCTCTCCTATGGAAAGATAGTTTGAATTTGTAAATGGTTGATGAACAAAGAAATCAGATAGAAGTTTTAGTTACAGCTGGTCCTCAAAATACACAATGGCTACTAACTTGTCTGTATGAAAGCCCAAGATATAATAAAAATAAAACCCTCCGGGAAACTATATCAACCAGAAGCCAAAGCATGCAGATCCCGTGGATGATCATTGGAGACCTGAACATCACAATTTCTTATCAAGAGAAAATCTCAGCAGCAGCTACTTCAAAATCTTCTCTCAACAAGTGCATCAGAGATTGGCTTCATCAAACTGATTTGCTCGATGTCAAATTCTCAGGGTATCCATACACATGGAATAACCATAGACAAAGTAGTCAACTTGTGTCGGCAAAACTGGATAGGGCAATAGCTAATACCAAATGGCATGACATTTTTAACTCAGCAACCATCTACAGTCTCACTCATTTCAGCTCAGATCACTCTCCAATACTTCTTCATAAAAACCCATCTGAGAGAGACTACAAAAAACCTTTCAGAATATATGAAAACTGGCTACAACAAGATTCATGTAAAGAACTGATTTTAAAGATATGGAATTAGCCTCAGAAAGTCTCAGCAGCATATCAGATGGTTACAAAGCTCAAAGTCACCAAAAAGGAGATCAAAAAGTGGAACTTTGAGGTTTTTGGCAACGTAAACCAGCATATTAAAGAAGTTGAGCAAAAGATTCAAGAAGTCCAACTGCAGCAACAACAAAATAATGTCAAAGAGATAGAAGAACTTCAAAAAGAACTAAGATTCTGGTACAAAATGGACTCAGACATGAAGTACCAAAACTCAAGAGAAAATCCCATAAAGAAAGAAAGCAAAAATACAAAATACTTCCGCTCAAATGCAAACTACAGGAGGAGGAGAAATCACATTGACTCTCTCAATGATGAATTGGGTATATGGCATTCAGATAGGAGAAGTGTTGAACAACTCTTAAACAAGCACTTCAACACCATTACAACTACTTCAAATCCACAGAGAAATGAAGAAATTATGGGTCTCATCACTCCTTGCATCATAGATGAAGACAATGCCAGTCTAACTTCCATCCCACACCAAGAAGAAATAAAAAATACAGTCTTTCAAATCAACTCATGGGCTGCACTAGGTCTAGATGGATTTCAAGCAGGCTTCTACCAATAATGCTGGAATGCTGTAAGTAAAGATATCACTCTTGTAGTTCAAAACTTTTTTAGAACCGGATATCTAGTCAAAGAACTCAACTACACATTTCAAACCCTGATTCCAAAAATTGAATGTCCTCAAACCCCCTCTGATTTCAGACCAATTAGTCTTTGCAATATAAATTACAAATTATTTTCTAAAATCTTAGCAAATAGACTCAAACCAATCCTTTAAAAAATTATTTTCCCATTCCAAGCAGCCTATGTCCCAAACAGAAATATCTCAGACAATACAATTATTGCTCATGAGTTAGTGGATCATATGAAAAAAAAGTAAAAACAAGTATGGTAAAGTAGGTATAAAGCTTGACATGTCGAAAGCTTTCGACAGAATTGAATGGAAATTTTTACTAGACATCATGAAGTAGCTGGGATTTAATAAGAAATGGTGTCAAATGATTAATCAGTGTGTGGGTACAACATCAGTTTCTTTGCTTCTTAATGGTTCTTCATGTCAACCATTCAACCCTTCAAGTGGACTTCGACAGGGAGACCCAATCTCTCCATATCTCTTTATCTTATGTATGGAAGGTTTCTCAAGAATGTTATGCAAAGCAGAAAGTATGAAGAAAATCCAAGGTATCAAGCCAAGCCAACACAGTCCAAGCATAAATCATTTATTGTTTGCAGATGATTGTCTTCTTTTCTACAAAGCCAAAGAACAAGACATAAAGAACCTGTTAGACATCATCAACAAATTCAGTACAGCATTAGGTCAAGTCATAAACTTCAATAAATCAAGTGTGTTCTTCAACAAACATATGTCTCCACAAAGATGCTCTCAACTGACAGGTCTACATCAAATGAGAAGAATGGGTTTAAATGAAAACTATCTTGGTCTTCTTATCTTCATAGGAAAAAACAAGAAAGAAAGTTTTAAACCCATAGAAGACAAAATTCAAGGCAGACTAAGCACCTGGCAAGGTAAAATCATTGATCAAGCTGGAAGGTAAACTCAAGTTCAATCTGTGCTGAGTATATGTAAAATTATCAGATGGGATGCTTCAAAATGCCAAAGAATGTAATTGAGACCATTGACAAAGCTCAGAGAAGATACTGGTGGAATAAATACAACAAAAGAGGAGCAAACCCAATTGCTTGGAATGCTGTGTGTAAACCAAAAAGACTAGGAGGAATGGGCTTTAAAAACAGACTAAAGTTCAATGATGCTCTTCTAGCAAAGCTGGCATGGAGATCACTGAGCACAATACTCTTTGTTCCAGAATCCTAAGAGCTAAATATTTTCATAATAAGATCCTTTATGTGACAACATCACCTCTCAAGGCACCTGGATTTGGCAGAGCATCTACAAAGGTTTACAAATAGTGAAAAAATATTATATCAGAAATGTTGGAGATGTCTCAAGCATCAAAGTTTGGAAACACAACTGGATTGGAAACAAGAAATCATCTCAGCTCTCTCAGTATAACCATTACTCATCAAGCAATGCAACAGTTCAGGATCTGATACATCAAGAAACCAAGCAATGGAATATACAGAAAATCAACCAACTCTTTAACCAAGAAGAAAGAAATGCTATTCAAGACATAAGAATTACTGGAAATGCAAAAGATGGAATTCATTGGAGCTTAACTAGAAATGTTTCTTTCTCAGTCCAATCCACATACACGACTTTAACTCAAGAAATTAATGGCAATAATGTTAGCAAAGAAGAGCAGAAGTTTTGGCTGAAGATATAGCATTTAAAACTCCCATACAAACTAAACCTATTCTTATGGAGATGCTTACAAGAAATTCTTCAAACAAGAGATAGAATTGGAAGATATTCTCATCTGGAGGACTACAATTTCCCTTTTTGTGCACAAACTTTGGAAACAGATGCTCATCTACTTCTGAAATGTGACCTAGCAAAAGCTGTTTGGTTTGCTATCCTGCCAGAAGCTATATGCACTCCCAGCAGAATTTCAGTTTTTTACAAGACTGGATTAAATCTTGGTCCCAAGATCAGAGCAGCATCTCCTTCAAGAATGAATATAGTATCCTGCTAGCCACAGTCATAATGTGGAAAATATGGAAACAAAGATGCATAAAAGTCTTTGAGAACAAAGACATTCATCCAAATAACATTATAATGTGCATCAAGAAATTTTGTTTGAAGTATAATATTCTATCTTATGGCACTAACAATGACTGCAGGATAAGAGTTTTGAAACCAAAAAAGAAGTGGGAAAAACCACCAGTTCACTGGAAAAAACTGAACTTTGATGATGCATTTGATAAGGAATCTAAAATTTGTGGCATTGGTCTAATTCTAAGAAATTGTGCAGGAAGATGCTTGGAGGCCTTGGTGAAAGTGACAAAATCAAGAGACTTTGAACAAGCTGAAGGTCTAGCGTTCTTAGAAGTTGTAGAATGGATCAAAGCTAAAGCCTGAAGAAATATCATTATTGAAGGAGATTGCAAAACAATCATTAAAGTTGTGACTTCAAATTTTGGTAATGTTTTGTGGCAGGATCATAATCTCCTTTCGGATATTAGTAGAATAGTAGAATCTCTTAGTAGTGTTAAGTGTTTTTTCGTTCCTAGGACTAGTAATGAAGCGGCAGATGGGCTAGCCAAATATGCCACGAGGTTTGCTTGTAATCAAGTGTGGTCAGAGCAACCACCTAGATGCATCCTCTATTTTAGAGATGGACAACCCTGTGCAACTGTTTTTCTTTAGTAATGAATTTGATTTTATGATCAAAAAAATAAAATACAATAATATTAATGAGATCACTTAATGATTTCGTTAATGCTAGTTTTTATGATCTTTGGGTTATATTTAATGAAAGTATTTTATTTTATTAATTCTTGTAAGTTCTCCTTCGTATTACAAACTTATTATAAATCACCAAATTTTATTTAGTTATTTTTTAAATATCTTACACCATGTGTAGTGTATATTGGATTTGTTTATCTTTTAGCAAAAAGCAAAATAAAGTGTAGTAAATGTAGCCAGCATTTTTTTTTTCTTAATTTTTTTTATAATGGTGTTAGTTAGCACCATACCTCTTCCAAATGAAATTTTGGTTACTTTATAATTCTTATTGTACTTTTATACGCATGCATAAAAAGATTGTTCAATTAGTTTAATTTTGGACTCATCATTTATCATTTATGTTAATGTACTTTAAAAGAATAAAAAGGCTCATTTTTGAAAGTTTGCCCCGAGTCTTTAAAATGGTAGAGACGACCTTGACTAATGGTTCCAATTTTGGAATCCGGAACCGAGTGACTTGGTACCCATTGACAATCTTGATTCTAGAGAAAGAACTAATTCTCATGATCTTGTGATTAAAGTTGATCTAGAATTTTTTTTTGAAAATATAAGTTAGAGCTGTCTAGATTACACTCTTGAAAATTTTGGTTTTGACAATGTACGGATGAACTGGATTATATGGTGTCCTTATACAACAATCTATGGTCATAATGAAATTATATCCTCATAATTATGCAGTGCCAAAGGCGTTAAACAAGGTGATCCTATTGAAGATACCTCTTTTTAGCATCTCCATAATTGTTGTCTAAAGATTAAGGTACTGATTGTTCTGAAAATAAATGAGACAAGAATTTAAGTGGTTCCATCTTAAAGCTCTACATCCACTATGAGTTTTTGGTACTTTTCCATTAATGGAGTTTTTGGGTACAAAGATTACATCATTTCTCTAGTACGGGAGAGAGAATTTTCTAGAGAAAATGAGTTGGAGAGAGAGAAGAAGATCATTTACTTGTCCTTGCCAGTGGATCTTTTCATCAATTACAAGCCGGTTACCTAAAGTCGGTTAACAAATAATAATTAAATTATATTTGTACCATGGGTACTCTTCTTCAGACCCTAGCTTCCTCGTCCAGGTTTTATGTTTTACACTCGAGTGTTTTAAGGTATTTACTCGGCTTAACTGAACTCAGGACTTCACTTGGTTCTCGTGAACTCAGGTTTCCATTTAATTCACCTGAGCTCAGGTTTTCACTGACAGCTTTGTGTTATTTCTTGGTTCTCGGAACTTGAACTCTCCACCTGTCAGGTTATTAGTAGATGTTATACTTTGTCATCTACACCTATTTCATATTTTCTTTTCAGATTGGTTGTTGAAGTTTTATCTTTAATGATTAAGAAAGCTACTGCTCGTAAACTCATTTCTGGTTCTACACCTTCTTAAGATGCAAGTCCAATTAATCATCTTCAGTTTGCAGATGATGAAAAAGAAAGGGTACCAAGTACACCACCAGCTTTTTCATTCGGAAACCTATATGGGCAAAACCTAATAGAATTTAGATCTAATTAAAGATCCTTGAACAATATGTATATAAAGGTTTTCTCTTATCTCTTCAACAATAAATATGTCTAGAAAAAAAAGTCCGTGAACCTGATTTTGTAGAAGAGTTCTTGGACGATCTCCCAAATCAATATCCAAGATCAATCTTGTCGTATCCAAATCAAGAAGATCTGAATTCTGTCAAGTATGAAACTTGTTATCTATCTTTTGAGATACAAATTATACACAAACAAGTCCCATGATTGATCACAAATAATAAGGACTTAAAAATACCTAGATTTTAAAACAAATAAGGAATACATATATACAAAAGGTACATAAATGTAACACAGTTCGGTAACGCTTTAAACTACCAAAACGGGTATCTTGACAGCACCATTTCTTCTGGTAACTGAAACTGAAGTGGGAACGAGTGAGCATATCATCCCAAAAGGGTGCTCAATGAAAACATGCAACTCTCAAGTAGTCACTAACATGCTTCACAGTTCTATAAGAATATAAATTGAAAGAAACAAGAAGAAACTAATCATTTAACAATTCATGCAACATGAAGCAAGTGTCACTCTAGCCTCGCCAAACTCATTGGAGAAGACGACGCAAGAGCAACCCGAATCAATAATAATAACATCGTCCAGACATAGTGCCATACAAACCATCATTCAGAATATTACCATCAAGACCAGAAAGTTAGTCAAACAAGCATAATATGCACACGAGTTATTTCCCTCAAATAAAATAGTATATATAATATCAAAACGTATGACTTGCCGCCCTACTAAATAATATTGCATACGGATGAGTTACCGCCCTAGTATATTAATAATCAATAATATTAAAACTGATGAATTACCGTCCTGCTAATAAAATAGATATAATACTATCATTTGAGAGTTCTTCATTTATAAATATGTTAATGTTGGATTTAAATTTGGTTTTAGTTCACTTTATGAAATTATGATTCTTAAAATCATTAATTTGGAATTGATGCTTCAATTAGGTGGTAATCCTATTAACTAAGAAGGTTTAAGAGTTGGGGCGTCACAAGTTGGTATCTTGAATATGTACTACTTGTGTTATTCATATATTATAAAATATAAAACAATACAATGTGGAATAGGAAAAATACAAGACACAAGAAGCTTTGTTAACGAGGAAAATATACTTGCAGAAAAAACCCTGGGATCTCATCCAGCTTTAAACACCACACTATTAAGCCTCTACATGCACTAGCCTATTATCAGACTTCTGACTGAAATGTATCTGACACCAATTTACCCCTCCAAGCAATCCAGTTGCAGTCGTGCTCCTTACATTTCTTTAACCTCAAAAGGCTCTACGCAATTGATTCTCTTACCTGACTTCCTTTATAGCCTAAGAGTTTCTTCAACCTTAATTAGTGAAGAATTTTGATACCAATATGCCTCTAACAGATAAACCTATTTGATTTCCATTTAGATCAAAGCTTGAAAATATGTTTACAATAGACAAAGCTGGCAAACCTCACGAATCCGGAATACTTAGAATGAGTTAGTTGAGAAGACTGGATTACTAACGATTTCTAAGGAATAATCTTAGACCAATAAACAAAAAAGGGTTTTAGATATCTATCTTGATGAGTCACAAGTCTGAAAAGAACATAAATTTCGATTTATATCTATGTCGAACCTCGAATATCAATAAGAACAAGATCATGATACAAGAACTATCAAGGTATAAATAGTTGAACATGGCTTCACGAATCCCTAAGTGAAGTCTTTAAGTCATAAACCTAATTATGTTTCTCATAAGAAACATAGATGAATAGAGGACAACTATAGCATACAACTAGGACGCGGAAGTGTCAGGAATTGGAATTCCCATTTATTCGAGTCTTTCTATTTACAAACTTTCAAGACTATAAGTAGCTTTAATTTCAATCTAAGATAACTTGACATTCAAGAAAATACTTTCTCAGTTTAGATGAAACTCTTGTAAAGAGTTCATGTAATCATTTGAAAAGTTCGTCCTGAAATTACATAAAAGAATATACACTATGGTCCAATGATAGTTCATGGTAAATATGTCATATGAACGTATAAGCATAATCATGTTCATTTAACACTCAAGACTTAAATCATCATTTACAAACACAAAGCGACTTAGTGATCAAATATGTCTTAGAAATGTTTAAGAGAGTTGTAGCAATGCCAACGTATTTGTGAAAATACTTTATGATCATCTTCTTAATTCGTACTGGGTAGGTATGTGTACGGGTCGACGTACCTATGAACCAGTTCATGAATTCAAGAAGTTAGGGTACGCGTACTGGGTGTACATACCCTAAGCTATTACAAACTTAGGCCCTTAATTAGGGTACGTGTACTGGGTATTCATACCTCCCTATTTATCCAAATTCAGAACCTAAGGGTACGCGTACTGGGTATGTGTACATAATATGTGTCCCGAATCTCAGTAGTTCTAATAACTCTCTTTCAGTGATATGAAACATTCTCAATCGTTACAAATATGAAATATTATTGTTTGGGCGATTTTCAAATGATGAACTTGAAACAGAACAATAAATTGATCTTAACTAGGGTTGCTAAAGATCTATGAACATCATTGCTTGAATCATATTTTGAGATATTTCACAAGACAAACTTGACTCAAAACTTCTTCTTTGGAATATGAAATCCACTAAAAACCATACGACACAGTCTCATAAATATAGATGGCAATGTCGTGAGTAAATATGATGGTTCAGTCTTCACATACCTCTTTGTCGAATGAAGTTCTCAAAACCTTTAGCGATGTATAATACTCAACTACCATACTCTAATCCTAGTCCTTGACTTTAGTAGACTAGAAATCAAGATATAATTTTGTACATCTAACATTGACAACAAACTTGATAATAAAATTTGCGCGTTCGACCAAGAAGTGCTCTAACAATATCCTCTTTTGTCAATTTTAGTGACAATACTATCAATACATATGGATTCAAAATACATATGAGATATTCGTTTAATTTCCATAAATATGATAGCAAGGAACAAATCTCACACCATAAGTAATACATATATATATATAATCAATACATATTAGGTATTGCAATCATCTCCAAAATAAAATTTAAATAATTAAACTTTAATCATTTCAAGATGATAGTGTTTGGAATAACTAATTTACAACACATAAAAACACTACTCTAAAAGCTAGTGTTTCTCCTTAAGATAATAAGAATAAAGTTTGTATAAGGAGTTAAATAGAAACAAAAGAAAAAACATCTACTCCAGAGTCTTAGGTGAATAATCTTCAGCATACTTGTATGCCTCAGGTTATTCCTCAATCATATCCAATTTGGATTCAATGTTCACGAATTTGTCTTTAATCCTTTTTGTGCAAGAATGCAGATCAAGTTTTAGTAGCCGAACTTGGTTAAGCACTAAATTCTTATTCAGAGTAAACTCATTAAGCTGAGAATTTGAAAAATCATTAGAATATATGGAAACACACTTTTATTGACTTGATTCACTATCAGAAGATCCGAGTCAAATTTTCTTAGATGGAAGAATTACAGTCCAAATATTATCTTCTTTTCTTGAGAGACTTGAAGAAGAAGACATGATTGGATTTACCTTAAAAGCAAGTATTACTGTGAAGGATTTAAAGGAGTCTTGTTGCTTTTATAACCTTTTAAGTATAACAATTTCTTGCTAGGTCGGTTACGGAACTATGATGCCCCATAATAGATAACTTGCCGTATGTAAGACATAAATCTTGTGTAGAAAGAAAATACATCCTTTCCATTATTAAATACCCCTTAACAGAGTTTGGGAAAATTCAACTTGTAGAAATTTGTCTTGAATTAAATGATTCAAAAAGACATTCTTTAGTTTAACAAAATATTCTGAAGGCGTATAATTTTAATTTTACATATCAACGTTATGATAAAACATATAATCTTAGAGCACAGTTTCTTAGCTTAATATGTGGGGATTTCCATAGATCATGTTCTCGTCTTTTTCTTAGGAGTTAGATTGGCATGGAAAATTCATAGTACAAAGCATAAGAATTGTTGATACCCACATCGAGTTATTACATTTTATACTCACTAATAGTGGCAGCACCAAGTCAACTGACTCATATGAATTGCAAATAAGGCTGCTAAATTTCCAAAGAAGGTTTCAGTTTTTAAGTGACAGGTCGTAATAACTTATCGAATGAAGGATACATATCGACCAGGAGCATAGCTCAACAGTTTATGAGATGTCTTTTTTCAGTCTTAATTGATATAATCCAGCCAGTTTTGTCTTTTCCCTTTAGATTTTTTAAAAAAGAAGTTAATCAGACAAACTTACCCTTTTTAGGTCGTAGTTCTCACCCAAGGGAAAGATGAGAACCAATCAAGAGAATATTACATAAATCGATTCCCCACACTAAGTGGAGGATTAGGCATTTTTTAATAATAAAAACGTTATTAAAAAAACTTTATCCTTGTGATGTCTCTTCAACGGATCAAGAATGACGTCATAGGACTTACTTGAGGATTTTTATGTATCTTCACATTCCGCAACTTTGTCCCTAGTATCTTGATAAAGCCTCGAAGATCAAGGATGATTTTTTCCATTTCCCATGAAAGATTTCCATCAATTGATTTTTGACTTTTCTTCCTTTTGCAAGGTAGAGGAGTACGTGAACGAGGTTTTGTCCGAGGGTTGATACTTTTCTAACACATTGATGGCCCCATGTTTTACACAAGGAGTACTGAGAAATAGGTCATCTTCCCTTGGAGATAGATTGGTATTTATTAAAACATGAGATGAAGCAATTAGGACAATGGACATGTTTAGGAGAGTATTGCCGAGTGCTCTTATGAGGATTTCTCGATTCAAGTCGGTTCTTCTCATTATGAGCTTTGAGATCAGAAATAAGCTTATTAGTACTGATTTGTTCCTTTTTCGTTTGATTCAGTTGACATTCCATATTTTCAACCATTTTAGAGAGATGTTTCATTTCAGTTGGAAGTTAATCTTCATTGAGTGAGTTGCTTCTATCAAGAGATTAATTTTCTTTTCTTGAACACGCAGGTTACTTTATGGGGAAATGTCAGTGTTGTTAGAATCTTGAACATAATCATAAGCAAAATAAGTAAGATACCCATCCTTACAAGTATGATCATCTTCCGGAAAATAGTCTAGAGTGGTCATAAAGGCTTTAGCTTTCTTACAAAACTCCTTGTTGGGACATACAGAGATATGATGTTCAAACCCAAGACAGTTGGAACAGTGGAAAATGTTCTTGTTTCGAACCAAATCGTCCTTTAGATTTCTTGAAGGAGAAGATTTATTAAGAGATCTTCTTTTTCTACGTCTAAGAGTTTTCTTAATGTGTTGTGCAAAAAATTACAAAGTTGAATTTAAGATATTCTCATCTTCCCTATCAATCTGGGTTGCGCGGACGCTCCATTTTCTGAGTCGTGTCCGCGCCCGACTCGCGTCGGACACCGGACGCGCGTTGGACGTTGACACGGCGCGTCTTCCACGCACCAATATACGTGTCCCGCGCGCGTATTTTTTGGACGCACCGATGACTCGGGTTTGAAGCATTTTTTTTTATTTTCATTTAAACTTATTCCTTTATTTTTACTATTATTAACTAAATGAAGAAAGACAAACATTTAGATCAATCATTTAAGTCTTTATTAGGGTTTTGTAATTGGAAATGACATCACATATACCCTTGTTTGGGCATGTGTTGTTCTAAGAATGTATTTTGATTGTGCCATGTGTTTAATAGTGATTGATTGCTTGACCTTCGACATGTATAAACAAACGATCTCTCTTTTTCTTTTGAAATTTATATACATGTAACATTATTTTCGAATTTTTAGGATCGAAACACTTGACTTTGTTGTATAAATACATAATTGTATATATAAATAATAAATAAAATATGTATATACGTGTCCGCGTCCTAGTTTTTTGAGAATTTTATAATGTCCGCGTCCGCGTCTACGCGTCTGTGCAACCCAGCTATCAGTTAATTCAAGAGTAACTAATTAGTCATCAAAAGTAATATTAATATTATATGATATGGGACGGTTTTCTATGTTATGTAGTTCGTGACAAAAAATCTTTAACTTTTCGACAAGGATACTTTTGGAAAGTGTTGTAAGATCGTTTCCTTCGGAGATGGCATGTTTCTTAGACTCGTATCGAGCTGGCAAAGATCTCAGAATTTTTACTAGAATATCCCTTTCAAAATAGTCTTACATAAAGCATGAGAGGCATTCACTATCTCAGGTAATTTGTGATTGAATTCTCCAAAAAAATACTCATCATTTGTACGAAGGTTTTCCCAGTCAGAAGCTAGGTTTTGAAGCCTTGCTTGTTTCTCTGAGGTATTCCCTCCAAATACGGTTTCTTAGATATAATAATCTTCGATGTAGTGCACACAGACACATGATGTATAAGATCTTGTCTTATGACATGGATGATTTTATTTAATCTATAAAAATTATGCTTCACGGTACTGATTTCAGCTTTGCTATATACATCTATGTCTTTCACAATAGTTATTTCGCTTTCTATAACTGTTGGCGCATTATACTCCTTAACGACAAGTAGGCCATGTTCGGAATTCACAAGCTTGTAAGAAGGAGCACATAACTATTTTCCACCACAAGTAATTTTTTCCATCCAAGGCTGGTGGTAGGTTAATAGAGATTGAACTCTTTTCCGTAGATTCACATTGCAAAAAACAAAGACTTGTTAGGTCTAAAGGTGTTTGCATGCTATGATACTAATTAAAAATGAGAGGGTACCAAGTACACCACCAACTTTTTCGTTTGGCAACCTGTATGGACAAAACCTAATACAATTGCAAGTAGATCTAATTAAAGACCCTTGAACAATATGTATATAGAGTTTTCTCATATCTCTTACAAAATTAATATGTCTAGAAAAAAATATCCGTGAACCTGATTGTGTACAATAAATCTTGGACATATTACAAATCAACATCCAAGATCAATCTAGTCGTATCCAACTCAAGAGGATCCGAATTATGCCAACTATGAAAATTGTTATCTATCTTTTAAGATACGAATTCTACAAGAACAAGTCTCGTAATTGATCACAAATAATAAAGTTTAAACTACCTAGATTGAATACGTACTACTTGTGCTTTTCCTATATTATAAAGATGAAATAATATAATACGAAAAAAGAAAAACACAAGACATCATAAGTTTTGTTAACGAGGAAAAATGCACTTGCAGAAAAACCCTGGACCTCGTTTAGCTTTAAACACCAAACTATGTTAAGCCGCTACAAACACTAGCTTACTATCAGAATTTGAATTGTAATGTAATTGAGATCGAATTAACCTTCCAAGCAATTCAGCTGCAATCATGCTCCTTAGTCTCTTGAACCTTGCAAGGCTCTATGCAATTGATTCCCTTAGCTGACGTCCTTTACAACCTAAGAGTTTCTTCAAACTAAGTGTACAAATCTTCCTCTAACAGATAAGCCTATTTAATTTCCCTTTAGATCTTTTGATCAAGGCATGGAAATCTGTTCGAAATAAACAAATGTAGAAAACCTCACGAATCCGGAATATTTACACTCATTTAACTGAGAATCTTGGATTACTATCCACATCTCAAGAACAATCTAAAACCGATCAAAAAAGAGTTTTAGATATTTATCTTGACGAATCAAAAAATCTGAAAGAAAGAGAACTTTGCGATTTCAATCTATCTCGTTCTTAATTGGAGATAAAAAGAACCGCGAAGATCAATACGACCAATATCAGTATACACAGACTATCAAGCTAAGGATAGTCGGACCTGACTTCATAAATCCCTAAGTTCAGTCTTTCAGTCGTAAACTTAGTTATGTTTGTGTTGATGGTGGTTTTTACCTTAGGGTTAAAATTGTAAAACACTAAACCCTAGCAGACAGTGATGTCACAACATTTAAAGTAACAAGCATTTACTAGGCACATTTACTGAAACCTTTAATGTGTTCCTAAATAATTATCGGGGTATCTTTTTCAAATTAGGGTTACGACAAGCCAAACCCTAATTCCCCTCTGTGCCAATGGCAAATCATGCCATCCACACCGACCGCGCCAAAAACATGCCAACCATGCTAGCCGCACCTCTGTGCCAATGGAAAATCATGGCAGCCACACCGACCGCGCCAAAGCATGCAAACCATGCTAGCCGCACCTCTGTGCCAATGGCAAATCATACCAGCCACACCGACTGCGCCAAAGCATGCGAACCAAGCTATCCGCACCTCTGTGCTAATGGAAAATCATGCCAGCCACACCGACTGCGCCAAAAGCATGCCAACCATGCTAGCCGCACCTCTGTGCCAATGGAAAATCATGCCAGCCACACCGACCGTGCCAAAAGCATGCCAACCATGCTAGCCGCACCTCTGTGCCAATAGCAAATCATGTCAGCCATACCGACCGCGCCAAATCATGCCAGCCATGCTAGCCGCACCTCCATGCCAATGGAAAATCATGCCAGCCGCACCTACTGTTCCATGCCAAACACACCTCGCCATGGCCCCATGCCACACCACCATACTGGCCTTCCCTACGCGGCTATCAAAACGAAGGCGTACAACAATCAACGGTTGCCCTTCAATCCCAGGAGCAAATCCTGGCCGTCTAAGGTTACCAAATGACCTTTGCCTCAAAACCCTAGCTTGGTCACGCACCTAGCCCAAGTTAGTCACGCCATGCGCCTATGACAAACCCTTGGCCCCACAGGCCAAGCCAAAACCGCACCTAGCCCAAGCTAGTCACGCCATGCTCCTATGGAAAACCCTTGGCCCCACATGCCAAGCCAAAACCGCACCTAGCCCAAGCTAGCCACGCCATGCGCTTATGGCAAACCCTTGGCCCCACATGCCAAGCCAAAACCGCACCTAGCCCAAGGTAGTCACGCCATGCGCCTATGGAAAACCCTTGGCCCCACATGCCAAGCCAAAACCGCACCTAGCCCAAGCTAGCCACGCCATGCGCCTATGGCAAACCCTTGGCCTCACATGCCAAGACAAAACCACACCTAGCCCAAGCTATCCACGCCATGCGCCTATGGAAAACCCTTGGCCCCACATGCCAAGCCAAAACCGCACCTAGCCCAAGCTAGTCACGCCATGCGCCTATGGCAAATCCTTGGCCCCACATGCCAAGCCAAAACCGTACCTATCCCAAGATAGCCACGCCATGCGCCTATGGCAAACCCTTGGCCCCGCATGCCAAGCCAAAACTGCACCTAGCCCAAGCTAGTCACGCCGTGCGCCTATGGAAAACCCTTGGCCCCACATGCCAAGCCAAAACCGCACCTAGCCAAAGCTAGCCACGCCCAAGGCGAACCCTTGGCCCCACATGCCAAGCCAAAATCGCACCTAGCCAAAGCTAGCCACGCCCAAGGCGAAACCTTGGCCCCACATGCCGAGCCAAACCAAACCTAGACAAGCTAGCCGCGCCATGCCAAATGCACTTTGCCTTGGCCCTAGCCATGCTAGTCACATCATGCCAAGCCAAACACCCTTGCCTTGGCCCTAGCCACGCCATACGTTCATGGAAAACCCTTGGCCCCACATGCCAAGCCAAACCAAACCTAGCCAAGCTAGCCGCGCCATGCCAAACGCACTTTGCCTTGGCCCTAGCCATGCTAGTCACATCATGCCAAGCCAAACACCCTTGCCTTGGCCCTAGCCACGCCATACGCCCATGGCAAACCCTTGGCCCCACATGCCAAGCCAAAACCGCACCTAGCCAAAGCTAGCCAAGCCCAAGTCGAACCCTTGGCCCCACATGCCAAGCCAAACCAAACCTAGCCAAGCTAGCCGCGCCATGCCAAACGCACTTTGCCTTGGCCCTAGCCATGCTAGTCATATCATGCCAAGAGAAACACCCTTGCCTTGGCCTAGCCACGCCATACGCCCATGGCCCTACATGCCAAGCCAAACCAAACCTAGCCAAGCTAGCCGCGCCATGCCAAACTCACTTTGCCTTGGCCCTAGCCATGCTAGTCACATCATGCCAAGCCAAACACCCTTGCCTTGGCCCTAGCCACGCCATACGCCCATGGCAAACCCTTGGCCCCACATGCCAAGCCAAAACCGCACCTAGCCAAAGCTAGCCACGCCCAAGGCGAACCCTTGGCCCCACATGCCAAACCAAATTAAACCTATCCAAGCTAGCCGCGCCATGCCAAACGCACTTTGCCTTGGCCCTAGCCATGCTAGTCACATCATGCCAAGCCAAACACCCTTGCCTTGGCCTAGCCACGCCATACGCCCATGGAAAACCCTTGGCCCTACATGCCAAGCCAAACCAAACCTAGCCAAGCTAGTCGCGCCATGCCAAACTTACTTTGCCTTGGCCCTAGCCATGCTAGTCACATCATGCCAAGCCAAACACCCTTGCCTTGGCCCTAGCCACGCCATACGCCCATGGCAAACCCTTGGCCCCACATGCCAAGCCAAAATCGCACCTAGCTAAAGCTAGCCACGCCCAATGCGAACCCTTGGCCCCACATGCCAAGCCTAACCACACCCTAGCCGCGCCACCCTGTTGGCCTTCCCTACGCGGCCGCCAAAACGAAGGCGTGCAACAATCAACGGTTGCCCTTCAAACCCAGGAGCAAATCCTAGCCATCCAAGGTTACCAGAAGACACATGGTAACCTTTGGCCCGAAAACCTAAGTTTGGCTACGCTAATCCTTGCCATGCCAACAGCATGCCAACCTAGCCGCGCCATCATGTTGGCCCTCACTACGCGGCTTCCAAAACGAAAGCGTGCAATAATCAACGGTTTCCCTTCAAACCCAGGAGCAAATCCTAGCCATCCAAGGTTACCAGACGACAAATGGTAACCTTTGGCCCGAAAACCTAAGTTTGGCCACGCCAAACCTTGTTATGCCAACGGCATGCCAACCTAGCCGCGCCATTACGTTGGCCCTCACTACGCGGCTACCAAAACAAAGGCGTACAACAATCAACGGTTGCCCTTCAATCCCAGGAGCAAATCCTAGCCATCCAAGGTTACCAGACGACACATGGTAACCTTTGTCCCGAAAACCTAAGTTTGGCCACGCCAAACCCATGCCAACGACATGCCAACCTAGCCGTGCCACCACGTTTGCCCTCACTACGCGGTTACCAAAACAAAGACGTGCAACGATCAACGGTTGCCCCTCCTCTCAAGATGCAAAATCTTGACCGTCGAAGGTCACTAGGCTGGCAAGTTTCCCGAGCTTGACTTGCCAATCCACAACAACGTGCTACATGTTTTCCAAAACATTCGAGACATCAACAAAAACGGGGGATCCTCTTTGGGTATTGGTTTGGCGGTTTACAACGTGCGGCGTACACTACACCCGTCATAAGGAAGTGTCATAAGGGTGAGGCGGTTAGTAAATACGGGAAGTTATGTGTGAAACGTTCATGGGACATAAAGCACACGCATTAACAACTTTATGGGACATCAATTCCATAACATTATCAGTTTCATGAAAACCAGTTTCATGCGTTAACCACTTTATGGAACATCAATTCCATGCATACGGTTACCACCTCCTCCCATTTACCTCCCCACTCCTTAATGAGACCAGGGTACGTTTTTACTCCGACTTGTATAAATAGGTCATACCTATTTCCATTGAACAATAAGTTCATACGGGAGATACAACACTCAGAAATACTTACTTGCTATCTCACCTTGGGAGCTCTCTCACTTTTATGATAACAAGTCGTAGTAACCCAACTACTCTTACAGAATCAACTATTCTGGTCTCACCACTTTCCTTGCTTCCCTCCCCAAAACCAACCCATTCTCCTCCACTTTGTGACCGAAGCAAGTCTGGAACGACCATTTCTTGCTTTAGGCCAGACTTGTACAGATTGATCTCTCGAATCTAAAGTACTCCCTTGCAGTACATTGTTTAGGGTTTAAATTGTTTCTCACCTGCACACTCGCAATTACCGAAATCAGCAGAAACCATTTTCACCTACAAATAATTGGCGACCACATTGGGAGGTTCGATCTTTCGGTTACAATGTCAATTTTCAACCAGCGATCTCATTATTTGACCCAGACGTCAAGATGGTAGAGGAAGGAGATCCACTCCCACTCAGTTACTCGACGGCTGGATTATCAGTCATGACATGACA
Source organism: Papaver armeniacum (assembly GCA_023531295.1). NCBI lineage: Eukaryota > Viridiplantae > Streptophyta > Magnoliopsida > Ranunculales > Papaveraceae > Papaver > Papaver armeniacum. The sequence continues at coordinate 33,850 of JAJJWW010017148.1, forward strand.
CGGGATGACTTGGGACTTCTTAGAGGCTGGAAGCAAAATGATCCGCCCAGGGATTAACGGCGCAGTTATCAGAAAACTCAGCAACGACTCGGAAGACTGGGGACTTCCAGTGATCATGTTTCTCGAAAAAAAAAAAAAACTTGGTCCTACACCCGGAAAGTTTATTCTCATCAGAAGACCCGAGAAACCGAGTAAGTCTTATATCTAGATAAAAATACGTGGTTTGCTTTTTCAAGTTCTGATAAAACCTATAGCCATGTTTCATCCCATGTCGTCTACCAACACACGGTTCCATGATTTTCTTGGGATATCTACGTCATTTTCATTCATAGCCAAAGACATTTCAATTCTAAATATTTCATTCAAAAAAAAAAAAATATATAATCCAAAACCGTCAAGGTAGCATTTATCTATTAACCCGAGAAAATCAGAAAATCAAAAACCAAACCAGGCGTCTCATTCTCCTTTAAAAAAAAAACCCTAAAGATAAGAGGTCCAGAAGACAGATATATATTCAAGGGAAGTTTTCCAAAAGCGGCTTGCTCCTTTTGGCAAAGGCCTCCCTCGTGCTTTGGAGAGCCGCCCTCTTAAGTTTCAGCTTCCTGCATAACTTCTTGAATTCCGCTTCCTGCTTCTTCATCATGTCCGCGGAAGGACCTTCAACTGCTCCAGCCAACGACCTTTCAACATCAGAGAAACCTTTAACGAACCAAGGAATGTTGAATTCGAAGCCCACGCACAAGTCACGATGGAACTTCCAGCTCGATATTACATCCTCAGAAATTGTATGACCAGTCATGTTGCACATTTCATCAATCGAAGACAAGGCTTCCTCCACACGCTTGACCAACGCATGTCGACTAGTGATCTTCTTAGTCGTGGAAATGTGACCATAACTTTTCCAAATCATGGTGTACAATGTCGCATGTTTAGCTGGCACGCTAAATCCACCAATCAACACATGACCTGGGAAAGGGACCAGATACGGAGGATTGAAGGTGTCACCTGCAACTGAATCAGCAACTGGCAGGAGATCCCTAACTACGATTTCACTCCCCAAAGTGCTCTCCTCCACCTGAGTCACGACAGCATCCCCGGGACGATGAATCTCTATGTCCAAGCCGCTAGCTGGCACAGTTTCCACAGTCAGAAGTACGACTTCGTCATTACTCTGGTGGTCTTCCACTTCAAGATCATCCCCAGGAACGGTTTCCTCCTAAAAATCAAAATTCAGTTTTACTAAAAAGAAAGAAAAAAGGGGAAAGAATAAAAACATGGAGGGGACTCACCGATTCAGTTTTAGACTGACTAGACGAAGAATCAGTACGATTATCGGAAGAACTACTCCTTGCCATCGCTGGACTTTGGACTTTCATCCTTTTCGGAATCCCCATCACCATGGATGAGCTCGGCAACCCCACCCTTTGTCTCGAAAAACGATGCTTTCTGACTACTTGCAAGTTTGGCAAAGGCGTTCGTCTTCTTGAAACCCCGGACGAGATACAAGGACACGTTCTCAGAAAAGAAACAAGGATATACGTAATCCAGTGAAGTCAATAAATCACACGTACCCTCATGTTGGATGATCTAAAAGCCGGTAGAGCTGTGGAATCTGACTGGAAACCGCCTGCACGATTCTTAGACCTCCGCTCCTTCACTTGGGGACTGTCCATGTCAAGACCGACGGATTTCCTTTTGGTTAAAGAAGTATCCCTCAACAACGGATGTTTTTCTAAAATCTCGGAGGAATGCCTACCACGAGTGTTCTCCACTACGGCTTTCACAAATTCCTGGATGACGAGAAATTCACTCTGCCAGAATGCGTTATACTTTAAGGTAGTCGACGGATTTCGTTCTGAAAGCAAGAAAGGGAGACTTCTGCCCGGCGCAAGAACACTAGCGTCAAGAACGTACGATAATGGACCCTCTGGAGATGCCAGCTGACAAACGAGAGGGACCCCTTGTTCGAAACCCATATGCCGAGCTGCTCGCTCAATATTATAAGAGACTGGCTGACACGATCCTCGAAAGAAATACGGTATATAGCCAGACGTGCAACTTCACATGAATACAATCTCACCGACGCCCAGTTTCCCTCCATCAGAAAGCAAAGACATGTTTGGAGCAGAAGCAAAAGTATTAACCTGGGCTATGGATGTACACACTGGGGCCCATGGACGAAGGTCAGCGACGCACGAGTTATCAAGGAAATCATCCAAGTTTGAGCCAGCTCTTGGGCGCCTATTCGACCAACGAAGTATTCTCGAACTACCCCAAGAAGCGGGAAGTGAAACCAACGGTTTAGGAGCATATCCTTCAAAATGCTCCCATAGCCACACTTGGAGAAAAGCAACATGAACATACGAATCCACTTTCACGTAACCGTTTGAAGCACGCATGTCCATAGCCAAATGACCCAAGTGTGTATACAGAGAACCGAGAAAAAAGCCGCCAATGGGGAGAACGACTCCTTTCGCCAATCTTATAGCAAAATTGATGAGTTCCAGCCTTATCTCCTTCTTACCAGAGCCATCATCGAAAATATCCCAGGATAACAAGAGAGCCAAGAATGCCGCGACGTGGAGTATACTATTCTTATGATCCGGTGCCAGCTCATCGGGAAACCATTGAGACATCCACCAGGCATAGAAACACTTCGTCTCGTTCTCCTTTCAGACAAACCATTTTGACTTCGCAACTAGGGCGGTACGCATTTTTTCCTCATCATCAGACAACTTGGTTTTAAGGTTCTTGTCATGGGAAGATTCAGCAGGATAGCCACACTTTCTAAGGATACGGTCAGTTCTCCCCACCTACATATGGCCGTATGAGTATCCGGACACCACCTGGAGATGAAAGCAACCAAGCTCGGGATGTCTTTCCTAATTTGAAGTGATGCAGAGGCTGCGACAGCATTAATGATTTGCGCCTTGGTCAAATTGGCTCTTACGCACTCTTGACTTATCATAAAGTGCACCCATTTATCAAACGAACGCAGTGGACTCACTGGGATTTTTAAATCAATAAGAGAGGCGGAATACTCTTTCCTCTGAAGGAAAAACCATATTACATTTCCGGGAGGAACCGACCGGTCCCCTACCTCACTCTCCGAACCGGTCATAAGAAGTGGCATATGCTTAAGTGAACTTCTCCTGGCAGAGACTACCGTGAAGAATTCATCAGCCACGTTTGGCTTGGAGTTACCAACATCCTTCGGTATGGCAGAATTTTTCTCAAGCGACGTCATAATAAAGATTCTCTCACAGTACTTCCGCTTTCCAAGCAACTACAACGGAACAACAAGAAGAGAGATTATTACGTAAAACGCACGAAAATTATCTTCACCCAAGACGCAAGCCAGTTTGTTTCAAGGCCGTACCACAAAGCATAGAATTCTTGTCCAAGCGAGGAGGAGTGACCCACCGGGGAACCATGCCCACGGCCACACCAAAACAAGGAGTAAACCCTAAAAAATAGGTTTTCGTGGGAAAGGGATGACAAATTACTATCGCGTGCTTACCTTACACAACGAGTTGAGGCGGTCAACATTACTATGATATTCATGCCTAAGTACTACGATGAGCGCGTGCAAGACATACCTGTGGCTAGGATTCACACCAACATGTTCTACAAGGTCATAAAAGGGTACGCCTATAACTAGGGTTTTCACCAACACAAGAAAACAAAAGGGAAGCAAGACAAAGAAGAAGTACTGGAAGACGTACCTAATCCGCTCGTCCGCTTCACCGCTACCAAGCAACAAAAGAAGAAACAATAAGGGCGTGAATCAAAGAGAGAGGCCAGCCATCCTTTTTATAGGCGTGATATTTGGGAGTTCGAACAAGAAAAGGATTTCCAATTTTGAGCCAAGGAAGGAAAAGAGGAAACCGGTCCCGCAAAGATCAATTTCCACGTCCAAGACCACTCACGCCACACCACGGCCCCACCACGCCTAGCCGTCCTTGCACGTTCCACCATGCCATTGCCGCGGCCCCCCTGCCAAGCCATTCTCTCCATTACCGCGACCCCACCACGCCTAGCCGACCGTGTACGTCTCGTCTTGCCAAGGCCACACTATGCCAAGCCGCCCGCTCCATTGTCGCGACCCTATCATCCACGCACGTTCGCCTCACCAAGACCACGCCACCTCTTTGCCCCTCAAGCCAAGCCGTCCACTTGCGTCGCCTTCCAAGATCGCGCCCCCTTTGCCTTGGAGATGTAGGACCAGACCAAGCCGGTAACTTTCATCTCACCACTCCACGGTCTGCATTCCCAGTACAACTTACGCAGGGCCGCCAACACGGAAGCCAAAACTCTCTTTACCACTCAAAAGGTTAGTCGGATTCTCCCGACCATCTCGCAATGATTTACACCTCGATTCCGTCCTTGTCTGTCACCATCATATGCTTACCTCGCAACAAGGCACTGTTCAGAGCTAAGCGTGGGACTTAATGTTGATGGTGGTTTTTACCTTAGGGTTAAAATCGTAAAATACTAAACCCTAGCAGACGGTGATGTCACAACATTTAAAGTAACAAGCATTCACTAGGCACATTTACCGAAACCTTTAATGTGTTCCTAAATAATTACAGGTATCTTTTTAAAATTAGGATTACGACAAGCCAAACCCTAATTCCCCTCTCGTGCCAATGGAAAATCATGCAAGCCACACCGACCGGGCCAAAAGCATGCCAACCATGCTAGCCGCACCTCTGTGCCAATGGAAAATCATGCCGACCACACCGACCGCGCCAAAGCATGTCAACCATGCTAGCCGCACCTCGTGCCAATGGAAAATCATGCCACCCACACCGATCGCGCCAAAGCATGCGAACCATGCTAGCCGCACCTCTCGTGCCAATGGCAAATCATGCCAGCCACACCGACCGCGCCAAAAGCATGCCAACCATGCTAGTCGCACCTTTGTGCCAATGGAAAATCATGTCAGCCACACCGACCGTGCCAAAGCATGCCAGCCATGCTAGCCGCACCTCCGTGCCAATGGCAAATCATGCTAGCCACACCAACTGCGCCATGCCAAACGCACCTCGCCATGGCCCCATGCCGCGCCACCATACTGGCCTTCCCTACGCGGCTATCAAAACGAAGGCGTGCAACAATCAACGGTTGCCCTTCAATCCTAGGAGAAAATCCCCGCCGTCTAAGGTTACCAAACGACCTTTGCTCAAAAACCCTAACTTGGTCATGCACCTAGCCCAAGCTTGTCACGCCATGCGCCTATGGCAAACCCTTGGCCCCACATGCCAAGCCAAAACCGCACCAAACCCAACCTAGTCACGCCATGCGCCTATGGCAAACCCTTGGCCCCAAATGCCAAGCCAAAACCGCACCATGCGCCTATGGCAAACCCTTGGCCCCACATGCCAATCCAAAACCGCACCTAGCCCAAGCTATCCACGCCATGCGCCTATTGCAAACCCTTGGCCCCACATGCCAAGCCAAAAACGCACCTAGCCCAAGCTAGTCACGCCATGCGCCTATGGAAAACCCTTGGCCCCACATGCCAAGCCAAAACTGCACCTAGCCCAAGCTAGCCACGCCATGCGCCTATGGAAAACCCTTGGCCCCATATGCCAAGCCAAAACCGCACCTAGCCCAAGTTAGTCACGCCATGCGCCTATGGAAAACCCTTGGCCCCACATGCCAAGCCAAAACCGCACCTAGCCAAAGCTAGCCATGCCCAAGGCGAACCCTGGGCCCCACATGCCAAGCCAAAACCGCACCTAGCCAAAGCTAGCCACGCCCAAGGCGAACCTTGGCCCCACATGCCAAGCCAAACCAAACCTAGCCAAGCTAGCCGCGCCATGCCAAACGCACTTTGCCTTGGCCCTAGCCATGCTGGTCACATCATGCCAAGCCAAACACCCTTGCCTTAGCCCTAGCCACGCCATACGCCCATGGAAAACCCTTGGCCCTACATGCCAAGCCAAACAAAACATAGCCAAGCTAGCCGCGCCATGCCAAACACACTTTGCCTTGTCCCTAGCCATGCTAGTCACATCATGCCAAGCCAAACACCCTTGCCTTGGACCTAGCCATACCATACGCCTATGGCAAACCCTTGGCCCAACATGCCAAGCCAAAACCGCACCTAGCCAAAGCTAGCCACGCCCAATGCGAACCCTTGGCCCCACATGCCAAGCCAAACCAAACCTAGCCATCTAGCCACGCCATGCCAAACGCACTTTACCTTGGCCCTATCCATGCTAGTCATATCATGCCAAGCCAAACACCCTTGCCTTGGCCCTAGCCACGCCATACGCCCATGGAAAACCCTTGGCCCTACATGCCAAGCCAAACCAAACCTAGCCAAGCTTGGCCGCGCCATGCCAAACGCACTTTGCCTTGGCCCTAGCCATGCTAGTCACATCATGCCAAGCCAAACACCCTTGCCTTGGCCCTAGCCATGCCATACGGCCATGGCAAACCCTTGGCTCCACATGCCAAGCCAAAATCGCGCCAAGCCAAAGCTAGCCACGCCCAAGGCGAACCCTTGGCCCCACATGCCAAGCCTAACCACACCCTAGCCGCGCCACCCTGTTGGGCTTCCCTACGCGGCCACAAAAACGAATCCGTGCAACAATAAACGGTTTCCCTTCATACCCAGGAGCAAATCCTAGCCATCCAAGGTTACCAGACGACACATGGTAACCTTTGGCCCGAAAACCTAAGTTTGGCCACGCCAAACCTTGCCATGCCAACGGCATGCCAACCTAGCCGCGCATCATGTGGGCCCTCACTACGCGGCTACGAAAACGAAGGCGTGCAACAATCAACGGCTGCCCTTCAAATCCAGGAGCAAATCCTAGCCATCCAAGGTTACCAGACGACACATGGCAACCTTTGGCCCGAAAACCTAAGTTTGGCCACGCCAAACCTTGCCATGCCAACGACATGCCAACCTAGCCGCGCCACCACGTTGGTCCTCACTACGCGGCTACCAAAACAAAGGCGTGCAACGATCAACGGTTGCCCCTCCTATCAAGATGCAAAATCTCGACCGTCGAAGGTTACCAGGCTGGCAAGTTTCCCGAGCTTGACTTGCCAAGCCACAACAACGTGCTACATGTTTTCCAAAATATTCGAGACATCAACACAAACTGGGGGATCCTCTTTGGGTATTGGTTTGGTGGTTTATAGCGTGCGACGTACTCTACGCCCGTCATAAGGAAGTGTCATAAGGGTGAGGCGGTTAGTAAATACGGGAAGTTATGTGTGAAACGTTCATGGGACATAAAGCACATACGTTAACAACTTTATGGGACATCAATTCCATAACGTTAGCATTTTCATGAAAACCATTTTCATGCATTAACCACTTTATGGAACATCAATTCCATGCATACGGTTACCACCTCCTCCCATTTACTTCCCCACTCCTTAATGAGACCAGGGTACGTTTTTACTCCGACTTGTATAAATAGGTCTTACCTATTTCCATTGAACAACAAGTTCATACGAGAGATACAACACTCAGAAATACTTACTTGCTAGCTCACCTTGGGAGCTCTCTCACTTTTTTGATAACAAGTCGTAGTAACCCAACTACTCTTACAGAATTAACTATTCTTGTCTCACCACTTTCCTTGCTTCCCTCCCCAAAACCAACCCATTCTCCTCCACTTTGTGACCGAAGCAAGTCTGGAACGACCATTTCTTGGTTTAGGCCGGACTTGTACAGATTGATCTCTCGAATCTAAAGTACTCCCTTGCAGTATATTGTTTAGGGTTTAAATTATTTCTCATCTGCACACCCGTAATTACCGAAATCAGTAGAAACCATTTTCACCTACAAATAGTTTGTCAGTGGAAACCTTAGTTAATAGAGGACGACTTATGCATACAACTAGGACATAAAAGTGTCGGGGATTGGAATTCTCTCTGTTGTTTGAGTCTTCTTATTTATAGACTTTCAAGACTATTGGTAGCTTTGAATTCAAGCTAAGATAACTTGAGATTCAAGCAAATATTTTATTAGTATAGATGAAATTCTTGTAAGGAGTTCATGTAAGCATGTGAGAAGTTCGTATTGAGATTACATAGAAGAATATACATTATAGTCCAGGGTTATGGAATGGTGTACAATGATAGTTCATGGTATATTCCATATGAATGTATAAGCATAACTGTTTCCATTTAACACTCAAGAATTAAATCACGATTTACAAACACATAGTGATTTAGTGATCAAAGATATCTTAGAAGTGTTTATGAGAGTTGTAGCAATGACAAACATATTTGTGAAAATACTTTATGAGCATCTTCTTAATTCGTACTAGGTAGGTATGCATAAGGGTAGACATACCGGTTGAACAGTTGAAGAATTCAGAGAGATAGTGTACGTGATCATACCCTAAGCTACACGAACTCAGACCCTTTGGGTACACATACTGGGTGTGCGTACCTTCCCCTTTTATACAAATTTAGGATCTAAGGGTACATGTAATGGGTATGAGTACCTACCTGTATTCCGGAACTTCAGTTGACTAGGGTATGCGTACTAGGTATGCGTGCATACCATGTGTACAGAATCTCAGTAGTTCTGATAACTCTCTTTCAATGATTTGAAACATTCCTAATCGCTATATATCTAAAATATGCTTGGGAGATCTTCAACCAACTTGAAACAAAAGTAGTTCTTGAACAATAAATTATTCTTAACTAGGATTGCTAATGATCAATGGACATTATTGCTTGAATCATATTTTGAGATATTGAACAAGAAAATCTTGACTCGAAACTTCTTCTTTGCAGTATGAAATCTACTAAAAATCATACGACATAGTCTCATAAAGATAAAATGGTAATTTCGTTAGTAAATAGGATGGTTTAGTATTTACATACCTCTTTTTCGATGAAGTTCTCCAAATGTCTTCGTTTGATCTTCAATCTTCGAGGGTTATTCAGTGATATCTAATACTCAACTACCATACTCTAGTTCTAGTCCGAGACTTGACTTTAGTAGACTAGAAATCAAGATACAGTTTTGTACATTTTACATTGACAACAAGCTTGAGATAGCAAAACTTGCGAGTTCGACCGGGTATTTCTCTAACAAATGATCTTATATTTTTTTTCTAAATGTTGATGTGCAAAAAATTAGCAATGTAAAGAATGTTCTTTTGGTTTTTGAGTTTGTATCTGGTTCAAAAGTCAAATTTAATAAAAGTGCAATTGTAGTGAGTTGGTAATATTGGCAATGCTTCAGTGTGTCTACAATTTTTGGCTGTCAGCTGGCTTCTTTTCCTATGAAATATCTGGCATACCTTTAGGGAGTAAATCCAAAGTGTTGGGTGTTTGGGATGCTATCATGCAGAAATTTATGAAAAGGTTTAACTCTTGGCAGAGAAGTTATTTATCTAAAGGTGGCAGATTAATTCTAATTAAGCATGGTTATTTCAAGCTTGCCAATACACTACCTCTCTCCATTTCAAGTGCATGTCTCAGTTGAGAATAAAATGGAGAAAATAATGAGGTGTTTCCTATGAGGTTCATCAAATCTTAAGCCAAAGAATATTTGGGAAGGATGAAGATAGGTGTGTTTACCCAAACAAAGAGGCGGAGCTTGTACAAAAAAGCTAATATTGATGAACAATCACTCCATGCTAAATGAATTTGGGGGTATGGAATTGAGGATAAAGCTCTATGCAGGAAAATCATTAAACAGAAGTTTGGAGGCAATGACATATTTTTATCCAAATATGAATAAATCCATAGGTAAAAGCTTATGGTCTGGAATTCTTAAAAGGAGCTCTATAATGCAACTAAACTGTGGCATCCAGATTATAAGTGGTAACAAATGCTTGTTATGGAGGATAAATGGGTAAATGGATAATCTTTAATGTCTTTTTTTCCCTGATCTGTAAATGCTCAGGTAAGGAAGGAAGAAACTAACCAAGAATGTACTAATAGTGATGGACGATGGAATTCAGATTTTTACAGGAATCTAAATGACGGTAAAGTGGACCAAATTGATCAACTTTTACAAGTACATCCTAGAATTGATTCTGATAATGGGGACGATTAGAGAATATGGAAGCTTAGAAATAAAGTTTTTGTTGCAGGTTGTTATAAAGCTCTTGAAGGCGATGGATTGTTATCATTCCCATATAAAAGTCTCTGGAGTCTAGAAATTCCACGAAAAGTGATATTTTTTTTGTTGGGTGATCGCTGTCGTATGTGTCAAAAATAATTTCACTTCCCTAAAGTATATGATAAGAAAGAGTTCATTTCCACAGAGAGGCAATTGTAGTTATTATGTAATCAATTTCTTAAAGTAACCAATTGGGGGGGGGGGGTTCTGATTTTTATGTAAGCAATAAAAGTAAATCAAAAACAAAGTAACTTGTAGAAAGTAATCAATAGAGAAAGATATTGGTAAGGAATTCATCTTCAATCTTAGACATGTGCTTGCATATATGATTAGAATTACAATTTAATCTCTTTTATTATCAAAAGCCTAGAGGAACAAGAGAGCAAGATAATCTATTAATTTCCTAAGTTCATCAACACACACATTAGAGATGCGTATGTGAATTCTACCTAAAGAATAACCTAACGCCTTGCGCTAATTAAGTTCAATTCCTATGAGCATTAAGTTTCAGAAATAGGCTAATCAATGCAATTGTCATACATTGCGCATAACAATTCGGGCAATGGTCAAACTTTACATATGATTACAAGAGTGTATCACTACAAACTGTAAACATATTATGCTACTTGTATTCAGGGTTATCGCTCGATGAAAAACCCTAAAATAGTTATGGACAAGGATGCAAGTTCAATTAATTGTCCACTTAACTAACCAAACATCTTAGTCCTATCACAATACATCAATCATGTGATTATTAAAAACAGTAGAGATTTAAACGATAATCAAGAGAGAAAACTAATACATAACTCAAGCACAAGTTTTAGAAATAGGACTACATCCTTAACCAATAATGAATAAATTAGCTACTCATAGCTATGGGGTTCATCACAAAAATAGGAATTGAATAAAGAAGAAGATGAACAAAAGCAAACCCTAGTAGCGTAAACAAAAGCGGCTCTCTCCTTAGCTTCCAAGAATAATCTGTGTTTTTGAAGTTGTAAAAGTCTTTCTTTTATATCCCTTTGCTTTCCAAAATTAGGTCAAGTCTCAAAGGTCCAATAGATAGAAGTCCACCAAGCCCATATGTGAGAAAAACCCATGTAGAATTCTGCCCAAAAATAGTCACCGGAAAGCTGGTATTATGGCCGGAAATTGGCCGGAGGAGTCACCGGAAAATGGATCAGGTGTCCGGCAAAGTTAAACCGGTCACTGATCAACTGGGTCAACTCGGTCGGGTCAGGCGAGTGAACTCGGTCAAGCATCGAGTCGAGTGTGAGTCGATCCATCGACTAGCCTGACCGGCCTTACTTGTCGAGCCATTGCACTGAACGTGAAGCTTGTGTTGCACCAAGATTGTGCTTCACCACATTCTCTTCTTGTTTCTTAACCTGCAGGCATCACCCATATCTCGTAGCTCCATAAGTATCTCCTCCATTTGAGCAAACCACACACACACACACAGACCAACATCATCCAACTCATTCCATTACTTCAGCTGCAACCACCACTCTGTAACTCCTTGCATTACTAGCACCTGCAATATCCACCAGTATTTCCCTTACCCATTTCTGCAGCTTTATTAACTAGTCCTTTCTTCTTTGCTCAACTTCTCAAACCACTGTTAACTGTAGTTCATACACAATCATTCATTCATCACCAGGATTCGACATGTTCTTGACCTGCAAAACCACCAGCTGCAACTGAATTCCAACTCCAACTATCACTGCATTAACTTGGTCAGCATCATCAGTAACTCTCGCCAGACTCTCGCTGCCTGTATCTTCCCAGCACTGACTCAAGCCTATCCATTACAGTCCCATCCTGCATATCACGAGTTAGCCACAACCAGCAGCAATACTCTACTAGCCATTTCAGCTGCAATTTCTTCTTGTTGTCTGCAATAACAACACCATAGTATACATTGCACATCCATCTCATCTACTGCAGCTCTATTCTTCAGTTCACAGCTTCAATTCATCATCAATTTCTCCTATTCAGTTCTCACATCGATGCCTCTCTGACTCACAACAACTTCATTCATTTCTCGGATTAACATCAAATCCCTAATTTCTTCTTCACCCCTTCTCATCCTGAGCTCCTAGGTCTAGCCTGCAACCATGGCTCCTAGTTGCACCACCTATAATGCCATTACTGCGCGCAATATCTCTCATAACATAAACATGGCTGTTACATAAACTATCAGCTCCTTCCCAAGCCATAGCTGCACTTCAGTTAAATCCCTGGCAAATCACCAGCAATTGCTCCCTTGACTGTGATTCCCATTTCAGTCTATTCAACACACAGCAACACCACCATCCGTTCTTCCTTCTCAGTACCACCAAACCCTTGACAACAGCATCAGAAGCTAACCAAACCCAGATCTCATACCTTTCCTTCTCCTTTGTCTGATTATTCATCTCAAATGATCTTCTAGGACAAAACCCACTCTGTTCATGTCGAATTCAGCACCAAAGAACCCAACTACGATTCCCATTATCAATCTCTTCCATGACAGCTTTTTCCAGATCTAATTCTGCAATTTCTTGCTCAAACTCTTCGGTATCTGAACTTGAAATGCTCGATTCCTTCTTAGTCACCAGTATCATCATCTCTACAAACCCATCTTCTCGACTTCACAGCAGCCATCAACATCACATCCAATTCTTTCAAAATCAACAGCCACAACCCATCTGTTCTTCATCAATTTGTGATTCAAATCCATTTCAATCTCTTTCCCATTCTGTAGTTCGACTAGTAATCCATGCCTGCTTCAATTTCTGTTCTTAATTTCTCGGAATGTTTCGATCCGGAGTTAACAACGCAGCCACTGCTGTTACTTCATTCTTTCTCAATTTCTGTTTTAGGTTTTCAAATGATTGAGAGGAGATATTTCTCAATTTAAGGTTGGACGGATACTTACACCTGATGAGTGCCAAATAGTGCATATTTATACACCTTTTTATTGGCATTTTACTCATCTTTTGCGCTTAGAAATCAGATATTATCCCAGATTCTGTGTTTTCTTTGTTTTCAAGAATAAATATTTGTATTAATTAATTTTGTGTTTTTAGGTAATAAATAAATTAGGAGCGAGGAGCTAAAGAGCGAAGAATTGGAGTCAAACATCTATGGAGCGAGATAGCCAAAGCCACGCGAATCGGTTGCAACCCAACAAGGAAGACATGGGCTAGAGCTACCCCGACCCGGATCCGAGCCCGTCCACTCCAAGCCGTTGAGATCACACATGGCTACATCCTACGGTCGCTACCTCTCCACTCGCATCGAAGTTCGCTGCTCCGTGCAACACCAGATCACTCCAAGTCTTCCTCAACCGTTCAGATCTTCCCCAGTTGCATCCAACGCTCGCTCCGCCTGTTCCTTCAGCTCTTGATATCCCTGCCTCACAACGAATCGACCCATACCATATACCCTATTCGATACCCCCCATTCCTCTCTTCTTCTTCTCTTTCTTCTCCTCCCTCACCCCGTGGTTGCAGAGAAGAGCCATCTTCTTCCCGACCAAACCCTACCGCAACACCGCCTCCATCACTACCACCATCTCTTGTCGGCAATGACCGCCTCAACAACTCCTCCATCACCCTAGTTCTAGTCATCTTTACCCATAGCTTCTTTAACTTAGAGGCTAGGGTTGAGATATCTAGACTTAGGGTTTTCTCTAACAAGCAACATCGGGGAGTCGGAGAGCCGCACAATCGGTGAAGGGATGAATCGGAGAGTATGGGTGAGAGTATTTTGTTTATTTTTCGAATTAAAAAGAAATTAGGGTTTGGTATTTGGGGATTTTCTTGCATGTATAAATAGCAGTGATGGGTGTTGATAGAAAGCATGCCTGGGTTAGCCAGTGTATCCTTGTAGATTTAATTGTTGTTATTTGCAGTTTTAATGTTTTAATTTAGTTTGTTGGGGTTTCAATGAAACCCTAATTCCCAATTGTGTTTAAGCTGTGTTAAGTTGTTCTTGAGTGCTTAATTGACAAGATAGCTTCAATTTTAACACCTCAACCCTTTTCTCTCACAAAGTGCATGCCAATGCCATGGATGCAATAGTTAGGTTAATCTTGAGTTGAGGGTGTTTTGACTCTTGCTTCTATTTTTAATACTAATTCCCACGACTAGTTGTGCTTAATTAGACAACTAGTACTTAGGATTAGTGCCTTAGCCACATTATTCGAGTTATCACTAGGAGAAACTCCCTAAATAGGTGGTAAAAATTGACACTTTATACTTACCGGCATAGGAACAAGACACTCAACTAGTTGAGCACATAGTAGGAATTCGAGGTGGATTTGAAGACCTAGCAAGCCCTTTTTGTCATTTGTCTATACCTTAGTTTAGGTTCATTTCACTACAATTCAGCCGTATCGGCACAAATCCCCTGTTGTCACATTGTCACTCTTGAAATCGGTTGAAGAAGCAAGCCTTAGATCATACATAGCACACCCATTTTCTGTGGGATCGACCCGTACTTGCCGCGTCTCCGATAGACGCCGTGCACTTGCGGTTATCACCGTAGGCCATAAAATATACACATTCCGAGGCCTACCAACACCCAATGATAATTACACCCTCTGATAAATGATAAGGGATACCCTGAATGACAACCCCTTAACTACAGCTGTCTGCCTTTAATCATGCCTCCAAAAGAGAGTTGCCCCTTAACCTTAACTGGGCTCCAGATAGTGTTCGCCCGTGAAATGACAATTTTTCCTTTTTCGTTCAAATTGGGTGATTTCTTCTTGTTTTCCTCCGTGTGACTCCAAAGTACCTAATAACTCAAAAACACACGTAAAACACATAATTTACAAGAAAACATAGCAGAGAAAGCATAAACAATATATAGTAAATAAGGTGTATTCTACACCCTATCAAATTCCCCACACTTAGACTTTGCTAGTCCTCGAGCAAATCAAATAAAACAATTCTAAAAGATACATACAACTCCGTGTCGTCGAGGCTACAGTTACTCTTAGCATAAATAACAAGCCTTTGAACCCCTAGGTGTCCCTAGTGGACAAGTTATAGTCTCGTGAGGGTTTACTAGATATATACCCACAAAACCTACTTTTCCAACTTACTAGTTCTCCGTAATGATAGCATCCAATGCGCTAAGAAGACATAGAGATTCTGCACACTAGTCATAAGATGTTAGACACATAAATGAACACAATCTCATCCTTAAAAGTTGAGAGAGAAATAACCATCCCTTCTCGAAAGAAATTCGGGTTCGGAGTGATCGAAAGTCTCGAATCTGCCTCACAAGAAAGGGTTTTATGAAAGTTGCTCTCAATAATAAACAACTTTTTATGGGTCACACATGTGTCCAGGTAGGAATGAAGAGAGAATCCTGAGACACGTTGAATGGTAGGAAGGCAAAACCCTCCGAATCGTTTTGAAAACCCATATCTTTTATCATTTTTGAAAACCCATTTTTCTGACGATCTCTACGAAAGGAAATCAACCACTTAACGAAGGTGGGAATATGCTTACTTACCTCGTTATCTGTTCGGTGTGCAGCTAGCACCACTCTCACAACATCCATAGAAACGTCTTCGGTCTTCTATCGGTGTCTTCATCTTCGTCTTTGGTCTTCAACTCTTGATGATAACTCTTGAACTTCGTAGAATCTTGACAATGTGATTCTTTCCTCTAATTCCTTGTTGCTTGAAACTTCTTTGTAGATATTCCTTCTTCCATTGGCTTTATTGAAAGAATACAAAACTAAAACGAACTATACAAACCCAAAATACGATACAATGAATCTTTCTTGTCTTTTTTTTTTAAGACAAGAAAAATAAATACAAAATAAAATCAAAACGAAACAAAACAACAAAACTAGTAATGAACTTAAAGAAATTTTCTCTTGTCTTTTTTTTTTTTGAGACTTTTTTTTTTCTAAGACAAGAGAAAATAAAAATACAAACTAAGAAATAAGAATAAATAAAAATGCAAGTACAAAGGCCATGGTGTAAGTATTTTACCACTTTGTTCTTCACAACTTGTATGTCATGATATCATAAACTTCTCGAACTATCATCCTTGATAATCTTCGCTCTTGTACAATAGTCTTCAACTTGTAAAAATTCTGCTCCTTGTCTTGTTGCTTTACTTGAATCTGAAATCTGCTCATTTATGTATTGTTGCTTGTAAACCTTGAACGTCTTCAACTTTCCTTCTAATTTGTGATGCTCCTCTTGTTCATGATGATGGTGTTTCTATGGACCTGTTGGTGTAGAGAGAGATAAAGTGGATGGTGCTAACTGCGAATAAGATTACAAGTGGTATGTAAGTTAGAAATTCGATGTCACCATCATGATTGATAAAAATAGCACTCAAGAGATCAAAATAGTGCTTCTATGGTGGGAGGTTGGGCAGCTCACCATTCTGCCCGGAATTTACGTACGATGACACACACTCTAAAAGCACATATTTAGGACAGTACAAAGAATTGAAGGTCGGGGCCTCACAATATGTAACATGGGTAGTCTCCACTATAGGGGACCACTACTCTAATACCGAATTCAGTCTGCACCTTATTTGCCACTGGCATGGTTAAATCCAACTTTAACTCTCATACAAGTAAGAAACCCGATCATGTTCTCTGTCATCTCTAAGATCAGCCACTCTTACGCGGATCTCGATGTAATCTTAGCGACATGTATACTATGTGACTCTAAACTAACCACAAGTTGGAGTTTTTTATTCACTATTTTACACAAATGTTGAAAATTTATGAAAAATTTACAATGCAAATGCTTAACCACTCCCTCACACTTAAACTTTACATTGTCCTCAATGTAATTGAATCGTCCAAAGAAAGTCAAGGTGGGAAATCTTAAATGAAAAGTGACAAAAAATCAGAAAAAGCAAAAACATGACAAGAAAAGAAAATAAAAGATAAGAGATACAAAACCTATGGGTTGCCTCCCATTTAGCGCTTGGTTTAAAGTCGTCAGCCCGACTATCTCCTTGCTTTGTATGACTCCTCCGGAGGAGTGCTTCCACAAGATTAACTCCTTCCACGACATCCGAAGAGAAGTTATAATAATATGGTTTCAATGGGGTGCCCATTTACTTTAAGTTCATTTCCGTAGCTAAACTACGAATTTCCACTGCACCATGAGAAAACACATTAGTCACAATAAAAGGTCCAATCCAACGTGACCTTAATTTACCCGGAAATAATTGCAAGCGAGAATTAAACAAAAGCACTTTTTGCCCAATGCAAAATTGTTTCTTTGTAATCATATTATCATGAAATGCTTTCGTCTTTTCCTTGTAAATCCGTGAACTTTCAAATGCATCATTGCGAATCTCCTCTAACTCTTGAAGTTGCAACTTTCTTTGCCTTCCAGCACCATCCAACTCCATATTGCATTGCTTAATAGCCCAAAACGCCTTATGCTCAATTTCCACGGGTAAGTGACAAGGTTTACCGTAAACAAGCCAAAAGTGAGACATCCCAATAGGTGTCTTGTATGCGGTTCTATACGCCCACAAAGCATCATTGAGTCGCATACTCCAATCTTTCCTTGTTGGATTCATCGTCTTCTCTAGAATAGATTTCACCTCTCGGTTGGAAACCTCGTCTTGTCCATTTGTTTGTGGATGGTAAGGAGTTGCAATCCTATGCGACACATTGTACTTCCTAAACAAAGTTTGCAAGAACCTGTTTTTTGAAGTGTGAACCTCCATCGCTAATTATAGCCCTTGGAATGCCAAACCTTGCAAATATATTAGCTTGTACAAAATCTGAAACAACTTTAGAATCATTAGTTGGGGTGGCCTTAGCTTCCACCCATTTCGAGACATAATCCACAACAAGCAAGATATAATAATTCCCACTAGAATTGACAAAATGGCCCATAAAATCAATTCCCCATACATCAAAAACCTCCACAAATTGAATAATAGTTTGCGGCATTTGATTTCGAGCACCTAGATTGCCTGTTCTTTGGCACCTATCACATGTAGTACAAAATGCATGTGCATCCTTAAATAAAGTTGGCCAAAAGAAACCACATTCTAGTACATTGAGAGCGGTTCTCTTACTCCCAAAGTTTCCTCCACAAGCATATGAGTGGCAAAAAGACAAGATAGAATTAAATTCTGATTCGGGAACACACCTACGTATTACTTGGTCACTACAATGCTTCCATAAGTATGGATCATCCCATATGTATTGGTTTCCTAACTTCTTAAGTTTGTCCCCTCTCAGCACGATACAAGTTCTTTGGGATTTGTTTAGACACTAAGTAATTAACAATATCAGCGTACCATGGTTTTCCAAAAGCAATTGAGAATAGTTGCTCATCCGGGAAACTTTCACGCAATGGGATAGTCTCCTTTTCCACAGCAAGACGGCTCAAGTGATCCGCAACGGTGTTCTCAATTCCTTTCTTGTCTTTGATCTCAATATCAAACTCTTGCAAGAGTAATATCCATCGTATGAGCCTCGGTTTCGCCTCTTTCTTTGTAAGCAAGTACTTAAGCGCTGCATGATCAGAAAAGACAACAACTTTTGTACCAATTAGATAAGAGCGAAACTTTTCTAAAGCAAAAAAATGGCTAACAACTCTTTTTCAGTGGTTGTGTAGTTTTGTTGGGCCTCATTTAACGTTCTAGAAGCATAATAAATGGCATGAGGTATCTTCCCCACACGCTTCCCAAGCACCGCACCAACCGCATAGTCACTTGTATCACACATGAGCTCAAAAGGCTTGCTCCAATCCGGTGGTTTACTGATAGGGGCTGAAATCAAAAGTTCTTTCAAACGATTGAATGCCGCCATACACTTTTCATCAAAGTTAAAAACCACGTCTTTTTGCAATAAGTTACTAAGTGGTGATGCTATCTTGGAAAAGTCCTTGATGAATCTACGATAAAAACTTGCATGACCAAGAAAAGAGCGTATATCCCTCACCGTAGTGGGAGGGGTTAAAGCACGAATAAGGTCTATCTTAGATTTATCGACTTCCAAGCCTTTAGAAGATATTATATGGCCTAAAACTATGCCATGAGTTACCATGAAATAACACTTCTACCAATTTAGCACAAGGTTTGTTTCAACACATCGTTCAAGGATTAGAGACAAGTTGTTCAAGCAAAGGTCAAATGAATCACCAAAGACACTAAAATCGTCCATGAACACTTCGATTATGTTTTCAACATATTCTGAAAATATAATTACCATACACCTTTGGAAAGTAGTTGGAGCATTGCACAAGCCAAAAGGCAACCTTCTATAAGCAAAAGTACCGAAAGGACAAGTGAATATGGTTTTCTCTTGGTCCTACGGTGCCATCACAATCTGATTATAACCTGAATAGCCATCAAGGAAACAATAATAAGAGTGTCCAACTAAACGTTCAAGCATTTGATCAATAAATGGTAAAGGAAAGTGATCTTTTCTAGTAATGGCATTCAATTTTCTATAATCAATACAAACCCTCCAACCGGTTTGCACACGAGTTGGGACAAGTTCATTCTTATCATTTTCCACCACCGTCACACCTGATTTCTTTGGTACTACTTGTACCGGGCTTACCCACTTGCTATCGGATATGGGGTAGATAACACCCACGCCCAAAAGCTTGAGTATCTCCTTTTTCACAACTTCCATCATGGGAGGATTCAAACGACGTTGCGCTTCCCTTGTAGGCTTTGCATCGTCCTCCACACGGATCTTGTGCATACAAACGGCAAGGCTTATACCCTTGATATCGGCGATTGTCCATACTATGGCCGTCTTGTATGTCCTTAGCACCCTTAGAAGTTTTTGCTCATGTAATTCATTAAGCTCGTTAGAAACAATCACGGGTAAGTCTTCATTGTCACCCAAGTACAAGTACTTTAAGTGACTTGGAAGAGGTTTCAATTCTAAACTTGGAGATTTAACAATAAATGGCACAAGTTTTTCATCATTGCAAGGTAAAGAATCATATGAAATATTCCTAATTGCTGATTTTTCCGGTAATGAGTCAAGAGAACCAATGGTTTCTTTAATCTCATCACTATACTCCAAACCATTATCAATGGATGTAGTGAGCACGGTTTCCAAAGTATCAACACCATTCAACTCAAACATTTGTTGCGCCAATGTGTCCATCACGTCAATGGAGAAACAAGAGTGGACATCACTAGGATATCTCATCGTCTCGAAAATGTTGAAACGTATTATTTCTCCATCAAACTCCATAGTTAGCATTCCCTTGTCCACATCAATAATGGTTTTCGCCGTTTTCATGAAGGGACGCCTTAAGTAGCAATGGAAGAGATGAGTCAGGTGAACCTTCATCCATCTCTAACACGCAAAAGTCAGCTGGAAATACCAATTGATTAACCTGCACAAGAACATCCTCAACAATACCCATTGGGTAGACATTAGAACGATCGGCTAATTGTAACACAATTCCAGACTTTTTAAGAGGACCAAGATCAAGTGAATTATACATATACGTAGCCATAACATTAACGGATGCACCTAAGTCCAACATAGCTTTGTTAAATGTGGTGTTACCAATTGTGACGGGAATGTCAAAGATACCGGGATCCTTGCACATAAGTGGGAGTTTGTGTTGTAAGATTGCCGAAGCATTCTCCCCCACACTAAGCACTTCATTACCTTTGAGCCTTTGTTTATTGGTACACAAGTCCTTCAACACCTTTGCATACTTTTGAACTTGCTTGATTGCATCTATGAGTGGTATGTTCACATGGATCTTCTTGAGAATGTCTAAAATCTTCTTTTCTAGTTCCGTCTTATTGGAATTTGCAAATCTGCGAGGGAAAGGTAAAGGAGGAACATAAGTAGAAACCGGAGTTTTAGAGTTAGGAATAGGTACCTTAGAAGTTTGGGGAGAATCCTCATTTTTCTCCTCCAAAACAGGTTCCTTTGGAGCTTCCTCTTTGGCCGAATCAGTAACTTCGGGTTGCACAAGTTGTGTACCACTTCTCAACGTAATTGTATTGACACCCTCTTTTGGGTTGATAGGTTGAGAAGGGAGTTTCCCACCATTTTGTTCCTTCAATTGATTCAACTCAATAGCCATAGAACCAACTTGAGTTTGCAAATCCTTAACCGTACTCTAGTTCTTTGCATAAAAGATTTAAAGAACTCTTCCATATTGGACCCCATATTTTGAGGTTGTCGTTGTTGTTGAAATTGTTTTCTCGGCTGGAATTGTTGTTGTTGAGGTTGAAATCCACTCGGATAGTTGAAGGTAGGTTGTTGAACCGCTCCTTGCTTGTTGGCATAGCTAAAATTTGGGTGATCTCTCCATCTCGGATTGTAAGTGTTTGAGTAGGGATCATACCGTCTTTGTTGATTTGGAAAGACCGCATTAGCTTGCTCGTCCTCATAAGCTTGAGAGGAACTTGGTATCACCGCGGCTGCAACTTGTTGCATCATTGTTGTCATGTTACCCAATTGTTGACGAAGTTCCTCGACCTCGCTCACTTCATCAACTTTCCTAAGAAGCACATCCGAACCACGACTCAAGAATTGTTGGGAGTTTGCTGCCATGTTTTCAATCAACTCTCTAGATTGTGCCACTGTCTTTCTCACTAGTGAACCACCACCCGAAGCGTCAAGAAGATTCCTATCACTTGATTGGAGTCCTTCATAGAAATATTGAATGATCATAGCGTCACTGAATTGGTGGTGAGGGCAGCTTGCCACCAATCTCTTGTATCGTTCCCAACATTCATATAAGGATTCTCCCACATTTTTCTTCATCCCACAAATCTCCTTTCGAATTTGAGTAGCCTTTGATGCAGGAAAATATCTCTCTAAAAAGAGTTTCTTCAACCCATTCCATGTTGTGACACTTCCGGGAGGTAAATAGTACAACCAATCCTTAGCACTATCCATTAAAGAGAAACGGAAAACTTTCAACATTGCACCATCCACCTCAACATCCGCTGGAAGCATAGCCGTGACAATGGTGTGGAAGCCCATAAGATGCTTGTTTGGGTCTTCATTCACCATGCCATGAAACTTTGGTAATTCTCTAAGCAACCCCGGCTTGATCTCAAAAGTAGAGTTTGTTTGAATACACCCCTATTGTGTATCAAGCCTATGAGAAGCCAAGTCCTTGAGTGAACGATTTGCATCACCCATTGCTTCTTCTTTTTCTTCAAAAGGTGGTTCTTGTTCACCCGGAACCTCTTGTTCTAAAACTGCTTCTTCTTGCTGGAAAGTCTCTTCTTCTACTTCCAACTCTTGTTCTTTCGTTGTGTCTTGACTTGGTTGGAGTATTGTGCCTCTTCGAGTAGCTATCCCGCACCTTGGATAATTCCAATCTTTAGAATCCAGGGATTAGGTACCTGAAAACAATTCTCTCAAACAAGAAAGAAACAAGACAAGAAAACAAGAAGCAAAGATAAAAGCAAAAACAAAAATAAGAAACTAAAAACTTAATAACTAGCCGTATGCCTCCCCGGCAGCGGCGCCAAAATTTGATCGCTGTCGTATGCGTCAAAATTTGATCGCTGTAAGAAAGAGTTCGTTTACATAGAGAGGCAATTGTAGTTATTATGTAATCAATTTCTTAAAGTAACCAATTGGGGGGGATTTCTGATTTTTATGTAAGCAATAAAAGTAAATCAAAAACAAAGTAAATTGTAGAAAGTAATCAATAGAGAAAGATATTGGTTAAGGAGTTCATCTTCAATCTTAGACATGTGCTTGCATATATGATTAGAATTACAAATTAATATCTTTTATTATCAAAAGCCTAGAGGATCAAGAGAGCAAGATAATCTATTAATTTCCGAAGTTCATCAACACACACATTAGAGCTGCGTGTGTGAATTCTACCTAAAGAATAACCTAACGCCTTGCACTAATTAAGTTCAATTCCTAGGAGCATTAAGTTTCAGAAATAGGCTAATCAATGCAATTGTCATACATTGCGCATAACAATTCGGACAATGGTCAAACTCTACATATGATTACAAGAGTGTATCACTACAAACCGTAAACATATTATGCTACTTGTATTCAGGGTTATCGCTCGATGAAAAACCCTAAAATAGTTATGGACAAGGATGCAAGTTCAATTAATTGGCCACTTAACTAACCAAACATCTTAGTCCTATCACAATACATCAAATATGTGATTGTTAAATCAGTAGAGATTTAAACGATAATCAAGAGAGAAAACTAATACATAACTCAAGCACAAGTTTTAGAAATAGGACTACATCCTTAACCAATAATGAATAAATTAGCTACTCATAGCTATGGAGTTCATCACAAAAATAAAAATTGAATAAAGACGAAGATGAACAAAAGCAAACCCTAGTAGCGCAAACAAAAGCGGGTCTCTCCTTAGCTTCCAAGAATAATCCGTGTTTTTCAAGTTGTAAAAGTCTTTCTTTTATATCCCTTTGCTTTCCAAAATTAGGTCAAGTCTCAAAGGTCCAATAGATAGAAGTCCACCAAGCCCATATGTGAGAAAAACCCATGTAGAATTCTGCCCAAAAATAGTCACCGGAAAACTGGTATTATGGCCGGAAATTGGCCGGAGGAGTCACCGGAAAATGGCTCAGGTGACCGGCAAAGTTAAACCGGTCACCAGTCAACTGGGTCAACTCTGTCGGGTCAATCGAGTGAACTCGGTCAAGCAAGAGTCGAGTGTGAGTCACGACGATCTGCCTAGCTTGTCAGGCCATTGCACAGACCGAAACTGTGTTGCACCAAGATTGTGCTTCACCACATTCTCTTCTTGTTTCTTAATTGCAGCATCACCCATATCTGTAGCTCCATAAGTATCTCCTCCATTACTTCAGCTGCAACCACCACTCTGTAACTCCTTGCATTACTAGCACCTGCAACATCCACCAGTATTTCCCTGACCCATTTCTGTAGCTTTATTAACTAGTCCTTTCTTCTTTGCTCAACTTCTCAAACCACTATTAACTGCAGTTCATACACAATCATTCATTCATCACTAGGATTCGACCTGTTCTTGACCTGCAAAACCACCAGCTGCAACTGAATTCCAACTCCAACTCCAACTATCACTACATTAACTTGGTCAGCATCAACATCAGTAACTCTCGCCAGACTCTCGCTGCCTGTATCTTCCCAGCACTGACTCAAGCCTCTCCATTACAGTCCTATCCTGCATATCACTAGTTAGCCACAACCAACATTAGTACTCTACTAGCCATTCCAGCTGCAATTTCTTCTTGTTGTCTGCAACAACAACACCATAGTATACATTGCACATCCATCTCATCTACTGCAGCTCAATTCTTCAGTTCACAGCTTCAATTCATCATCAATTTTTCCTCTTCGGTTCTCACATCGATGCCTCTCCGACTCACAACAGTTTCATTCATTTCTCGGATTAACATCAAATCCCTAATTTCTTCTTCACACATTCTCATCCTGAGCTCCTAGGTCTAGCCTGCAACCATGGCTCCTAGCTGCACCACCTGCAATGCCATTGCCTGCGCCTGCAATGTCTCTCGCAACATAAACATGGTTGTTACATAAACTATCAGCTCCTTCCCAAGCCATAGCTGCACTTCAGTTAAATCCCTGGCAAATCACCAGCAATTGCTCCCTTGACTGTGATTCCCATTTCAGTCTTTTCAACACACAACAACACCACCATCCGTTCTTCCTTCTCAGTACCACCAAACTCTTGACAACAGAATCAGAAGCTAACCAAACCTAGATCTCATACCTTTCCTTCTCATTCGTCTGATTATTCATCTTAAATGATCTTCTAGGACAAAACCCACTCTGCTCCTGTCGAATTCAGCACCAAAGAACCCAACTATAATTTCCATTATCAATCTCTTCCATGACAGCTTTTTCCAGATCTAATTCTGCAATTTCTTGCTCAAACTCTTCGGTATCTGAACTTGAAACGCTCGATTCCTTCTCAGTCACCATCATCTCTACAAACCCATCTTCTCGACTTCATAGTAGCCATCAACATCACCTCCAATTCTTTCAAAATCAACAGCCACAACCCATCTGTTCTTCATCAATTTGTGATTCAAATCCATTTCAATCTCTTGCCCATTCTGTAGTTCGACTAGTAATCCATGCTTCAATTTCTGTTCTTAATTTCTTGGAGTGTTTCGATCCGGAGTTAACAGTAGAAATGCCAACATTACTTCATTCTTTCTCAATTTCTGTTTTAGGTTTGCAAATGATTGAGAGGAGATATTTCTCAATTTAAGGTTGGACGGATACTTACACCCAATGAAAATTACACCCTCTGATAAATGATAAGGGATACCCTGAATGACAACCCCTTAACTACAGCTGCCTGCCTTTAATCATGCCTTCAAAAGAGAGTTTTCCCTTAACCTTAACTGGGATCCAGATAGTGTTCGCCCGTGAAATGACAATTTTTCCTTTTTCGTTCAAATTGGGTGATTTCTTCTTGTTTTCCTCCGTGTGACTCCAAAGTACCTAATAACTCAAAAACACACGTAAAACACATAATTTACAAGAAAACATAGCAGAGAAAGCATAAACAATAGATAGTAAATAAGGTGTATTCTACACCCTATCATTGGGCATGGTACTACAATGCTGGTCCAACAAGTGATACATACATAATTTCTTTTGCAATACATGGTTGTGTTTTGTGCAAAAAGGATTTTGAATCAATCAACACATTTTCCTTCACTTTCAAACAATTGGAGTTACCTAGAACTATTTCTTGCAGGGATATCAGGAAATCTCGATGGGAACGAAATATGAGGAAATATAAAAACTTATCTCTTTGAAGCAAAATTTGGGACTTAATTCTCTTTGAAATTTGGTCTGAATCGAGAGAAATAATAAAGTTTCAATGAAAATACAACAAGATGAAGTTTATCATTGATAGTGTTAAGACTTTCATTTTCAATAGGTGTGTGGGTTCAAAGGTTTTTGAGGGCATTAATCTGAACACAATTTAGAGTAACTGAAATACTATTGTGAGTCATTTATAATTTATATAGGTGTGTGGGTTCAAAGGTTTTTGAGGGCATTAATCTGAACACAATTTAGAGTAATGGAAATACTGCTGCGAGTCTTTTATAATTTATAGTACTCTACTATATTAAGCCATTGTCTCTATTTTTTCCGGCTGAACCACTTCCATAATGGCGATGTTGTTTCGTATTTAATTCATTGCCTTTTTCAGATAAAAAAAAGAATATTTCGATTTATTTTAGTGGATTTTGGGCTACAAGACCCGTAATAGGTCAAAAGCCGAATATTAAGACAAAACGGAGTATATTTATAGCGTGTTTGGATAGAACATGAAAAGTAGTTTTTTGACTTTTAGAAATCGAAAAGTCAGAAATCAGTTTGGCTGTCAAATTTCAAAACGACTTCTAAATATCGAAAAGTTAACTTTTTTGCGAAACAAATTTGTGCTTCTGACGCGCTATTAAGATATGTAACTTAGGTCGGTGGAACAACTTTAAATTTGGGCCACCTGGAGAATTCCTTTGAATATTGAAACACATTGACATTTCTCTGATCATGAAAACAAAATTTGAATCACATGGCATATATAAAACCACAGAGCAAAATTTGATCCACATTTTTTTTTTTTGGGACTCCGGTACATTTGGGGACCTTAACAGATATTTGCTTACAGGAATTTAGGAGGCGGCTTTTAGGTGACAGTGAAAACTTTTGGGAACATATGAGGGCCACACACAATCAAGATAAAGACTACATCTTTATTTATTATTATTTTATTTTATTTTTGCAAGAGAAAAACTACCTGGCTAGATAGATTTTGGTTGGGACTTGGAAATACTAAGGCCATGTCGTCCTAAGATGGGATTAGGGAATCCCCTTAAAATCCTACATAGACTCAACATCTTAAAATTGCCAAGCTTGAAAATTACAGAATGGTGTTAGTCATATTGCGTATTAAGAGAAATAAATCGTTTTAAAAGCGATTTGGGGTTATATGTTCAAACCCTAGGATTGGTTCATTAACTCTTTGTTCTTCTTATATAATGCATTTGGCGTGGTAATCTTGAAGGACTCGTATTGCATTCACACAAGAAACATGCTCGAGGAACATATTCAAATTTGTAATCCTTAAAGGATTCAAATTATATTATGGCGACCACTTGACTTCGATTATATCGGGTTTAACAATCCTTTATATATATGTGTGTTTTTAGAAATTTGGTGTGAAACCAAGAACTGGATTAATTAGTTGATGATATCACTTTATATATAGGTCTCTTGAGGAGTCCATAAAAACACAAAAATCCACGCTTTAGTGCATATATTCTATTTTTTCCCTTAAATCATAGGTTAGAATTATGCTAGCTTAAACTCTTATTTAAGATGGACTAGAGTTATTTTTTGATGCTTGTCTTCGTAAAAACTCCATATAGTTGGGTTAAGCATCAATATTTACGTCAAAAGTTGTACTCTTTTTTCCTTCGTTCGAGTTTTGTCCCATGTGGTTTTCTTGACAAGGTTTTAACGAGGCAACATCTCCCTGACGTTTAATTCAAAATGTTGATATTGTGCTCTTTTCCTTTGTCCAAATTTTTCCCATTGGGTTTTACTGGTAAGGTTTTAGTGAGCCAAATTAATTCAACATGGTGGTCATCCAAGGGGGAGTTGTATAATTTCGTTTATTTGGTGGATTCCCACCATTAACAAGGTCAGTTTGTTAGACCAAATCAACGTTACAAGCCCTAAGGAATTTGGATGTCATTAGGCATGACCACAAATTCAGTTTTGTTCACTTATGGTAATTTATTTACATCTTGACTCTATGTTGAAGAGACTACATCAACAACTTCGCACATCATCTCTGGGAAGCTAGCAATCCATAACACAAGTTCTCAATATGTTGAAGAAGAATGTAGACTCGCAAAAGTATTAATCGAACGCATTCTTTGCTTGTGCAACACAAATGAAGACTTCATCAACTATCTGGACATCTTCATGAAAGAACAGTCTCTTCGCATTCAAGAAATTCGTTCTTCAAAATTGGAAAGTCTCGACTCAAAGATTTGCACACTAAGACTTGATCAAGTATTTATCGGGGGAGCGCCATCATCAAATTAAGGTGCATTCTTGGACTTTATCTCGTTGTACTCTTTTTCCTTTGTCAAGGTTTTGTCCCCCTGGTTTTCCTTGTCAAGGTTTAATGAAGCAACATTTGCGTGTAATCAACACCTTCATTTTGAAGTCTTTACATGCTTATGCAATTGTGTTTTTCTTTTGAGTTTTCTGGTATATTTGTAATGATTTAGCCACGGTGGTCATCGGGGAGTGTTATAAACCAAGTTTATTTACTAAGATGCCCTTCGTGTCTAAGTTTAGGTTTACATATCTTGGACACCAAGTCTTCTATCTATATAAATAGAGGCTTAAACATTGTATCTTACACACATAATAATAAGAATCTCTCTCCTCTTCTTCCCCTACTTTGTGTCTCCTTCTCCTTTTATAAGACTTGGCTATATGTTTCAGATCAGTTATTCTAACACGTCCGAGCCAGTTCTCTAAAAAATGATTAACTTTTTCTCATTTGTTCCCATCTTTCAACGATGAAACCAGAGTTCTGACTTTTGGGCTTAATAATTCACAAACATTTTGACATTTAAAAGATTGGGTCTTGTTAACTTGTATACCCGTATACACGTTAAGGTTTACTAAAACAATAATTTTTTGCATTGGAAACATGATATGTTTGTTTTATTGCATTGAAAACAGTAATTCTTTGTATTGTTAACAAGATTTGTTGTTTTTAGTGCAAGAAAAACCAGTTTCTAGTAGAATAAGATAAAAAAACACAATTTCCAATAAAATAAAATAATTCTTAATTAAACCTTAACATGTATACGGGTATACAAGTTAACAAAAGCCTAAAAGATTTGTTGGTACCGGACCAGACTGGTCATTAACTTCATTTTGAGTTGACTGAGAGACTTGGGATACACCATCCTCCATCCATAAAGTACTCCCAACCTTGACGTATTTTTAATGCAGAAAAGCTGAGGTATTTTTTCCTCGCATAATTGGGGACTGTTGCAAATAATTGGATGAGTCGGTTCACAAGTTAGTCTGCCCGGTTCAACACGCTTTTTAACAACTTACATGGTCAGTGTTGGATCAACTCACTTACTAGTTATTTTTCCTGGCGAGAAATCGGGGTATACCCAATTTCAAGGGACATGGTGTGTCATTATTAAAAAGTGTGATTTTACTTTAATACCCTTGAACTAATTAAATTTTCAAAATAAACTCATTTCTTAATTTCATTAACCCTAAAATTAAAAACTAACCAACTCTTAATCTTCTCTTCTTCTTCATCTTCCATCAACCAAAGCCATATAAAAATCTTCAACTTTGATTTTTCAAAAAATTATTGACTTAATAAATGAAAAGAAGACTATAAATGATGTTTAAACTCAAACCCATCATTGTGTTGTGTGATTTGATTGTTATATTAGGTTAGAAATGAAAATTATGATTTGTGTTTTTTTGGCCTAAGGCAAGGTCGTAACATGCATATCTTCTTGGACTTTTCATTGACCATGCATGGCGGATCGTAGAATTTTTCCAACAAAATTTCTACAGGTATTTTTGAATACCTTCTCAAGAAATACAAAATTTAAGGGTATTTTTTGGAATACCTTGCTTACAAACAAATTTTTTATGTCATCTCCCGTATGTCAAAAAACAAAAGTCGGCAAGGTCGACGATGAAGATCATGCTTGCACATTTTTTGGGAGGCGTCGACGATGAAGATCTTCTGGCGGCCACTTTTGGCAAGATGATCTTCATTAGTCGACCTTGCCGATTTTCATACTTTGTAACCTGGAAAGTGTTGATTTATTCTTTGATTTTGAGTATGATTTCATATAACAGATTCACAATCCCCTTTTTAGAAGTATTTCGGTTGTGTGCTTCATTTTCGTTGCAAGAGATATTCTCAAAAAAAAAAAAAAAATCATCAAAAATCATCCCACAAAAGTTCAATCAAAAAAATTTTCATAACTTAAAATTCATAAGTTTTAATCTATTCAATCAATTTAAACTTAATTAATTAATCTAATCAAAATTTTAGGTTAATTAAACGAGGGCAATTTTGCCATTTTGAAAATATTTGGTTAAGGGGTGACCTCTTTTACTTCAAAATGACCATATTTTGTCTCATTGGGTATACCCCAATTAGTTTGGGTATACCCCAATCTCGCCAGGTTATTTTTCTCTTAGGATTTTTGTTGTTATTTTGGTTACATTTCAAAGAAACAGAAAGACGAATTTGCTTAGACCAACTCAAAATTAAAAAAAAAAAAATTCAACTCAATAGTCAATAGAACAGTATAACAAGGAGCTTGTAAATACCACCACTGTGTCTCTCAAGCTTGGAATTAGGAATCTATGTTGCAAGAATTCTAGCATAAAGATGCGAGTACCTCCAATAACGAAGCAGTGAACTGCATTTGAGTTTCTTCATCTATAGTTATGAACGGAGGAACGTGCACAAAGAGAGACTTGATCTTATTTTCCTCCGCAAACCGAAGAGAATGATAATAGACGTAGTTGCACACAAAACGTCCTGCGTCGTTGGACCTGGTGACCTCGTAACCCATCTTTGTTAACGCTGCTATAATCTCGTCGACAGGAAGGGCAGTCTGCAGGCAAAACAATTTTCTATTATGAGGAGTTGAAAATTAGTGAGTCTAGACTCTGCTGTTTCACCTCACTAATCGACATTAACAAGTTAAGAATGAATGTTTATGTACCTCTCGTGTTCTTGAAGTGTCTCCATCTGTAGGAACAATGGGCACATTCTGAAAAGCAGAAATTCAATTAAGTTGTATGGACTCCATGAATTCTAGTCATCATGTAAGTTTCAACAAATTGCAGAATTCGGAAACGAGGTGCAAATACTAACTTGAGGTTTCCATCCCATTTCATCAGGACAAGGAAACGTAGCTTCATTAACTGCTTGGTTCTCAATAGCAAACTTTGTCGCACCGCTATCGACTCCAAAGTGAAGCTGCATAAAAAAATAAGAGTAAGATAACTAAGCAATATTTAAGAGCAAAAATGATTAGTCTACCGTGAGAACCACTCCCTATTAGAACCACGGGATTTCTCACGGTTTTTCTCACGGTCATCCTAGCAGACTGTTTTAAGAGATTAACAAAGAAAATTAAGAAACTGACCCATATAGTCTTCCCTATGTTGGACGATTCAGAATCTAAGCTTTTAACAGCTGATTTTAGTGTTAAATAAAGCGGAGCAACTGCGCCTTCACCGGCAGTTTCAAGAACATCGCAACTCCCAAGTATGAACCCTTTTGGCGAACCCTTTATCTTCAGATACTGTTCTAGATTACAAACAATTGTTTCAGTTGGATTCTCAGCAACTCCATGGAATCTCTTAAATCCAGTCACATGGATTGTTACTGCTGCAGGAGGAACTTCAGATCCCATATGACACTATTGAATTTTCGTTGAAAAAAATGGATTCTTATCCGGTTACCTGCAACTGAAAACAAGACATGAGTAAAAGTTATATAGAAATTTCAATCGAAAGACATTAAAGAACTTAACCCTAAACGGAAGAGAGAATTCAAACCAATTAGAGAGTGAAGAATCAAACAAACACCTGAATAACAAAACCGTCGGAATTTATACCGATTAGGAATAACTTGCAAACTTGGACGAGAAAACAAAACTAACACCTCGCCAAGACTAAGTCCATGTAGCCAGCCCATTTAGAAGTCCAACACGTATACGGTCCATCACACCCTACTAATCAAGACTTAACTAATAAACTTAGCCAGCAGATGTCACATTTAGAAGTAAGTCAGATAAAATGGTGTGGCTTCTTTCCACTTTTGGCTTCTTTCCATACCAGAACATCATAGACCTCTCATTGCCTAGTTTTACTTCATAAATCAGTTCCACCAATGATATCTCTTTTTGAATGCCCGTCCAAAATTCTCTCCCTTGAGACATAACATATTATTTAGACAATAAATCAGTGATCTCTGACTTTGTTTTTTCTTAAATTATTTTCCTCCACAAGGCATTATACTCCATATGTAGTTGGCCAACATGGCTTTGTTAGTGAGCCTTAAGTTTATTATAGCTAATCCACCCATCTCCTTGGATCTAAACAATTTTCTAAACCACCTGAGAGATATTTTTATTGTCGGCTGTGGAACCCCAACTGTAGGTGTAAAAAATCCTACCACTACAATCTTCATGAACTCAAAGCAAACATAAGCAAGTAAGTGACTCATAAGAACACAAGATATATGTGGTTCGGCATGATTACCTACGTCCACGGGGTGAAAGGGATGATCTTATTACTTCACACAAGGATAGAAGGTATGATTCTTTCGCAATACTCTGTCTATTGTCTCTTTCACTTACAGATTGCTTGCCTTTCTCTCTTGACAAGGCTCTCTATTTATAGGCTAACATGCCAATATAACGAAGTTACAATGTGGGTCACAGTTCATCTTACTTGATGCTCCTGTCGGGTGATGAGTAATATTCCTTCTGATGTCTGTTATTCGATCCTCATATAATCCCGATAAATGTAGTTCTCGATATGCTTCTTCCCGATTGTTAATGTCTAGGTATTCTTCGACCCGACGTCGCCTTCTCTCCCAACCCAAACTGGTATGTTTGTTCCCTGGCCCCCACTTTGACTGGATTCTTATGTTCTACCCACGTGCTCTGCCAGTATACTTATCATCTCGATTTCCGATGAGTATCTCTCTATCACATCCGAGTTCCTTTCTTTACACATGCTCGCTCCACGAGTGCTGGGTAGATATCTCTTTTTTTGTGCTAAGGTTATAGAAGATGATTCAGTGTTGTGCTTCGTTCCTTCTTCAGTGCGTCATGACTCGAGATTGCTCCACATTGATATGTCATTTATTTACACCTACATTTATGCCCCTTCTTTCGCTCGTGTTCCCGACACGAGGGGAAGAAATGCTTCGCCTCCCACGACTCTGGTCATGCCGTGTTTTCCGGTCTGCTGCTCCCCCATTACTTCAAAATTTATGACCCGTTACCTCTTCTGCCGGTCGTAACCGCCCGGACTATAAATGCGAATGATAAAATTTCCTCAGTCATTATTCT
Organism: Papaver armeniacum; assembly: GCA_023531295.1. Classification (NCBI taxonomy): domain Eukaryota; kingdom Viridiplantae; phylum Streptophyta; class Magnoliopsida; order Ranunculales; family Papaveraceae; genus Papaver; species Papaver armeniacum. The sequence continues at coordinate 67,102 of JAJJWW010017148.1, forward strand.
CTCCTTGTTTAAGAACATACATTCTCTGCTTCTCCGCCTCTGCAACTTTTCTTCACTCTGTTATTCTCTTCGTCTTCCTCTCTTATTTTAGTTTATTCTTCGCTCTTGGTTTGCTGTTGCTGACCTTGTTCTTCACTATTCTCATCGTTTTCTTCCCATCTCCTGCTTTTGAACTGCAATTGTCTTCCAATGGCTTCTTCGACTCCCTCCATGACATAGAAAAGGTGCGTAAGTTATACGTTTTCTGATGAAGATAATGTCCCTATAGATTCGTTGTTTATCATTGATAGCCCTTCTCATCACGATAAACGTGCTCTTGATTCTATCTTTTCTGACGATTCTCCCCCTTTTCATGTAGGACTGACAAGAGATCCAACAAGAACTTGACTGATGCCCAGTTCATCAACCAACTGAAGGATTACTACAACCTCCATGGTTATCATATTCGTATTCTATCGGGTCAGAGGGGTTCGTTGAAGAAGGAGGACGTTGATAAGTTTCCCCATTCTTCTGAAGCGACCATTATTACTAAGGGGCAACTTGAGCTCGGGTTACGTATTCCATTATACGACCCAAATCACCCTTTTGCTTATGAGGTTTTTTCACAACTTCATCCTCCTTGAGCCCTGGTTCAATGAAACCGAAATACATTTCGTCTTATGGCGGAGTGGGAGAGGCGAGTGTACCAAGACCGATTAGTAGACGTATGACGCTTCGCACGCGAGCAAATATACTTCTGCTAGCTTTGTGTCCAACTACCGGAGTGGGACTACTTCTCTTGGGGATCTTGCTGGTTTCGCTGCTAGTCCTCATCGCAATAAAGTTCCTACTGATGGTTTTGAAAAGCTGATGTTGGATGAGGATCCCGAGGGTGGTACTAATACCAACAAGCACGCCCGTCATACTAGCGATACCATCTGGGATCGGGTTCCTCTGGCTATTTATTGCCCTATCCTGAGTGGCAAGATCCCCCTCCCGACTTTCCTGCTGAGCCTTACCAATTCTAGGTGGTTAATACTGATAAGGTAGGGCTTCCATCCTTTTGCTCGGCTCAGGTTTATTGTTTCTGCGATATCGGGTAGTCATAAAGTTTTTAATTGTTCCGCTCTTTTGTAGCCCTAGTCTCAGATTAATCAGCCTAGCACAAGGACTGAAGAAGAGATAGTGAAGGTAACAAATATATTTCCCCATTCTCAGTACATATACTTGCCCCTATTTGTTGCCTTTAATAGGTCTGACGATGGTGCTTGTGTAGAAGTCCAAGGTTGGTGAGGAAGGTGTTGAGGGCTCTTCCGAGATGGTGAGGATCCCGATGATCGGCTTCTCTTGTCTCAATTCCCGAGAAAGTCACCCAAGAAGTCTTCTGATGTTTCGTCAACCATTGTAGGTGATGAAGCCGATGATGGTGGAAAGGGAGCTAAAGGTGGGAAGACCGCTCCGAAAAAGAATGTGCCACCGTCTTCCACAGTGTCTTCTTCTGGTAAAGGAATTACCCTTTCAAATGCCAATGTGGTTGTGCTGATATCGGATGAGGATGATGAGTTTTTCGGTTCAGAGACTGAGTTCGAAGAATCGGGTAGAAGGGAGGAACAGGAGGAACCCAAGATTCCTTCCCCTGAGGATAACACTTCCACCACGAAACGAGCTAGTGCATAAGAATCCACCCCACGAAGGAAAGGTCAGGAGTTCTGTCTTTACCTTCTCGGGTCTTGTGTGTGATTCCTTGGGTGCCCTTACTTTTTCTAGTTTAAGTTCGCTTTCTGCTGCCGAGATGCTGAAGGCTGTGCTCCTGTATGGTTCCGCTATGAGGGATTCCCTCAATGTTATGGTGAGTCGTTTTGTTTTGAACATGTAGCTAACTTTGGTGAATCTCCTTTTATCAGTGACCTAACTCAAATCGATCCATGTAGGTCGTGAACCAAAAGCTTCTTGAAGCTGCTATTCGCGAGAAGGAGTTGGCGGCCGTGGCTAGTCGGGTTCACTTCAAGGGGAGCAGGAGCGTGTCCGAGGGATCGAGATACAACTAGATGATGCCAAAGGTATTTTTGTGAAACCCTGTCATTGTTGATTGATAATGTAGTGCCAATATCCTGAGTCTAGCGTTGTCTTCCTAGCCGAGATATCTAGCTTAGAACGAGACTCTGTTTCTGAATACCGTACTATGTCCAAGAAGTTGAACATCGAGAAAGAGCACGTTGCTACCCTTCAACATAAGATTTTCAACAAGGATGATAAGATTGATCGTCAAACAGCGGAGATCGAAAGACTTCAGGCCGAGATGCTTCGTTATCAAAGATTTGAATATTTTCCCGAGGAAATACATAATCTGCGAGCTGAGCTATCTTGGGTTCAAAGAGTTGCTGGTGATAGAAAATTGTTGTCCGAGTCTCTAGAGAGTCAGTGCAATACTTTGAGGCTTCAGAACAGATATCTCTATGCCGATCGCAAGCGTCTATCTCAGTTAAAGGATGATGCTGAGAGGTCCGTTCAAATATTAGAGTAGAAACTTCTAGGTTTTGATCAAGTATCACGGGACCCGAAGTGGACTCGGGCCCAGTTGTCGAGTCTTCAATCAGCACATGATCGGCAGAAAACTGCTTGGGGTAAACATAAGAAGTATTGCCCCACTAATGAGTTCAATGAACAACAGTATAATGAGTTGGTATTAAAGATGTCTGCTCTTGAAATCAACCTTTCTAAATCCGAAGAAACTTTAAAATTAGTTTTGCCCGTGCTTTCAGGTTTTTGTGCATGTCTTATGTTTTCCAATACGTCTCCTTGCTCCATTGTATTTGTCTTGCTCATGTGTTAACCATGTTTTCATTCTTACTTGTGCAGCCGATCAAGGAAAGGTCAAGTCCCTGGAGGAGGAGATTGTTCAATTGAGGAACAATGAAGTGCATATGAATACGAGGATCAGTAATGCCGATGCAGCTACTACCAAGCTGACTCGCAAGCTTGCTGAGGCGCAGGAGAAGTATGAAGCTGAGCCTGCTGAAAAGATCAAAGAGGGGGTAAAGGAGTTCATCGAGAATAGGAAAGCCCAAGTTGCAGCCAAGAAGTCGGGCTCGGGATCGATTCCTCCGAACGAGTAGTTCATGCCTTTTGTAGTGCTGCGCCACTATTTTGCCCCTTTTGTAGGGCTGTAATTTTCTTTCGCTTGAACACATATAGTTTTTGGACAACTTATTTCATGGGGTGCTGCGTCACCAATCAGTTTTGTTATTCCGGGGTTTATTACTCTTTGACAATGTCATTCATTCGTTCATATTATGCTTGGTAATTCATCATCGGTATCCTTTCGATTTTCTGCATTTCATATCAATATTTACAAGTTAGTAGAAATTCATATTCTTTCGAACACACTCAACAGGGAGGGTCATTGGGCCCAATGCCATGTCCCGACTGAGGTATCTCATCACTGGTGCTTTGACCCAATGGAAGTGTATTTGGTCATTCCTAGATTCTAGGTCTCGATTACCCTAGGTTAGTTATCAACCAACTATCCCGGGCAAGTGAAACTGGTCACTTGCGATGAGAGCAATATTGTATGCTCGGCTACCAAGTACTCATGCCTTGATAACTGGTTACTGGCTTCCAACCACCAGAACCCTTAGACTACCTCGGCACTTGCACACTGCCGTCGCCCCGAGTTCGAATAGTCCGTCGAGTGTAAGTTGCCTCGGCACTTGCACATTGCTATCGCCCGAGTTCGAAACGACCATTCGAGTGTAAGTCACCTTGGCAATTGCACGCTATCGTCGCCCCGAGTTCGAATGACCATTAGTCGCATATGTCATAATCCTTTCTATCTCTCGTGGATATTTGAAGGATTCGAATGACGGAGTATCATACCTGCCTATACACCTCTCATGGGTGATATAGTTTCAAATGTCGTGCATTCCACGACCTTGGATCCGGAGTCCCATCGGGCTTTAGTATCTTGTACGCTCCTTCTCCCACTTTTGATACGATGGTATATGGTCCACCCCATCTTGCTGCCAATTTTCCGCCTTTCTTGTCACGCTCATAGCTGGGTAGTTCCTTCATCACTAACTGTCCAGGGTGGAATTCCCTCGGGCGAACCTTTTTGTTGTACTCGCGTTGTAATCACCTTTGATAGTTTTCCATATTTTCAAGAGCCATCTCTCTGGTTTCCTTCAAATCATCAAGTTTGGCCAAGATCAAATCTGCCGATAGATTTCGTCTCCATGATTCCGTTCTCGTGGTAGGTATCATTGCCTCGGTTTGAAGAATTGCCTCTATCCCATATGTAAGCATGAAGGGTAAAAGACATGCGGCTTCCCTTCGGGTGGTTCGATAGGCCCACAGTACGTTGTACAACTCTTCACACCATTCGCCATATTCTCCATCCAATTTTTTTTTTAGATTATCTTCTATTGTCTTGTTGGTGATCTCGGACTTCCCATTACTCTGTGGGTAAATGGGTGTAGCTTTGCTCTTTCTGATGTTATAGGTATTAAACAAGAGGTCGATGTTCTTCCCTTGTAATTGTTTTTCTTTATCCGAGACAATAGCTGAAGGGATGCCGAAGCGACAAATGATATGCTCAAAGATGAATCGGAATACGTCCTTGTCCCGAATATGTTTCAAGGGTGCAACTTCCACCTATTTGGTGAAGTAGTCTGTTGCTACTATCAAGTATTTTCTTTGTCCCGATACGACATGTAGTGGTCCCACAATATTGATGCCCCACTTGGCAAAGGGCCACGAGCTCACTACCGAGTTCAATGAAGCAGAAGGTGCGTGTATCTTCTTCCCAAAGTTTTGGCATTCATCACAGATTAAGGCCATATGCTTCGCATCTCATTCATATAGGGACAGAAGTACCCCATGGTCTTGGCTCTGGCTGATAGGCTTCGACCCGAGCTATGGTTTCCTGCGGCACCATAATGTAGCTCATTCAGGATCGAGTGCCCTTCTTCTTTTCTCAAGCTTCTTAGAAGCAGCCCCAGATATGATCTTCTATACAGGATGCCCTCTCGTAGGTCGTACCATGCTTCCCTTCTTTTGATCTTGTTAGCCTCGGCTCATACTTTCGGTAATTCACCCGACTCCAAGTACTAATGGATGGACTTGCGCCAGTCTCCTGCTTCATATCTATCGATTGTGGTGACCCCCACATGTACTTCTAGGTTCCCTTCTTTGGGTATAGATGGCATTAGTAGTCTTCCAATTCATATGGCTTCGATGCTCGGATCTGTTAACATGGAGGTGATATTAGCCAAGGCATCCGAATATCGGTTGTCCTTTCTGCAGATATGTCAGAACTTGATATTTGGGATTTGGTCGATGTAGAACTGTGCTAACTCCCAGTATTTCTAAAGTATCGGGTCATGAATAACATATTGTCCGCTAAGATGTCGAATCACCAATTGCGAATCGCTGGTTAGTCTCACCTCCTGAATCCCGAGCTTTACAATTAGTCGTAGAGTATCACTGCTTCATATTCAGCGACGTTATTTGTTCCTTTGAACTCGAGTCTAAATGAGTGGACTATCTTCTTCCCTTTGTTGCGTTGTGAAGACCAATCCTATTCCCGATCCCTCTTTGTTTGATGATCCATCAACAAATACTTCCCATCGTGTCGGGCTACGCGTCTCCAGAAGGTCGGGTGGATCGTGCCTATATTCTTCCATACCCGGGATATCCTCTACTTCTTCCTCCACACCAAGGGGAAAATCAGCAAGGAAAGCCGCTACCGCCTTTGCTTTCACGGCTGTCCTCATTTCGTAAAAGATGTTAAATTGCTTAATCTGAGCGCCCCACTTGGATATTCTTCCCGATCTCGCTGCACTATCAAGCACTGACTCTATAGAGGACTTCGTAAGTACCCGAATCCCGTGGGTCTGGAAGTATGTCCGCAGTTTCTGTGTTGCAAATACCAACGCTAGTATAAATTGTTCAATTCTGGTGTAGTTCTTTTCCGCTGGGTTCATGGTTTTACTGATGAAGTATACCGGTTTTTCTTCTGCCCCGACGTTCTTGACCAGTGCTGCACTGATAGCACAGACTGTAGCTCCGAGATATAAGGTAAGCACTTCTTTGGGATCGAGTCTTTGTAATACGGGTAAGCTCGCGAGATGTTGTTTAATCTTTTGGAATGCCTCCTCACATTCTTCGCTCCATTTGAATTTTTCTCCTTTTCTTAGTGTTCCGAAGAAATCTTTACACTTATCCGACGATCGCGAGATGAACCGCCCTAGTGCCGCCAAGCTTCCATTTAGTTTTTGTACATCTTTTACCTTTACCGGAGATGGCATTCCAGGATGGCCTTGATTTTATCAATATATGCTTCTATTCCTTTATCGGTAATTATATACCCCAAGAATTTGCCAGAAGTTACCCAAAAGGTGCACTTGGCCGGGTTTACTCTCATTTTGTATGTTTTCATAGTTTGAAAAATATCCCGAAGGTCGTTGATGTGGTTAGTTGTCATTCTACTTTTAACTAACATGTCGTCTACGTATACCTCAATGGTGTTTTGGATTTTATCCTCAAACATATCCTCCACCAATCTTTGGTAGGTGTCACTTGCGTTCTTTAAACCGAATGGCATCTTGGTGTAGCAATACAGACCCCTAGGTGTAAAGAAGGATGTATTTTATTGATCCTCGGGAGCCAGGGGGATCTGGTTATATCCCGAGTATCCGTCCATTAATGTTATCGCTTTATGTCCCACTATCGATTCTACCAATTGGTCGATGTTTGGGAGGGGGAAGCTGTCCTTTGGACAAGCTTTGTTCAGGTCGCTAAAGTCGATACAGATTCTAACCCCTCCGTTCTTCTTAGGCACTATCAACATATTTGAGATCCACTGTGGATATTGTGTTTTTCGAATGATTCCCGACACCTGTAGCTTCTTCAGTTATGCCTTCATCGCCGCTTGTAGCTCGGGAAGAATCCTCCGTATCTTCTGTCGGACTGGCTTGGACTTTGGATCTATCCTCAGGTAATGACAGCACACTTCTGGATCGATCCCTTCCATGTCATGCATCTTCCAGGAGAACACGTCTATATGTTCTCGCAATAAAGCTATTAACCGACCCGACTCCTAATCCGATAATAATGACCCGATCTTCACCATCTTTGGTTCTTCTTCAGTCCCTAGGTTAACCTACCGAGTGGTTCTAGAGCTGTGAAGTTCGGCTTTGGATCTTTGACCGGTGCCGCTGCCTTTGATCGTTATAAGATTTTGTCCTCTCCTACTTCGTAGGACATAACTGCTTGTGAAATTAGTTTCTCCAACTCCAGTCCGGCCTTGACTTCTTTAGCCTTGTTCTTTTCTCGGCGTAATCGGGCTCGCTTGTCCTCATTCTGCTGAATATCCACCTGTATGCATTGTCTTGTGGCATATGGGTCCCCCAAAACTTCTACCACGCCTCTGTAGGTAGGGAATCTCAGTCTTTGGTGGTAAGCTGAAGCTACTCCTTTGATACCTGCTATCCAAGGTCTCCCGATGATCGCTTCGTATGGTGACACGACGTCGACTACGCAGAAGGTGGTGAGTGTATCTAGGTATCCTTCTCCATCCGAGACCCTGAGTGTAACTTCTCCCTTTGGTATTGTCACTGTCCGGTTAAAACCATAAATCCTATAAGTCGAGGGGATTAAGTTGTCATCGGACAATTCCATTCGTTTGAATGTGTCATATAAGAGGACTTCAACAGAACTCCCGCTGTACACTAGTATCCTCTTCACACCCCATTTTTCAATTAGTAAAGTAATGACTAGCGGGTCACCATGTGCTTGACCATTCATAAGAACATCTTTAGCTGAGAATGTGATTGGTTGCATCATCCATGCTTCCATGGGCAGGGTTCTGGCCACGCTAAAGATCTCCTTCCCAACCCGATCTCTCTTGTGGATCCTTGAAGTGATTCCCGCCCCTAAGTATAATCCTTGAGTTACATAATGTGAGATTGTGTTGCACACAAATTGGGTTCCCCGATCAATTCTAACTTGGTGTACTGGCACGTCGGGTACTGGGACTGTCTGCTTGACAAACTGCCTCAAGTATCCGTCCCGAATCAAATGTTGAACTATGTCTTTTACCTCCCGAAAGTCATTGGTGGAGTGTCCTCAGAACTGATGATAATGACAGAATTCAGGATGGTTCTTCATCCCGTCAAATTGTACTCCTCTAGTCTTCAGGTATCTGATATCGTTCCTCTTTTCTACTTCTTTGAAAATTTTCTCCAGTGGTGCATTTAAGGGCGTGTATGCTCTTGGTTCATGTCGGGGTTTCTTTCCCTTTTCGACCCACTCCTTCTTCCCCGAAGGCTTATGTTGTGGACCTGATCTCTTCCGGGTCGCTTCGAGACCTCTTGGGGAGCTGCTTCTACTGCTGCGCTCGCTTCTTGTACCCCCTATCCTTTGCTTCTTCCTGTATCTCTTCTAAAGCTATGTAGTGCTCTTACATCTTCCGCATTTCTTTCAATGTTTGTGGCTTCTTAGTAAACATAGCTATCCAAATAGGGTCAGATTTCCCGAGAGAATTTTCGAACCCGAATGTTTGTTGATCAACTGGTACTTTCCCGATACCGGTACATAATTTCCTCCATCTATCTCTGTTCGAGACCTCAAAGGTTCTTTGAACCTCCTTCACAAAGTGAACAGCTTGTTTACCCTAGGTCGGGCAATGCTGTTGTGCATGTAGGTTTCAAGCAAATTTTCTACCAAGACTCCATAGTTCTCGATATATCATACTGGTAGGGTATAGAACAAGTTCCTTGCTTTCCATTCTAGACTAGCAGGGAAGAACTTACACATAACTACGTCGTTGCTCTTACACTATAGTAATGACATCATGTACATTTTGACATGTTCCACTGCATCCCATGTGTCGTCGAATCTTGATAGGAATGTTGGAAGTGTGCATTTTGGAGGGAACGATGCTTGTTCTAGTTCTCGGGTGAAAGGAGTCTTTTCAGCTTCACTGATTACTTCTACTAACTTGTCGTCTTTGCCATCTCTAGAAAGTTTCTTCACCATCTTCTTAAGTTGCTTAAGCTTAGCTTCAGTCGCGTTCTCGGATCTCCCGCTTTGTTCGGGTACTTCCTCTTCGGTTGATGAATTCTCGGGAGGACCATACCCTCCTCTTGCACGGTTAGGGTCGGGTATACGTCCCCGATGTGGAGGTGGTGTTCGGGTATATTCCGATCGGGTTCGATTGCTCGATGCTCCTCGGCTTGAAGATCCTCGCGACCTGGGGCTTTGGTTTCAGAGCTGATAATTCTCGTGCTCAAGTGCCAAGTTCCTTCTCTGCAGCTCTCGCATAAATTCTTCTTGCCTTCTCTGGTTTGCCAGAATTGCCATCAATGTTGGGTCCGTGCTCTCATGACTGGAATGACCATTTAGGTGGTTTCCTGGTGCGACCGACGGTGTGGCTAGGGGTGCTACTGGCGGCCCAACAGGTGGTGCAACAGGTGGGATATTTCGGGTTCTTTTCCTCTTCCCCAAACGGATTTGTCTGAGTCTTTCTTCCTCTCTTTCCAAAGCATTCTGGTATTCAGCATGTTGCCTGGCCCTTCTGCGGTCCTCTTGCATCATTAGCACTTCCTCGTCATCCTCAATGTCCGATGATGTGAGTCTATCTATCATATTCTCGGGTCTTCTCTGGCTCGGCTCGACACGCTCTAAGAAGGTGTGGTCATCATCCTGGCTCAGGTTGATTTCCTCATTGACAGTAGCCATTCCTCCAGCAGGTACCAGATTCTCCTCGGGTGGATGTCGGCGATCACTTCCTTGTCGCGAGTCTGTCACCCCCTCTTGCATGCTGGTTCCCGTTACTGTTCGGTTCCTCAGAATCCTACCTATCCCTGAAGTGCTGGCCATCGGATCGGGTTCACTTTCTCCTACGTGAGCTTTACCTACGTCAGCAAAATATACAACACCTCACTTTGAACTGTTTTCGAAAAAGTTTTACAAGTACAACAAAAATATTATGTTGTTTCATCAGTGCGCAGATACAAGTACGATTCCTCTATTTTTGTCATGCTGAACTCAGCAAACTAGTTTGTTTGACTACTAGGATATTTTTGTGGAAAAAAGTTATTGTTAAGTCGCTTTCAGTACTCTCACTATGCATTAATCATTGTTTGTCCTATATTCCCCCTACCAGATGTCATTACTCAGCTGTACGGGTGGTCGAAAAAGCAACTCTTTGGTCGAATGTTAATATGGTGACTTCCTTCACTGAAACTGAAGATATCACCGCTCTCAAATGATGTCTGATGCATGAACAAAACATCGTTTTTTCCTTTTCTATGGTGTTTCCTCAGAATTCCTCAAGGATAGTTTTACCTTGGGATTCTTTTGGTTTTTCATTTTAACTTTTATGAAATAGAAAAAGAAGGAAAAATCTGTACTAAACTTTTCCTGAAGCACCTTGAACAACCGTTCCAGCGACCCAACCCAACGATTTTGAGTCGATATACTAGTGGTGGCACAATACAACACTATTTTCACAAACTTCAAAACTTTTTAAACCATAGTGCAAACTCTTTTAACTGGATCTTTGTTAGCTAGTGAGATGAAGTTTCCTATAGCTTCAACCAAACATCAGGGATGCTATATTGGGAGCTTTTGAATCTTTCTAACAACTGAACTAGCAAAAGAACTTAGCAAGGTAGCATTTTTGAATAAATCTTGTTAACCCGAAATCCAAAATAAAAGTTCTTTAAAAGAAGAGAAACCATCATTTTTCGGAAATAAGAAAACAAACCCTTAAGTTCTACAAACCCCATGTTAGAAACACTCGACTTATCTACCAATTTATACACTTAACCACAAGATTTTTTTTCTTAGCTTCGACTATCATCATAGATGGTTTATGATTTTTTGAATCTTTCTTTTAGTGGATTTTGTCAAGGTATCTAAAGATGTTACTCGTTCCCCTTAGTCGGCGCCAGAATGTAGGTGTAGAAAATCCTACCACTACATCCAAAAATCCTCATGAACTCAAAGCAAACATAAGCAAGTAAGTGACTCTTAAGAACAAAAGATATACGTGGTTCGTCATGATTACCTACGTCCACGGGGGTGAAAGGATGATCTTATTACTCCACACAAGGATACAAGGTATGTTTCTTTCGCAATACACTCTATATTCTCTCTCTCACTTACAGATTGATTGACTTTCTCTCTTGACAAGGCTCTCTATTTATAGGCTAACATGCCAATATAACGAAGATGCTCATGTCGGGTGATGAGTAATATTTCTTCCGATGTATGTTATCCGATCCTCATATAATCCCGATAAATGTAGTTCTCGATATGCTTCTTCCCGATTATTGGTGTCCTGGTATTCTTCGACCCGACGTCGCCTTCTCTCCCAACCCGAACTGGTATCTTTGTTCCTTGGCCCCCACTTTGACTAGATTCTTCTGTTCTACCCACGTGATCTTCCAGTGTACTTATCATATCGATTCCCGATGAGCATCTCTCTATCACATCCGAGTTCCTTTCTTTACACGTGCTCGCTCCACGAGTGCTGGGTAGATATCTCTTTCTTTGTGCTAAGGTTATAGAAGATGATTCAGTGTTGTGCTTTGTTCCTTCTTCAGTGCGTCATGACTCGAGATTGCTCCACCTGAACCTGTCATTTATTTACACCTATACCAACGAAAGTATATCATCATGTTAATCGTTTTCTTTTTTATTTTACTTTCACTGGCATTCGAAGAAGAGACATAAGGTAAACCAGAAGGCTGGCCAGAATACTATTTATCAGGACAAGTTTTCATGCCTTGTTAGGAAACTTTTTTCTCTGTGGAGGCAATTTTTTTTAATAAAATGACAATGGCACACCATAATGTTTTCTTATCAACTTATACAGACACATCTTGGGTAATTCTACGAAACCGACATTAACCAAATAATTATTTTAACAAGATGTAACTTGGTATATAGTTCAGTTTCGTGACCGAACTAGCTACAGGATCATACCAAGTAGATTAATATATAAGTTCAATTACTTAATTACAAATACAACAATAATTATAATGCGGAAAGAAAATTGATTGCACGACATGCAAGATTTTGTTAACGATGAAAATTTCCCAGCAGAAAGACCCCAGACCTAATCCAGTTTTGGATACTCTCAGAATTAAGCCGATATAAAAATTGACTATCGCAACTTCGTAGAGTTAAGACCAAGTAACTACTCCTTGTTACTCAGTTCCTTCAGTATCCTTGCGTCTACGGATGTGAATCCTAAGACAGATCCCACTATCTTGAGTCGCTTCACTTGCTATGAAGACTTCCGCTCTCAACTCCTTTGGATCATAACCCGAAAAATTAAATGAATAAATCTATTTCAATAACTAACTCACTTATCAATTTTATAAATCAATCGTTAGATCAGAGATAAAATAAAATAAATGATCTTATGTTTAATCAATATAAACTCATTTGGTCAAAAATAAAACCAAGATGGAGATTATCGAAATATTTTATCTCAGTGAACAACCTCTATCCAAGAAACTATACGAGGAGAAGCAACTAGAAAGTTTGTTTGATCTTTGCAACAATTTTATGTCTATCGAAATAAACTACTTATTTGGATCCAAGAGAATCAAGTGTACAATAAGAATCATAAAGATTAGAAACCAGAAAACCGACAGTCTTCAAGTCTTTAATCATCGAAGTAACCGTTGCTAACAGTATGATTTAGTTTCTCACCAACAATACTACTAGAATTTTATTGATCCCAAAGAAAACTTTAAACGAAGGCAAGGCAAGATGTTTCACCTAATTAGATCAGACCTGTAAAGACCCTCAAGATCGTCAACGCTATTAAAATGGTTAAGAGGCGATCTAGTGATGATCATGTAATTGAGAATTAACTGAATGGTATTGGGTGGAAGATGAGGTGAATTGGGATTGTTGTTGGTGATTTAGAATTAGGGTTCTGTGATCAGAAGATAGAGATGAATTGGATACTGGCTAGCCAGATAAGATGGTAATGGTTGTGGTTGTGGTGCTGTTGAACTGAATTGGTGGTAAACTGTGTTAGCTGCAAGTGAAATTGTAAGTTATAATGGGGGTGGTTTTAGCTGAAGTATGGTTTGTGTTGAAATGGAATTTACAGATAGGGTTAGAGATAGTCTGGTGGTATTTTAGATGAATGTTAGGTTATTGTGAGAATTAATCAATGGAGAAGTTTTATTGATAGTGGTGGTCTTAACTGAGTTGTGGAGTTTATAAAGAGTGAGCTTAACTGATAAATGATGTTGTTGGTTGTTGAAGTTGTTGACTGCATTTGAGTTGGCTTGACAGAATAAGGGAGTGAGTTTACAAAAAAGGTAACTTGGATGCAAGTGGAGTTGAGTTTCTGGTGGTGATTTCTGAGAAATAAGAAAGTAACATGAATGGGTTGCTGGGTTTGAATTGAAGATTCTAATGTGAAGATGGTTGTAATGAAATGTAACTGAAGTGAATCTATAATTGGTGTAGGAGTTGTAGATGAGTGTACAAGAAAAATGACTGAATTACAATGCAAGCCTGAATGGAATTTAATGGAAAAAATAAAGATGTTATGAGGTTGCTGCTACAATGATAAAGTCACAACTGTTGCGACTGAAAGAAGTTGAAAATGAATGGATTGTATAATTGAGACAAGAACTGTTAGTGTATATGTAATAGATTGTATTGTGTGTTATTGTCCCAGGACTAGACTGTTGTCTTGAGTGTAATTGAATTTGAGTTGGTGATGTATTGGAACTAGAATTAGAAATGGTGAATATTGTGTTTGAACTGAATCAAGGAAGAAATGATTTAGATTTGTGTTTCTGCAAAGAGAGTTAGAGCAACTGCAGTGGGCGACTAAACCCATTTATTTGGTCTCTGAACCAGGCGTAGCGGGACGTACCATCGACTAAATACCAGACTAAATGAACAGTGGGCGATTATATTTTGTCGGGGACCAAAGACTAAACCCAAATATAGTCGAGCGTTCATATAATGTTCGCCCAAAACAAAGCGAACTTAAAGTTTACGCCCACACCGGCGTGGGATATAGTTTACGCCCACACCAAGCGGGGGTAAAATGTTCGCCCCACCTTTTTTTTGTTGAGGCGAACATATAAAGTTCGCCTGGTGTGGGGCGAACATTATATGTGATCCCCACACCAGGCGGACATTATATGTTCGCCCCTTTTTTTTTTTTTTTTTTTTAGTCGGGCGGGGATAAAATGTTCGCCCCACACCCGGCGAACTTATATGTTCCGCCCCCACCAAATTTAGTCGGCACCCACCGCGTTGCATAATGTTGACCAAACTAAAATTTGGTCTTTTTTTTTGGTCTTTGATCTTTGGTAATAGTCGCGCCACTGGAGTTGCTCTTAGAAACGCATTTGATCTTGACATGTTTTTTGTTGCATCATGAATTTAAGCATGTTAGTCATCCCAGTCAGGTTGTCTCACTGAATTTGTTTTTGGCTGACTCAAGGTGTCTGACTGAGTTGAATCGTTTTGACTCAGAACCGGCTCAGTGAGCCAAGACCAGACTTGACCTTGACCTGACTTTGACTATTAGTTAACCTCTTTGACCTGACATAGACTGTTATTGACCATTGGTTGACTTAGATGGACTAGACCTTGTGTTAATGGGCTGGTTTGATGGACTTGGGCTTAAGACCAGTTTTCATATTGAACATGAATTGGACCCTTGTGGTCTGAATTAGCCTTTGGTTCCTTCTAAAATGTTGTAGATATTCTTAAGACATATATAATGGACTATATAATCAATCTAATTGGATTAGTAAACCTTAGATATGCTAAAGGTAGAGAATGGAAAAGATGTAAAGTCATGAATGGGCTTAGAACCATTAGATAGTTCACTTAGTCTATCTAGAGAATTGTATGAGATTATGTTATGAGCCTTGTGTAAGCCTTTTGGCTAATTTCTTAGAGTACATGTGTGATTAACAGTTACTATTTATTTAACAACGACCAATTCAAAGGATGAACCAGTGGATTGTGAATCTCGAGGTAGGGAGGCATGTCACAAAAAGAGGTGGGAATCTATGATGAACTATATTTTCTTCATTATTGTTTTATAAAGATATATATTGTGAACTTCATGCATATTTGTGCTATTATATGATATGTGTATGCATGTTATATATATGTGTAACACAAACTAGTTTCCTTTTATATATTTTGGGATGGGATTGTATCCTTGGAAACAACTAATATTTGTATTTTGGGAGTAATTACTTATTTTCAAAAAGTGATTCTTTCCATTGACTGGAAAACGGTTACAGACTTCACTTGTTGTTAGCATGTAAGAAGGAGGGTTTCCTTTTGATTGGTGTGAGATGTGTGCCCCAACTTTTATATTTATTTTATGCAAATCTATAGGTGGGAAGGCCACGCAATATTAGTATATAGGTGGGAAGGTCACACAATAATATCTATTTCTATACGGGCAACTCATGTCTTTTACATGGATGTTTACTGTTCTTGTAAATTACTTTGAAAAACTACTATAATGTGTTTTGTTATTTTTGGAGAGTAATGTTGAGAAACTATATATGATTTTTGGATTTACGCGTGGGATGATTGAGCACTCCACTGTGTAAGCACTTCCGTCAGATATAATGTTCTCACCATTAGTTTCTTTGAATACTTGATATGTAGAGTGCGGGTATAATGAGGTACTGGTAAGGTACAAATCATATCTGACTACGAGGCCGAAAACCTGGGGGCCCTTTAATGATCATTGAAGAATCTGCAAGAGTCATGCCTTACTACTCCGAAGGACTGCGTCACTTAACTATTATTACTATTGTGAATGTGTGTCGGATGATTGGTTGGTAGAAATTTATATTTCAGTATAACTATTATTTTCAATATGATTTATCTGCTTTCCGTGTTTTATTGGTTTTCAACAAAACCTGCATTGTTTTCAAATCATATTAGTGATTACTTGAAAGTTAGTTGTTATTTCTACTGGGCACCCCTTTTAGGGATGATGTGCTCACTCAATTCCCACTTTCAGTTTTAGAGACAGATCGAGTTGTGCATGTGACAATGGTAGTTCAAGTCTTGGAAGCTTCGAGGAGTTGAGTCAGTTAGTTGGTTAGCTTTTGCTATGTTATTTTGTTGTATATTTTACTTGCAAACCAAATCACTATTATATATGTATCATCTGAGAGGAGTTCTTGTAATTATTTTAGAGAGGGTTTAGATTTGGGCTAATCTTTGTTTAGAACTTCTAAATTAATTCTCTAATTGACGATTTAGACCCTTTGTGTCTCAATATGTTGTTGATCTCTTGGTTTAGTAAGCTGCTAGCTTTTGGGGGCCTACAAGACCTATCTCTTAAGAAGTTGGCTTCCCATATAATAGATCACGAAGTGTGTTCAAGGAATGAGTTTGTAAGAATACAAGACTCAGCTATCTATAGTGTTATGAACAAGACTTGAATGAAAGATAAGGTATTACCATACCTGAAAATCCTTAAGATATGCAATGAATATTTATTTCCGAATTTAATAAATACCAATTATCTTCCAAATCATAAACTGAAATCACCCATATATAGTAGAAAACTAATATTATCTAGCACACTACTACATACTTTACTAATATAGTAACTAGAGATATACAAACATCTAGGATATGGTAAATATATATTTTCGAATATCTAAACGATATTGAAATTTTGGGTTTTCGGATCATTAGAACAAGTAAGATCAGAACACGCAACTACAGAGAAAATATTTGGGTCTGGCTTCACAAATCCCAAATGAAGTCTTCAAGTCGTGAACCTATATTTCGCTTAAGCAATCTGTATGGACTAACTCCAATATAATTCCAAGAGAATCAACTAGACATCCAGACTCAATCAAGGAAAGAAAATCCTAAGAGTTATATCTCTATTTCTCAATGTAATGATAAAATCAAAAATTTTATTTCCACTAACTCTAAACAAATAAACGAAAATAGGTTATTGAGAAAAAACACATTATTAAGAGAAACGTATTAACGGTCAATGAAACAGTATGTCAAATACCAATGTTCAAGTGTCAATCTATACAACAAACAAAGGTCGGATTTACCAATTGATTGAACTATCCACACAACTTGTGATATTTCAATTATATAAACAAATATAATGCGGAAAAGAAATAACACAATCCAATACACTCCACCACAACCGAAGTTTTGTTAACGAGGAAACCGCAAATGCAGTACCATTTAAAAACCCGGGACCTAGTCTAGTTTTGAAACCACATTGTATTAAACCGCGGAATGTTAACTTTGATTGGAATGTAGTTTGAGCCCTAACCAATCTCACACCGATTAAGGTACAGTCGCGTTCCTTACGCCTCTGAATCCCAGCAGGTCTCTACGCACTTGATTCCCTTAGCTGATCTCACCCACAACTAAGAGTTGCTACGACCCAAAGTCGAAGACTTATAAACAAATCTGTCTCCCACAAAAAAGTCTATTATGATTGATAAATCTGTCTCCCACAGAAGTACCTATGAAGTTTTTATTCCGTCTTTTGATAAATCAAGGTGAACAGGAACCAATTGATAATCCGGTCTTATATTCCCGAAGAACAGCCTAGAAATATCAATAACCTCACAATAACTTAACTATATGGTAGTAGAAGAAGTTATTGTGCAATCACAAAGAATGAGACAAAGAGCTTTGTGATTAATTTTTATATCTTACCTATCGGAGATAAATCTCGAGCAAATATTAGATAAGATAGTACTCAATACGATAGAACAAGTAAGATAAGAACACGCAACAACATAGAAAATATTTGGGTCTGGATTCACGAATCCCAAATGAAGTCTTCAAGTTGTTAACCTATAATGGTTTTGGAAAAACCTAGGTTAAAGGAGAATCAACTCTAGTCAAAACTAGGACACAGGAAAGTATCGGGAATAAGTTTTTCCAGTTGCTAGAGTTCTCCATCATATAGTCTTTCAAATCAGGGTTTGCTTTCAATCAAAGCTAAGATGGCTTAGTAACAAAGCATTCAATATTCACCGTTAGATGAAAACCTGATTTAAGATTCAAGCTAAGTTTGCTTAAAACCAAAGAAATATATCTCCACCGTTAGATGGTCATAGATTGTTACACACAAATGAAATATACCTTCATTTAGATATGGGTAGCCGTACCTAAACGTGTATATTGAGTTGGCTCAACAATAGTTAACCGAAGTTAGCTATATGAACACTTATGTCTTAACCACATTCATCTAACAATTCTAGATCAAATATGATGATCAATCAAACATGAAAGATAATCAAATGAATCCAATTGTGTTACTCATAGAGTTGTTCAATTGTATGTATCTCATAGAAGTATATAAGAACTAATTGAAATAAAATCGGATTGATTCGTAATCGTACAAAGTACTTATAACGAAATCAATTCATGAACATTAAGCCATTGCAAAGATTGCATTACTTAATTTATTAATGTATTTGTTCATGAGTGTGAATACATACTTAACCAATTTTAGAACTTAACCAACTAAGTTTGTAAACGGGTACGCAAACTATAGCTCCGGACTTTGGTCTTGTCCAGCAGTTTGCAAACCGGTATGCATACTGCTATCCCGGACCTAACTTAGGTAGAACCATTCTCATAATGGTATGCAAACTTGGTTCCCGGACTTTAACAGTCAAAACCGTTCGCATATTGGTATGCAAACTAGGTTTCCGGACCTGAATCATACCAAAACACTTTGCATATTGGTATGCATACTGTGTTGTATCCAGACAAAGGTTAATTGTTCTAAACTCCCATTCCAATCATTGACACATCCTTAGAAGACGACAATGGCTGTCTCACACATACCATTAGATTATAAGTAATTTTCAAGTGATCGGATGATCAATACGAAACTTTCTGAGTCGACATCAAATGATTGTCTCACATAAATCATGTAAGAGGTTTCAAGGAAATTTTCACATGATCATCTTTTGACTTATTATTTAGTTTCCAACAAATAGATTGTTTCCAACTAATCTCTTCAAGAATAATGATGAAGGTAGCTAAAGAAAAAAGCTTTCAACTCGTATTTCGAGAAATAGATAAGCGAGATAAACTCTGCTCGAAATATCAAATGTGTATAATATAAAAGTCTATATAGCTATACGACTGTCTCATTAGGAGATAGAATAGAATAGACTTCGAGTGATAGATAAGTTTTAGTCTCCACATACCTTTTGTTGATGAAGTTCCTCCAAGCTCTCCTAAGTAGATCTTCGTCTTCAATCGATGAACACCGTGAAGTCTAAAGCTCAACTACACATTCTATCCTAATCCGAGACATAGCTATAAGTAGACTAGAAATCAAGACTTATAGTTTTGATTACCTAAACTTGACAAACAAGTTTGAGATAAAAACGCTTACGAGTTCGACCAATCAATGCTCTAACACTACCACTAACTGATGAAGAATGACAAATAGTGTTGAACCTAGTTGCTGCTCTTGATTGTCGACAAGACTTTCGTCAAGTCCAGATGGTACCCCAAGTTCTGATTCAATGGTCTCATTCAGCACCAGCAGATACAACTTGGGAAGATATTGCAAATGTAGCAGCTCATTTCCCTAAGTTTAATCTTTGAGGACAAAGATTTCTGAAGAACCCTAAGTTTAATCTTTGAGGACAAAGATTTTCAGAAGAAGGGGGTATTGTCATGTCCCTTGTTGGCTGCCCTTAGTAACTCTGCGTGTATCTTTTGGGTTTTTCAATCATTAGACATTAGTCTTTAAACTTGCTCCTTATGTTGCTTTTAATGTTGATCATTAGGCGTGTTAGGCTGTGGTTGTTTAGGGTTAGCCAGTAGGGTTTTGTTTCTTTATTTAAGACAATGATGTATCAAATAAGAAGGCATTGAATGAGAAATTGAATCCGAGGCTGCTCTCAGTTAAGAGTAGAGGTTACTAAGCTCTCTGTATCTTCCTGTTACTCTCACTTCATCTCCCTGCGTTGTCAAGATCAAGCTCGTGCATGACAGAACGTATGTTGTTTTTCGAAAGAAGTTGAGCCATAATATTCGTGATTGTCCAAATTTGAAGAATTTTTAAACTTGAAATTTGATAGTTTCTTTCACTTAAATGAAATTGCTGAAGAGGTTATCAAATCCTATCAGCCTAAAGGAGTTTTCTAAGGATTTAGGTTGTCATTTATTGATTTTGGTTGCATTTTAAAGAAACGGAAGACGAATTAGCTTAATCATCTCAATTGTTCTCTCAACTGAATAGAATGAAGAAGAACTTAAGGTTAGCTGTGAACTGACTACTAAAACAGAACATACTATGTGTAACTGTAATCATTTATTCCATACATAATTCATACAATGTAACAACCACCCATGTCTGATTGGTATGTACTCCCATATAGCAATGCTTGTAAATACCACCCAAACCCAATGGTGTCTCAAACTTGGTTACATGCTCTCTTTTGCAAGAATTCTAGCATAAAGATGCGAGTACCTCCAATAACGAAGCAGCAAACTGCATTTGAGTTTCTTCATCTATAGTCATGAATAGAGGAACATGCACAAAGAGAGACTTGATATTGTTTTCCTCTGCAAACCGAAGAGAATGATAATAGACGTAATTGCACACAAAACGTCCTGCGTCGTTGGACTTGGTGACCCCATAACCCATCTTTGTTAACGCTGCAATAATCTCGTCAACAGGAAGAGCAGTCTGAACGCAAAACAATTTTCTATGTTAGTAATTGAAATAGTGATCCTAAACTCTGCTGTTTCACCTCCCTAATCAGCATCAACAAGTTAAGCATGAATGTTTATGTACCTCTCGTGTTTTTGAAGTGTCTCCATCTATAGGAACAATGGGCACATTCTGAAAAGCGGAAAAAATGACAAATTTTTTGATTAAGTTGTGGAATTCTAGTCATCATATAAGTTGCAGCAATTTGCAGGAAATGAGGTGCAAATACTAACTTGAGGTTTCCATCCCATTTCATCAGGACAGCGAAACGTAGCTTCATTAACTGCTTGGTTCTCAATAGCAAATTTTGTCATACCGCTATTGACACCAAAGTGAAGCTGCATATAACATAACAACTTCAAGTAAGATGACACAGCAATTTATACAGATTTTCCCACCATCATAAGAGAAAAACAAAGCGAACTGACCCATATAGTCTGCCCCAAGTTCGACGATTCAGAATCCAAGCTTTTAACAGCTGATTTTAGTGTTAAATAAAGTGGAGCAACTGCGCCTTCACCAGCAGTTTCAAGAACATTGCAACTCCCAAGGATGAACCCTTTTGGCAAACCCCTTCTCTTAAGATACTGTTCTAGATTACAAACAATTGTTTCAGTTGGATTCTCAGCAACTCCATGGAATCTCTTGAATCCAGTCACATGGATTGTTACTGCGGCAGGAGGAACTTCAGATCCCATTTTGACACTAAGCTGAATTTTCGTGGAAAAAATGAAATTCTTATCCAATCACCTGCAACTGAAATCAAGACATGGGTGAAAATTATATAGACATCTCAATCGAAAGACAATAAACAGAAGAGAGAATTCAAACCAATTAGAGATTGAAGAATCGAACAAACACCTCAATAACAAAACACTCATAGAATTCAAAGTTTCAAACCAGTAAGGGAAAATAACTTGTACAAGAGAAGAAAACAAGAGAGACTTCATTTTCTTACCAATAATGCGTTTGTTAAGAAAGTGATAAGATTATTATTAGTTTTATTGATGCGACAAACAAAGCAAAAAGAAGTTCGGATTAAATTAACGGTATGGCATATATCAGCATGAGTGTCTCTTTGTATTTAAAATACTAATAATAATACAAGAAAGAATAAATACTCCTTAATTACGGATAGAACAACAGGTTACAGGTGCATTATTGGGACTATATTATTTTTAATAGAAAGAGTCTCTTTGTATTTAAAATACTAATAATAATACAAGAAAGAATAAATACTCCTTAATTACGGATAGAACAACAGGTTACAGGTGCATTATTGGGACTATATTATTTTTATTCCTTGGACCTCGTTAAAAGGCGGTTTCAAAATGGTTTATTTTAACCATTCTAGGCATCAAATTGGCAAGTATTGCAAGTTTGCATCATTTCATATATATAGAAAGGCAAGTATTGCAAGTTTGCATCATACTAAATAAAATGCATCAGATTGGTACTACCATCATGGACTAACATCAGCAATAGACTTGCAAAATGACACCATCATCAATTTTAAAGATGATTTGGTCATTGAGCAGTGAAATTGGATTAGATAATCCAAAAGATAAGTGATCTAGATATCACTCTATTTTTCATTTTACGGCTTTACAGAGAAAAAGTTTAACCTGAAAACCCCACCTTTCCACTTCTGACCATTTAGTAATCAGTTTGTGAATAAATAATAAAATTTGAAGAAAAAGCTGAATTTATAACCAGTAATGTTAAACCCAAATGGATCAAGGCTTGATTTGTAACCACCCTTACCAACCAAGTTTAAGTTAGGTCTCCAATATTAGTTAGGTCTTGCTTATGCATTCTGCTCAACCACACAGACCCGACACCGACTCCTCTGAGCAATCTGCGACTAACCAAATCTGTGTTACAGCTTAGCGTTACCAAACCAGTCATGGTCACAGTTTTACAATTTCGCAGTTCTACTTGACAATGTTGCAGTTTTACAATTTTACAGTTCTACCTGACGAGATTACAATTTAGCATTCTTACCGTTTACCCTGTCATCCCCCAACTCTGATGATTTAGAATGTCTTGTTGGGAGGCTACTTCTGGTTTTACAGCAACAGAGGTGAATGGTAGCGTCTTAGGGAAGAGAACTTTTTTTCGTCATCTATTACTTCCTGCAGATCCCCTTACTCTTTGTAAAACACGAACAAATTCAAAAAACATGTTGGTGTCGAGATCTGCATCTACTGCACCATTTGAGCTTCCACACATGAGGGCACATGGGTTTTGACAAACTACAAAGTCAAAACCTCCATATTCTTTCGTCAGACACTCGATCCTGCTACTTGTCATTTTTCCAATGCCTTCGATCTGCACTAGTTTTCCAGTTTGTCTAGTATTATCCCACCACCTCTTGAGAATCCTTCGATTAGTTTCAGAGTCTTCAACGGAAACAACACATTTTAGACGCACTCCAAGACGGTGTAAAGCAACTTCGACCCCACCAATGCCGCTGTATACAGACAACATATTCAACCCATGTGGATAAATTCTCTTCAAAGCTGAGAGATGATACCCGAGTGTGTCTGTTTGAAAACTGTACTTGAGTAATTTAAGTCTTTCAGCCGGATCATACCTCACTATATCAGTATGGTTTGCTGGATACCCCAATATTTGCTCAATGTATTCAGGATCTATAGGACTTAATTTGTTTTTTCCCGTCCAAACAAGATTTAGGGTCTTGCAGTGATGAATGATTTCTGACTGTTGAATCTTCGAAGGAGCCCCTCGTGTATCAGCTAAAATCCTCCCTAATCTCTCACACAACTGATAGATGCCTGTGGCCTCAGCATTGATCCATGATAAATGTTTTCGGGTGTCCCATGATGGCCACCATGGCTTTGTATGAGCCATCACACCTTCAATTGTCATCGCCGTCTTCGGAAGGATATGAGATCTATTTTCCGTCGGAAGGTTATGCACATAACCTTCCTTCCTACTCAATGCAGAAAAGAATTCAGTATTCACAAATTCCTGAGCAACACCATACAGAAATTGTGTTATTCTAACCCAAGTACTGTTGGAGATGGCCAAAACGTTCCCATAGAAGAAATAAGGGGGTTTAGCTACGGATTCAAGAAGACGACGTGAAGGAGCGGTACTGTGAGAACTGATAGGAACTTTGTAGTCGTCAAAAGATTCTGATATTGATATGGGTTCAGTGGATTCAATTTTTGGTCTTTTGCCTTTGACACTTTCCTTCGAGTCTGTGTATTCTTCATATGGATTAAAACTTGAACTTGAAGCATAATTCTGAGACATAGATGTTTCAACAGCTCGGCGTCTGATACTTTCCTTTGATAGACTTTCTACAGTAGTCCAGCCATTCCCAGTCTGTGAACGACTCCTACTATCATCATGATGATTTGTAAGACTTTCATATGGACGTCTGATAGTTTCCCTTGATAGACTTTCTATGGTAGTCCAACCATTCCCAGTCTGTGAACGACTCACACTATCGTCATGATGATTAGGGGAACTTTCAAATGGCCTCCAACCATTTTCACTGTGTGAATGGTGCATAACATCGGAGGTTGATTCTTCCTGCACACAGTAAAGCAGTTTCCAACCCATTGTAACAGTATGGATCAAAATTCATGTGCAATAAGTAAAAACAAATGCAGATATCCTATTAGCATATAATGGAGATACTAGATGGTACCTCTGTTTTTACAACCCAGATATCACCATTTTGCTTTGCAACTATCGAATCGGCCAGCTCCTGAACTGAAATATCTCCACCTACAAAATCAAAAAGAGGCGCTAAATTCTGAAGGTTCAAATGAAAGTATTATCTTGAGAATACCTAGGACTTATTCCATTGATCTGCTCTGCAGTTCTCTACTGCTAAATTTCAACTCACAAGTATAAAAACTTTCAATATACAAAAGCACGTAAATTTGAAGATAATCTTGAAAGCCACTCACCATATTTTTCAAGAGCAAAAGATATTTCTTCTTCAGTGAACCCCATTTCAAGCAAACGAAGCGTCCGATCCATAGTCGCAAATAAGGATGCAGTAGTAGCTTCCTGGAGAAAAACAAAGAATAAATTAGAGGTTAGATGCATACCAAGTAGCTGGTTTAAGAATCAGCAACCGTAATACATGCATAACACACTGTAGTACTTAAAGTCGGCCAGAAAAACTTCAAAAATATGCAGTCAGGGTTTTCATGCTTGATGCAACCTCATTCTTTGCTGCGCCCTCAGCTATTTGAGTTGCAACAATGTAATCCACAAGCTCATTAACAAGAGCATGTTCACCTGAAACAAAACAAGGAGTGTGAATTACTAAAAGTAAACTTAAACTAGAGAAGAATCCGTAATCTTAAACAAAATCACTCAACAAAACCATTTAAGATAAAACAAGAAAATACAGAAAAGCTGAACATACCGAGCCTTTCTATAGCGGAGTCAACTTCTTTTACCGAGAAATTCATAGTTAACAAATAAGCTCTTGTATCCTCAATAACTTCAGATTTCACCTCAAGCTCCTACAGAGGTGTATGAGAGCAATAAGTAAGTTTATCCAGCATCATTGATTCAAAGCCAAAGGAAACATGGAAGTAAAAGTAGTGCCAGAGATTACCTCCATTTCAGCACCGTCAAGGGAAAAATCGCTGTCATCAGTAATGGGACTCGATATTCTGTCAGAAGAACCTGCGGGTTCAGACTTCACATTTTGGGGAGCCTAACAATTTCAGTGGACATGGATAAGCCTTCGAAGGTTCAATTAAATATAACACAATACACAAAACTTATAACAACAATGATATCTTGTTCACCAAACCTATATAGATCTAAAATCAAAATTATATCATAGAGAAAGCTTCACTTACAGAATACTCGAAAAGACTTTCCAATAACAACTCGACATTGTCTCCATCTATATTTAACAGAAGAGTTACATAACTGTTACCAACAAGACCTATGTATATCATACATGAATTCTTTTCATATATAAACCATGATAAGTAACCCACCGTTTTCCCTTAATACTCTGTCAACAAGAGCTGGTGTGAACCCCATCCCTATAAAGTATTGCCTCAAATTATGCCTCTGAGATGAGGTTGGAGGATTCACCTAGTTAAGAAAACCAGGAAACTTGTCAGAAAAGGGAAATAATTTGATTATTCAACAGTTCTTTAACGAATCAATGTTTCTTTATTTAACAATACACCAAGGGTGACTTTTAAAACAAAAACGCAACATAAATGGGGAAGGATCCCTTAACACGCTTAGATTGATACTATCTTTATATTTTGGCAATTTTTCTTTTTTTCATAGCGCTTTGGTGCTCAAATGAAACCATATTATTGTTTATTATATTGTGCATTTCACTATAATAAAAGCCATATTATTATTTTTATTTTTTATCAGCAACCCTTCAAAAAGAAAAAAAAAACTATAATAAAAGATTTACGCATTTAGTTATGTGTTACCTCACCTTCTGTCAGTTCGAGTTTGAACCATTAGTTATGAACGGCTGGAATTTAAACTGGTAGACGGCAAAGTAAAAGTGAATAAACTCTTTCCTACTCGACCTATTCAACAGGAGTGTGGATAGCACCTCAGAGGAACTTGCCATTAAATGTCAAGTTACTATTTCTTGTATTTTTGTTGGAAGACTTATATACAAGCACAATTGAAATAGAACAACTCCATTACGAATGACAATAGAAATTATCAATCAAAAATAGAAAAACAAACATCCAAAGTTGTTCAACTACAAGGGAACAAACAAACAAGGTAACATTCAAGATCTGAACACAACAAAAATAAAGATACCTAGTAACTACTAAGTCATTATCATTCATAGCCAATCATAACATCGTAAACTAGAAAACCATTGTAATTCTAATGAAAGCCAATTCAAGTTTAATTAAAATCCTATAAAAATTAAAAGTTTAAGGTCAAAGTTAGAGCTGTTGGCTTTTATGGTTTGCAATATAAATCTAAATTCGTCTAAGCTAATCTTTAATTAGATTAAGTTTAATTAATATTAGTAGTAATCCGTATTAAGGTTTGTTTATGGTTGAATCTTGCATTAAGACTAGCTTAAGTTTAATGCTAGATTAAGTTAAAGCTAACTAGTGAGCTGTCCAATGCAGCCATGAGGTGTGTCTCTAACTCATGATGGAAAAATTAGTAAGACCTGTGGCAAGCATGACAAAGACTCTCATATAGCCTCTCGCAATAAAATGGGAATCAGCTTTATCCATCATTTAGCCATGAGGAAAAAGAAGTGGAAGTCCAAGTCAAAAAACTAAATAAGTTAGCTTCCTTGTCTTCTTCGTGGTGATCTTTTATGTGTTGTTCATGAAATTGAGTGTACCATTGTGATGCTGTTCAATTCAGTTGAAGTAAGAACTGAGTACATGGTTTCCCTAACTCTGTAGAGACTGAATAAGTAAAAAGCTATGACTGTTAATTTAATTTGAAATAAAGAGTATATAATCTTTTTTGATAAGTGTGGTGCATGCTATGTATGATGCTGATTTTGTAAGCTATAGAACATAATAGTAGGGTTAGATCTGTTTTCAACATATGATTAAGTTGATTTCATGTTTAGGACTAAGTAATGATGATTAAAGAGCTAAAAATCTAACAAAAGGATCAACAACATCCGTGAAAAACGGGATAGAAAAATGATTCAAGTTAAACCACCCACAAAATTTATAAGTTCACTCTCTCAACGAGTTACTCGGCGACTCGCAATGTCAAAAAATACACCTTACTCTATTTGCCAATCAGTTTGGGAATACTAGTGACTTCACGATACTTGCGAGGAACTCAAGCGACTTGGCTGAGTTTAACTACACTATGAATAGTACACTTAATGAAATGCGCTGATTTTTGTGAGAGTATAGTGCACAATCAAAAACATTCCACAACAAAATTAACTTGTAATTAATTTTTGTTTAAACACCATGAAACAATAATCCCAAAATGATGATATGTAAAGATAGTGTCAATCTAAACTGGTCAACAATAGGTCATATAACCGATAAAATCGCTATTCACCTGCCTAAACACCTCGCTACCATCCCTCCTATTCAAGGTGGCATTACATTCACCACTTATTTCACCATTCACCCAAATAATTTTACTATTTCCAAAATTTTAAGGTTCAGTAGAGAGTGACACCTAAGGTTGGAGGAGAATATGGAGGTGCTTAGGGGAATAGGAATTGCAATCTTAGAAGCGAACCGACTAAAATCATGTGTTGGGTGTAATGACCACTTATATTTCCTCCAACCAGTCTATTCAGAAGCATTACAAATATAATAGAATCCTGAATAGATACAACTCAGGCAGAAGAACACAATGTAGTTAATACTCAGCAGGAAAAAAAAAAAAAGAACCTACCTCAACTGGTCTCCTGGATGTTGTGCCTGATGGCAAACCCTCATCAAATTCACCAACTTCTGACTTAACCAACGGATATCCTGTTTCTTGGCTGTGACGACCACTTGACTGCCCTCTCTAATTATTCCATTTTCACAGTCTATTTAGAAGCATTATACATTTACATGCATACTAAAACTTTATAATGACAATTACGATGCAGCTAATAATAAGCCAAAAAAAAATAATGAAAAAAGAAAACCTCAATTAGTCTCCTGGATGTCGTCGCCACTGAGGATGAACCCTCGCCGAATTCATCAACTTCTGACTTGACCTGAACGTTACATTCTTCATCTGATGAACTCTCACTGTCCGAGAGTTCAATCATTTTAGCCTAAACAATAATACAAACAGAAATAACAATCAAAGAATGATCAATTAATGTAAAAAAAAAAAGCTAACCCTGCGCGGATGCTATTAATCGCCCTTAGTGACCAACAATTATGCGCTTTAACATGTCTTCTTGATGTAATCCATGCCATAGGTTAAAAGAAATAAAAGAAAATCTCAACAAAATAATGTACTATAGTTGTTTGTTAAAATACCGAAGAGAAAAATGTGGCAAGAAATTCTTATTTTCGAATTTCCTACCCTCAAAATTAGTCAAACTTCAATATCCTATTTTGAATCGATCATGTTGCCGACCAACTTCTCAGAAAAATATGCTTATAGAAAATTAACTAACTAATTTCTCACCTGGGTTTCACGCAGTTCCTTTCCTTTCCTTCCGGAGAGAGTGAGATTTTTAGCTAGGTAGAGAAGAAAGAATATTTAGAAGCTTATATTTATGGAAAATAGGACGAAAATATCCATTTACTGATTTTCCATAATTATAAGAGATTTCGTAGTTATACACCTTTAGTAGGAGTGAATGAGTGATCTGCGAATTTGGGAACCCGAGCTCAGGTTGTCGGAGAAATCTATGCTGACTGACTGACACCAGTCACTTTCAAATGTATCTTTAATTTGCCAGGTGGCGTGATTCAGACCACTGATTGCCTTGTTCGAGGACCGTTGTTGTTGACCTAATGAATAACTTGCGTAAACAAAACCAGTCATGAATCATGGACAACTTTAAATTTGGCAACTTTAAATCTGTAGTGCATCTCTTACACAAGTAGAAATCGCAAGACCTTGCAGAGGGATTCTGTGAAGCAATTGCGTGTGAAGACAACACCAATAAGTGAACCGAGCGTACTGAGTTTAACTGCTGGGATCAACCTAAATTCACAAATCCTAAGGTGTTCGATTGAGTTACATCTTGTAAGCGTACCTCAAGGTGGTTTAGTTGGATAGAATCCGGTGACTAAGCGTACCTGTTATCCGGTGATACAAGGAGTTTTGGGGATAGCTAAGCGTACTACGGTTGGTGATATTTGATTCTTACGAAAGGTAAACGAGTATATTATGCGAGTCAACATTTGGTAACGGCGAATGACTCCTTGATCATCTTTCCTTTATTTGTTATTATTTTTATTTTACTTTAATCAAACAATTCCCCTCTTTGTGATTTCTTTTTATTATATTTTTGTTATCCGAATAACATATCAATTACACAACTCTCAGTGGGAACGATCCTTACTACTGCTATATTACTAATTAATTAGTGGAAAATATCTTGATTGATTTTTTGCACTTACGACAAGCATCAAGAACTATTTGAACAAATAAAATACCTGTTTCATTGAATCCTCATCTTACAAGATTTTAAAAGATGATGAGGATTATAGTCTCATTTCTTAGAAAGCATCAAGATGAGTATTTTGATACTCACCATTTGAGACTTTTTTGCGTTTCGATTTCACTCTACTTCTGTGTTAACCTTTTGGTTTCGAGAAGTTATCATAAAACTCATTATCATTTTGAAGAGAGATGAATTTGGAACCTTTACCTAAGTTCCCTGCCTTTGGAAGGTACAACATAACTTTTCTATGAGATCATTATAGCCTGCAATCATCAAATTCATGTCTGCTAGTTGAACAGTCTCCTTGACTGGTAAGTCCTTAGATTTCCTAAACTGAATTATTATTGGAACCCAAATTTGTGAGGAACTCTTTAGGTTTTTCTTAGAAATTGTTCCAAACCCCTTGCTCTTTGTTCGATTTGATGAGTAAGCCATACTAACAATGTGCCTTGATTCAAGAACCAGTATCCTTCGTTTCAAAATACAAAAGCTTTGACATTTGAATGTCAGTAACTTCCTTTAAGATGAGATTCAAGGTATCTTGAAGTGACTCAATCCGATTATTTTCCAATCTAAGCTTACACTTTATTCGAACATGTCCTTCTGTATTACAAAAGTAGCAGAGCTTCTGAATCCTAGTGGAATTAGTTTAAATTTCCTTAGCACAAGAACTTTTCTTTCTTGGAGATACAATTTTTTCTTGGTCAAAGAAACATAACTGGTCTTCCTTTGTCAAAGTAGTCATACTTTGAGCATGGCCTTCTAAAAGAGATTTACTTGAGTTATCATGAGTGCTATTGGAAATTATTTCCTCTAAGTTTTTTATTTTTAAAGAAGCCATGGATAAGGATAATTTTTCAGATTCACACGTACTACATGGAGTTAGGGAGTATCCAGTAGACGTTAAAGTTACAAGGCATTTTCTCAAGTTGAGCCTCAAGTGAGATATTTTCATATCTACTTCAAACTTTTATCCGAGAAGAAACTTAATTCGTGAATCCTTTTTATTAACCTTATCAATGAGATTATTGACTTTGTTTTTCAGCCTATTGACCTTAGAAGATTGAATTCCAAGATATTTGAGGATCTCAACACTTTCCTTGGCTGCTTCTCTTTCTACTTCTAAATGAGATTCATCAGAGAGATACGAGGGATAACAATTGTCAGCAACCGACTGTTTTATGTGAACGGGAGGTTCATCTAATCCGGAGAAGGAATAAGATCCAGTCTCATTGATAGAGTCCATAAAAACAGTTCTTTCAAAGACGGGTGATACATTAGTCGAGATTCCACTCCGCCCATAATATCGATCGCTTCAAACACAGACTTATTAGGTCTAACAGTGTTTGCCTGCTCTGATACTAATTGAAAACGCATGGTACCAATTACACCTCCAACTTTTTCTCTCGACAACCGGTATGGATAAAACCTAATACAATTTTAAGTAGACCAATTGAATGATCCTTGACAATAAGTATATAAAGTTTATATCTCTAACCTTTTCTCAATCAGTATGTATACATACAAGAGTCCATGAACCCGATTGTTAAGAAGGGTACTTGGAAAATCTCAAAAATCAATATCCAAGATCAATCTAGTCGTATCCAAATAATCCAATCAGAATTCTGCCAAGTAATTAAACTTGTTATCTATCTTTCAAGATACGAATTCTACAAGAAAAGAGTCTCATAATCGATCACAATTAGATGGACATATCTACTAAAATTAAATACGTACAACGTGCGTAATTCCAATATAAAGATAAACAATATAATGCGGAAAAGGAAAAACACAAGACACCAAAAGTTTTGTTAACGAGGAAACCGCAATAGCAGAAAAACCCCGGGACCTCGTCCAAATTTGAACACAAAACTGTATTAAGCAGCTATAGACACTAGCATACTATCAGACTTCTAACTAGAATATAGTTGAGACCGAATCCACCCTCCAAGCGATTCGAGCACGGTCGTGCTCCTTACATCTCTTGAACCTCGCAAGGCTCTACGCAATTGATTCCCTTAGTCGATGTCCCTTTACTGACCTAAGAGTTGCTTGGTACCAAGTGAAGACTTTTGATACCAATCTGCCTCTAACATATACGCCTATTTGTTTCCATTTAGATTAAAAATCAAAGTCAAGAAATCTGTTTGCAATAGACAAAGCTAACAAACCTCACAAATCTGGAACTTACGAATCCCGAAGAGCAGCCTAGAATCTTAACCATCTCTCAATCACAATCATCAAAAGATCAATTAAGATCAGTTTTCAAAAATCTATCTTGAGGAATCACAAAGTATGAGACGAAGAGAACTTTGCGATTACTATCTATCCTGCCTGAAAGAGATTACAGAAACCTCGATAACAGAAAATAAAGAACAGGATTCACGAACTATCAAGGTAAAGATAGTCGGACCTGGCTTCACGAATCCCCCAAGCGAAGTCTTTTAGTTATAAACCTAATTATGTTTCTCAGAAAAAACCTAGGTCTAGAGAGGACGACTCTAGAATCAACTAGGACACAAAGTGTCAGGTGTTAGAGCACTGCTCAGTCGAACTCGCAAGCGTTGCTATCTCAAGCTTTTTTGTCAATGTTAGTGATCAAAACTATAAGTCTTGATTTCTAGTCTACTTATAGTGATGTCTCGGATTAGGATAGATTGTGTAGTTGAGCATTAGACTTCACGACGTTCATCAATTGAAGACGAAGAACTACTAAGGAGAGCTTGTGGAACTTCATCAACAAAAGGTATGTGGAGACTAAAACTCATCTATCACTTGGAAAGTTTATTTCTACTCTATCTCCAATTGAGACAAAAGTCGTATTACTATATAGTTGTCGATTATACACATTTGAGATTTCGAGCTGAGATTAACTCGCTTACATATTTCTCGATATATGTGTTGGTAAGCTTTCGCTTCAACCAAGTTCATCTTATATTCTTGACGAAAGTCAAAAGATGATCATGTGAAAATTGCCGAGTAACATCTTACATGGTTTGTGTGATACAATCATTTGATATAGACTTGGAATGTTCATTATGATTATTTCAATAACTTGAAAATTGCTTTGATGCTAATAGTGTGTGATAACGGCTATTGTCATCCTCTAAGAAAGTTTCAATGATTGAAATAAGAGTTTAGAACTATTGGATTATAAACATAGTGTGTATTCTTGCATGTATGTGATCCATGACCGGAACTAAAGTATGCATACCCGTATGTGTACTTGTAGTTGTGAAATTCTTTGTACCAAGTACACATACCGGTACGCGTACTTGCGTGAGGTATAGGTCCGGGAATTTCTGCTGGGTTTTGGAAGTGTACTTAAGTATGCGTACACATTCGCATACTGGCGAACCCATACTCAAACCGGCTACTTAAGTATGCTTACCCATTTGCATACTTGAGTGCTTAAAGTTCTAAAATCGGTTGGTACATGAACTAATATATTTATATATTAAGGAATTTTTTATTTGCAAATCGTGGCTATAATGTTCATGAATTGATTCGTGTGAATCAAACCGATTTTGCTTCGATTGTGTTCTTGTATACTTCTATGAGAATATAGCAATTGAAAAACTCTTTAACTAGTTTCATTTGAGTCATTTTAACTAGTTATGGTTAAGATGAATAAGGTTAATATGAGAGTGTTCATATAGATAACCTCGTTTAACTACCGTTGAGGCAACATGGTGTACACATTTAGGTACGGTTACATAAACTTAAATGAAGGTACATTTCATTTGTGTATAACAAGCTAAGTTCGATCTAACGGTTGAAATATATTAGCTTGAATCTAATCAGGTTATCATCTAACAGTGAATATTGAATGCTTTGTTACCAAGGTAACTTAGATTGCAAACCTTGATTTGAAAACTATATAAAGGAGAACTTTAGCAACTGGGATACCTAATCCCCACACCTCCTGTGTGATACTAGTTGTATAAGCTAGAGTCGATTCTCCTTTAACCTTAGGTTTTTCACAAAACCTTGTAGGTTAACAACTTGAAGACTTCATTGGGATTGTGAAGCCAGACCCCACTATTTTCTCTGTAGTTGCGTGTTCTAATCTTACTTCTACTATCGTGATTGAGTATTATCTTTGCTAAGATTTGCTTGAGATTTATCTCCGATAGGTAAGATTAAAAGTAGTCACAAACATCTTCGTCTCATCGTTTGTGATTCGACAATATCTTGTTTCGCTATCATACGATTAATATTATTGTGAGGTGATTGATAATACTAGGCTGTTCTTCGGGAATATAAGTCCGATTTATCAAATGGTTCCTGTACACCTTGATTTATCAAAAGGCAGATTTGTTTATCAAGTCTTTGACTTTGGGTCGTAGCAACTCTTGGTTGTGGATGAGATCACCTAAGGTAATCAAGTGCGTAGTATCCTGCTGGGATCAGAGACGTAAGCAACGCAATTGTACCTTGGATCATTGTGAGATTGATTGGGGTTCAACTACAGTCCAGACCGAAGTTAGTTTGAGTAGGCTAGTGTCTGTAGCGGCTTAATACAGTGTGGTGTTCAAAGCTGGACTAGGTCCCGGGTTTTTTTGCATTTGCGGTTTTCCTCGTTAACAAAATTCTGGTGTCTGTGTTATTTCTTTTCCGCATTATATTTTGTTATATAATTGAAATATCACAGGTTGTGCGTTGAATCGATCAATTGGTAAATCCGACCTTTTTTGTTGATTGAAATTGATTGATCCTTGAACATTGGTCTTTGGTACCGTTCAAGTTACTTCTCTTACATTCAATCGGGATCGCAAATTCCTATTTGCTGATTGCAGATTGAATTGAGAGATTGAGATATAAAACTCTTTGATATACTTTTCTCTAGATTGAGTCTGATTGTCTAGTTGATTCTCTTGAAAGTATATTGGAGTTTATATATTCAGATTGCCAAACGAAATATTGGGTGTGGTTGTTGTACCCCCGCTTTTTCATCAGGGATTTATTTGCCCAGTTGAAAGAGCATCTCTATTTATAGTTTTCAAAGACCAATAGGTTCTTAGAATTCAATCTAACATAACTTGAGAATCAAGCAAACACTTTTAGATCTTGAAAATACAATAGAATAATATACACTAGGAACCGGTTCTGGTACCGTGTATAATGACTATTCGGTTTGGAAAGTATACCAACTAAAAGTAATTTGATCGATGTTAATTTAAAGACCTAAGAATTTAATCATGATGCACACACATAAGTGTATGAGTGATCAATAAAGTCTTAGAAGTGAACTTCTCCAGAGCAATCTTGCAGATATATCTTCATGGGTGCAACTGTTATACAGAGGAAAAATATGGTACTAGGAAACGTTTGCAAATTGCTTTAGTCAACCAAGTGATGGAAAACTGGAAGGAACCTAATGGTTGCTTTAATATGATTAGCAAATTTCTTCATACACCTAGCCACAAACATGTGGCTAATCAAAAGAGCAAAAATAAATAGGACATTGCTAATGCGGGCGTGTGGGCGTAAGATAAACTACGGACATCACACGATCGCCATTTGTGTATTATATTTTAGTGGTATTGCTCCTTCCAATGAGTCCACCTTTCCTAACCTTGATCTCAAACATCCGCAAGCTCCACCCCCCTTATTCCACCTGAAGTCATCACGGTAGATGCAATTTCTGTTAATTCTAGGGATATCCTAAGTGCTATCAAAAGTTTTCCTAAGGGTACTTCATGTGGGAGGGATGGTTTGAGGGTGCAACATTTAAATGATGCTTTAAGTGGGACTGCATCTGCTTTTGCAGACGATTTGGTGTCATCAATTACAGGCGTAGTGGACCTTTGATTGGAAGGAAAATGTCCCACGACTTAAGGTGTATACATTTCTAGTTCACCACTTATACCGCTCCTCAAGCATGGTGGCGGCCTTAGGCCAATTTCTGTTGGTACTATTTGAATAAGATTGGTCTCTAAAGTTGCCGGAGTTTCAGCTGGTAAAGAGATGGGTGCTTATTTTTCAGTTTGGAGGAGGGATGCCTTGAGGAGGGGATGGCATACTTAATTCTGTTAACAACCTTGTAGAGATGAAAGGGAACACACAAACTATGTCCATGCTACTTATTGATTTTGCTAATGCCTTCAATATGGTAGATTGTACGTGTCTCATCAAGGAGGTTAATTAGACTCCACTGCCCGAGCATCTCATGGTGGGTGGAATTCTGTTACGTCAGGCCAGCTAAGCTTTATTATGACAGATTTGTTTTGTCTTTTACAATTGGTGTGCAACAAGGTGACCCGCTTGGTCCCTTGTTATTTGCTTTCACACTTCACCCCCTTGTTAAAACCATTACTTATCAATGTAAACCAGATTTACAAGCATGATATTTGGATGATGGAACTATTATTGGGAATACTTTTGAAGTTTCTAAAGCTTTAAACATTATACAAAATGATGGACCAAGCACATGCTTGCATCTCAACATCAATAAGACCTAGGTATTTTGGCCAACTGAAGATCCTAGAAGCACGGCTATAGGGGTTTTCCCTCCTAACATTAGTATCCCTGCTAAAGGTGTTAAACATTGGGTGGACCAGTGAACTTAGATCTTCATCTCTGCTGTGACATGGTGATTAACAGGGTGAATAAAACCATTCAGTTAATGTCTTCTATCAAGAGACTCAAAGATCCCCAGAGTGATATGTCTGCTTCAGAACCGCAACGGAGTATCAAGTTACTTTACGCAGAACAATCCTGCTGCCTTTCAACATGTTAGAGATCTTTTCGACAACCATTTGCTTCAGTATTTGAGGTTGTTGGTCATGGGGGATGAGGCTGGTTTTGGTCTCCTACAGCAACGGTTGGCTACTTTCCCCATCAAGGATGACGGCCTTAGTTTTTATACAATGGCCATTACTCGTTACTACTACTACTACGTTGCGTCTCATAGCCAGACCAGCTCTGTGCAACAAACCATACTCAACAGTATATACTCTGCTGACAAAGGCCTTACTTTTCAGCAAGTGTTGTAGTCCTATATCCAGGTATGTGGTTTGCATTCTAACTACACCATCGACGACACTGCCCCTATGTCTATGCACTCCTTGGCGGTAACCTACTTTGATGCAGTTAAGAAGTAAATTCCTGCCAATTTTATAATGACTGAACGAGACTCTGCGTTGTAGTAGTATAACAGACTCAAACATATGCTCAAGACTATATTTTGGTTATTCCAATTAGCGGGCTTAATCAATGTCTTGGACCGAAGAAGTTTGTTGCTATTGTTTGTTATCGTCTGGGCATCCCTTTATTCACTGAAGGTGGACAATGTTCATGCTGCAACAGGGTGATGGATGTGTATGGGGATAATTCTTTATATTGTGCTAGTGATATTGGCCTCAAATTCCGGTATAATTTTGTACGTGATGTTCTTGCAGATATATATTACAAGGCCGGCGTGACAGCTCGCAAGGAAGTAGCCTTAGGTTTCTTGTCTAATGGTGGGGGCACACTACGTCCAGCTGATATCCTAGTTTACAATTGAGAAAATAGTCAAGATGTTTGTATGGATGTCACGGGGGTTTCGCCTTTTGCAAGTGGTGGCACACGTACTTACACCCCTGGCCAAGCTATCTCCAACGCTGTCTCGCGTAAGCGTAGCAAATACCTGGAAAAATGTGTTGTTCATGGTTACGGACTTGGTGTGCTTGCTTTCTCTACTCTGGGGGAGCTGGGTGAAGACGTGTTTTTTTTAAAGAGGTTAAAAAATTGTCTAATCAACAATGATGTTGGTAGCGGGTTAGGTAGTTTTATCTTTCATAGAGTAGGAGACGCAATTCAAAAGGGTGATGGTGCCCAGCTTGTAGCTAGGTTGCCAACCCACTCATTGTACACAGAATAATTTTCTTTTATTATCAATAAGAAGTGCCCCGTGAGGCTTTTTCCATAATAATAATAATAATAACTCTAAAGTTGGAGGTTCTCTTTTTCATAGGTCAAGTATTATTATTTAGAAAGCTATTGGTGCTCAGCTGGTTGTTAGGATGCCAACCAACTCCTCGTAAAATTTGACTTTGTTTGCTTTTCTAATAAAATCCTTTTATGGCATCCTTTTCATAATAATAATAACTTAGGTACTAGTTTAATCTTGTGTAACTGTGCAAGTGACCGGGAAGAAGCTAACAGAAATTTCAAAGATAAAATTCTATATTCAGAAGAAGGAGAATATCTAGTTGTGAAGGATGTTGTATAATGGACAGTAGCATTGAAGCTTGCTGATGTTCACATGAAAGCATATACTAAAGTAGTTATCAAATCCATAACAGAGGACACTCCATTTGTTAGATGGAAAAACACGAAATACATTAAACACATTCAATTATTATCGGTTAATCTTAATTCTTATAAAATCACGTATACTTCAAAAGACTGCGATAGTGTGAAAGATTGTATTTCTAAGTTCTGTTGGAGGAATAAGTCTGACTTTGAGGAAGCAAACAATGTTTCACCTTGGATAATCACTCTAGTAGAAAGGGATAAAACGGATATACTTTCTTAATTACAATAAAATTTTTGTTTTCTAAAAAAAAAATGACCACGTAATTTTGTGTGAGAGAGAGGACCTAGACAATTAGCTAGTTGGTACAACCATATATTTCACACACATGCGGTGCTCCGCATCGAAGCACACACGCCGCCAACATCCGGTCGGCAGGCGGGCCGAGCTTAGGCCAACCAGGATCTATCTTTTTTAGTCTAAATTGTTTTAATTTTTTCCTTAAAAGAAAATAAAAACCAATTTATTTCTCCTAAAATATTTTGCTTAATTGGGGGCGACTAACTCGCATGATATTATTTTATTACGAAAAATAATTTATCACGACATAATTTGTTAGATCTTTTTCTACCCGTAGTCTTCTTTTTGTGCGCGCATCATGCGAGGAATTGATACTCCATCAATTTCTTTTACTGCACCCTCTCCATTTGCCTATAAAATGAACTCGAATTCTCCATTCCAAAACGCAACAGAAGCGGCCAATATCCCGTTTTCTTTTTACATCTTCTCGATTTGATTGTGTGTTTATTTCTTTTTTTCCGAATCTTTGTTGTTGAGTTCGTATAAGTCGGCAAATATTGTAGTGTTATACAAAATTTGTATCAGGCAGTTTTATTTTGGACGTAATTTCACTGCGGGTTTTAGCATCACTCATTATTGAGGTGTATTAGTGAATAATTGTGTTAAGGACAACTTGACGATCAAGTGACACTATCCTTTTTGTGTTGTGTGATTTTCAGTGATTCAATCCATTTTCCAGATAATTTTACTCAACATTATTTTTTGAGTAATTTATTGTTTCAGTTCCAATAAATACTAAGAAGAGTGGAAGTAAAATCAAAAGCTTCAATCTAATTTTACAAGGAAAGACAAATGAGGGTCAAGGCCATCCCTATCTGTCCCACTTAAAACTATGACCGGATAAAATACCATTTGCGATGTAGTACAATCTAGATACATCTCATACGACCTTGCTAGAGGTGGACCAATTGGTTCATATACCCTTCCACCATGTGATTTATAGTGGTGAGCTTGTTAAAATATTGATGAGACCCTTACGTGTTATTTTAACGGTGGAGAGGCTTGGTCCACAGTTAGTGTTTTCCTATCCCGTATCATAAGAGGTCTCAACTCTGGGTCCTCACCATGATGGCCTAAGGCCACCGAAAGTGCTACAGAGGCCCCGGTTTTTGACACCACTTAGATACACCATTATGTGGCAGTGATATCCACTGTTCATTGCCTCCACACCCCACCCCACCATGAAAAACATGGGACCTTTTAAGGAATGAACCAATACAAATTTGACGCATAAGTAGTATCAAAATTTTGGTGTCAAAATCCGGGGGCCATTTAGCATTTTCGTGGGGCCACCTAGCCTTGTTCGTGTGAACTTCTTATAGTCATTGACTTTATGGATTCATTTTGATTGTTGAGCTGTATTTTTATCATTTCCGTACATATTTTAATCTCTAGAGAAGAGAGAGATAAGATAAAATTTAAAACTATGATAGATGAATATTTTGTAGGCATTATATGAAAAATCAACAAGTTTGGCATGTTCCACCCACCCTCGATTGAAAGACTTCAAGACTTTTTGCTGGTGGATATACATACTGTTCTTCTTGGATTCTCTTGCTTTAACTCTTACAGCAACTATGTCGTTTTTTAGAGATCCTGAATTATTTCTGGTATGGGGTCGCACCATGGGTTTGCAATTCTTTATAGCTAGGGTAAAGAAAAAACTCGGTTGCCCTATTGTGGCACAAGATTTTACCCACTGGGAGCTGTTGTGTTTTTCTAAACATCTATCTTTGGCGCATAACAAAGAGAGTGATTTTGAAACTTTCTTTGCTTATTTAAGAAGAAATGACAAGTTTGTAAATTGCCAAGGTCTCGTGGTCGACTGGTTTTCTCACAACCCTCAACATACCTCATTTAGTTATTCCTGGTCGCATGAGTTGCTTCAATTGCCCAGCTATGGCGTACATGCTCTTGTTAGTCCTCAGGAAAAAGAATCTGCTGCAAAACTGGCTGCATGTATAAGTGAAAGAGATAGAGAGAAGGCTGCCAAACAAGCCCTTGAGAGAAAAGTGTCAGATCTATCTGCGCAACTAAACCGGGAGAAGAACGAAAAGCAAGCTCTTGAGAAAACAGTATCAGATCTACACGAGCAACTAAATCAGGACAATAAGGATAAGGAAGCTCTTAAGAAACAAGTTATTGATTTGACATCCAAACTTGAAGAGTTCTATGGTGCTCGAGATGGATTGACCGACGATTGAATGGATAATAATGAAGTTCCCAGGAGTTGTGTTCCTTCCAAAGAACTTGATGTTCAAACGTTTCCTTTGACTTTGACCAAAGCTATGAGCAAATCAGAAAGAATTCAGTAACGACACCATTTCTACTGAGGAGTGTTTCCAATAGTTGTTGTGAACGTTGACAAGTTAGTTCCCGACAAAGAAAATGCAAGATTCGATTAGATATTTGGGGTTTGTTTCAGAATGCAGGAACTTCATATGCAGCAAGGCATTTGAATCGGAGATGTAGAATGACGCAAGGCATGCTAATCTCACAAGTTACCAATCTTTATTTGGTTTATTCTATTGCGAATCCAAATCAAATTTATTCTATTACCAATCAAATTTATTAATACGGCTTATCTATTAATTTTGTGAAAGCACATAATTTCCACGAAAGAACGATTTACTCGAAGAGATTTAAAAGTTGTTGTAAACGGCCTCACATTGGCATTTGTTTTGAAACTTATCACCAACTAATGCACCTATATCTCCACCTAGCATGTGATGATGTGAAGTATAAAATTACGCGACTCTACGCCAGGAAAAAACATAGAGAGTGGAGCAGCTGGAAGGAAGGGCATACCCCTTAAAGGATCAGGAACAAAATTAAACAGGAGATGTTAGGATAAATGCAACATCAACATTACCAGGACGACTAATGTAGTTGTTTTTTTTGGATTAATCATTATCGGATGCATCTGCTGATGCTCTCTACCATTAAAGCTGCTATGAGAATTCCAGCCAAGGTGATCATGTTCTCGCCAGCCCATATGATTTTGACGGTAAGAACCATGCCAATCTCCAGGAGAATGGGTCCTCCACTTCCCCTCCTGAAGTAGGAATTACGCTGATGTTAACTTTGAACTGGTTGAGGTGTAAATCTAGCTCTTCCCTTTGATCCTCCGTTAAATCTAGTATACCAGAAGATGTCGCTGATAAGCCCTAAGAGCATCTCCAACAGTGGGTGCTAAAAATCATATGTGGAATTTTTATTTAGATCCTTATTTACGGGTCATATGTATGTGGCAAAAATAATAATGCTTTGCTCATGGGCTATCTTCAATGGTGTGGGTCTTCATTTTAAGATTTATTGCTTTGGATAACGATAAAATCGATTCCCTCTTTTCTATCGTTAGACTCAATTTATTTAAAAAAAAAAAAAACATTAAGATATAATTAAAATGATGACGTGGAGGTCATTCCCAAGGTCTAAATAAGACCTTCTCCTAGACCTTCATATTTATTTTGACACCCTTCCTATTTAATATGAC
This sequence comes from Papaver armeniacum, assembly GCA_023531295.1. Classification (NCBI taxonomy): domain Eukaryota; kingdom Viridiplantae; phylum Streptophyta; class Magnoliopsida; order Ranunculales; family Papaveraceae; genus Papaver; species Papaver armeniacum. The sequence goes on from JAJJWW010017148.1 coordinate 109,055, forward strand.
CCATTATTGGAGATGAATTTAATGTAAATAAGGGTCTAAAATCCTACGTGTCATAAAAAAATAAAACTCTCACCCTCTGTTGGAGATGCTCTAAAAGTAAGACCGAAAATTTGGGCCACACATTAAGTTGCTTATGAACCATTTTTTTTTTTAGGGACCATGGTTTTTTTGGGGACCATGGCCTTATTAGGCCACTTACCCAACAATATTAAGGGATGTCCAAAAATCATGAGATTATTAATTTGTCCCTTACTCTAATTAAAATTAACCCTAATCTAATAACCGCCCTGTTTATGGGTGAAAACTATTCTTACCGGATTTAGTAATTTGGGGTGTGTGGATGAGGAATAAATCTAAACCCTAAACAAATGCACTCGCGCGATGAGTGCTTGTAGATTCGAAATCAATTCGTGCAAGTCCTACTTAAACCAAGAAATGGCCGTTCCAGACTAAGCTTTGGTCACAAAGTGAAGGAGATGGGGTTGATCTTATGGAGGGAAGCGAAGAAGGTGTTGAGATTGTGAAGGTGTTGGCTTGCTTTGACTAGTAAATGTAAAGGTGAGCAGGCTTACGATTGATGCAAGCAGGCTCTGGGTGTTTGAATACGTTGTGTATTAACACTTTGGTTTTTGTCTCGTCTGGACTTGTGTTGTTTTTCTCCTTTTTTCTCCTGTTTTTTTTTTTCCTGTTTTGGAAAATAGGTAGGAGAATCTATTTATACAAGTCATTTGAGCCTTATTCACGTCTCTCGTGGGAAGTGGAGGAAGTGGAATGATGGAGTAGTGGAGGTGTGTGTCGGTGTTACACGACCGCCCGCCCACTTCTCCCGTCATCTCTAACCGTCCATGACTTCCCCGACACGTTTGTGATGGGCGTTGCACGTCAGTAAACCGCGCACCAATACCCCAAAGATGCATCCCCAGCTTGTGACATGATTGATGTCTGGAATGTGTGGATCGTGGGACCCACGAAAGGTAGCATGTAATGCTAAGTTGAATAACTGCGTGTGTATTTTATGCAGGTACTGCATCATGGTGTGGTAGAGTGACAGGAGATGACGCCTCACTGACCAATTAACTCCCCGACTGTGGTTGTATAACCAAGTCGGGTGAAGTTGGACGGATGAGATGATCTTTGAGACACTCATCCGCGACCGTTAATGAAATTAGGGTTTCTAGAGGAGGTGCGCAAGCATCCTCTTCACCGGGGGTCGAATCCAAGCTTGGGATATGACTTTGGCCGTGCCGACCGTACATGCGTGTAGACGGCATGACGGTGTAGGCACCTATACCCATTACCTCACGAAAGTATGATCCGGGCCACTCAATTCATCGGTGAAGTTGAGTGGTCGAGATCAATTTGTGACAGAAAACCAGTCTTCGCAAAGAGCGCCGCGTCATGCCCATTTCGAGCGCACGTTCCAAGATGACCAATCTTGGCCTGGCCTTGGCCGATCGGTCCGGTGTAAAGGTGGTAGGTCGGGTGTTCACGCCTATACCCGAATATCCCATGAAAACATTATCTCGAGCCATCCAAATCGTCCGGCGGAAGTTGAGCGGTCGAGATCGGGCCATGCGGTTTGGGAGGTGTGACCACGCTAGTTTGGGCGCGCGTCTTGGAATAACCAGGCATGATATGCCTTGGCCGATCGGGTGAGGGGATAGATGGGTCCACTGTGGTCATGCTGGTATGACCGGACCTGCTTAGTCTAATCTGGGACCCTCCATTCGTGCCGGAGAAGATGGACGCTCGTGATGCTCAAAACCCTAATTTTGGGTTTCAAGGCCGTGCGACCATGCTTTATTCGGGCGTACGAATTGGGATAACCAACCATGGTTGGTCCCGACCGATTAGTCGTATGTAGGCGGCCCACGATGATTGTGTTGACATGCTCGGGGCCCTTTGAATCTACATCTACACCCTACATCTATACCCGCAAAGATGGATGGTTGAGACTGTTTTGCGACACATGTAATATGCCGCAAACCCTAATTTTAGTGTTTTCCGTCCACATTGCTCTGGTTTGGAAGTTTTGGCAAGCTAGGCCAATATTTTGGGAAGGGCCGACCATGCGGGGTCCGCGTTGGTTCGGCAAAGGATATTCCATACCGCTTGGGGGTGATGGAATTGATCCGGGTCATCCAATCATGGTTGTGGAGTTGGATGATCGTGATCATATCCAGATCGATACTGGCCATCCGGATGCTCAACGGGGCTAGTATAACACACCGAGAGGGGCTCAATCGGCTAGTATAACACACCGAGAGGGGCTCAATCGGGCTAGTATAACACACCGAGAGTCATCTCCGTACGGGTATTTCGTACATGGTTTCATTATAATGCTTGAGGTTCGTTTTGCTCGTAAGAGCAACACTCGGCCGTCATGCCGCACCGAAAATGAGTACAGAAATACAAGGCCGATTGCGTGATTAATTAATAATGCTAGAAATTCACAGGTATATGGGATTGTTGCTACATGCTCCAACCTCGGATGAATTTCATGTATTCACGTAATGGGATTGTTGCCACATGCTCCATTCTAGGTGAATTAAGTGAGGGAGTATCCAACACTTATTGATGGCCTTATCTTTTACAAGATGTCGCCGCATAATTTTCCGGGGCTTTTACAATTTTAACCTTAAATGAAAATCCACCATCAACATTAAGTCCCCGCCTAGCACGTAATGGTTACACCATTGTGTGGTAGGCATGAGATGGTGACAATTAAAGACAAAGCTTATGAGACAAAGTTAGATGTTACCAGGATAGACGGTCATCCCGTCTGGAGCATGTCACGTTCAAGAGGCGTCTCCAGCGAGTGTTCCCTAGCATGATGTCGGTCTTGCTTGCTTCGATGGATCGTTACGCCTGTTTCGTTCGTGGGGCTACTGCACCTGCTTGATCGAACGTGAGCTTGATGTGCGTGTTTTTGGTTAATCGTGGCTCCGCTGTGTCTTGTGTGCTCAAATGTAAATGTGGGTCCTGTAGAAAGCGTTGAAGCAGCTTCTGGAGCAGGCCCGGGAGAGCGTTGAAGTGTTGGAGCTGAAACGCCTTCTTCTGGAGAGAGAGCTTTGATTGGGGAAGGCTGTGTCCGCTTCGACAAACTGGGCCGGGATCAAGTGGGACCCATCGCGTGCTCCGATCGAACGTCGACCATGTGTTTCGACCGAAAACCAACCCCGCCGCATGCGCTTGTTTTATTCGAATACCATCCTTGTGACTTTGATCAATACCAGACTTGAAACTTGAGCAATACCGGACTTGTGACTTGATCGATACTGGACTTGAGACTTGAGCAATACCGGACTTGTGACTTGATCAACACCGGTCTTGAAACTTGAGCAATACTAGACTTGTGACTTGATCAACACTGGACTTGAGACTTGAGGAATACCGGACTTGAGACTTGATCAATACCGGACTTGTGACTTGATCAACACCGGACTTGAGACTTGATCAATACCGGTGTTTGGACCCAATACCGGCCTTGTGTACTACAACATGAATGTGTGTTCTGTCGTGTGTGACTACACATCTCACGCGTTTTATACAAGTACTGACTCATGTCTTTTATTGTAGAATGAAGAAAAGAACTCCTGTTGAGATGTCTTCTGGGGATAATGCTGGTGCCAAGTTAGAAGGTGTTGATAGCTTCAAAGATATGCCGAACATTGATGATGAGTTGTTCACCGCGCCCTTTCAACTATATAAAAATATCCGTTCCACAAGATAACCCTTCTCCTATCGACTTCAAGGTTTTTCATGCTCCGCTGGGCCCTCATGAAGGATGTATGAGACGATGTTGAGCAATGAGTACATCAAAGATAACTTGACCAGAGCGCAAATTATTGATGCAGCCTTGAGTGTTGAAACGGCTCGAGAGGATGTTAAAGTGGTTTCGGTGCGAACGTTGAGGTGGATCCTGGAGAGAGTGTTGAAGAAGGATTCGAAGAGAACGTGGGTCCCGAGAGAGCGTTGAGGCGCTCTTGAATAGACCATTGAAGCAGCTTTTCGCTAGAGGGAGCATTGAAGTGTTTCCTATTCGGCCTCGATTTACCCTTGCGAATTCCATGCTTCGACCGACCATCTCTCTCATATCAAGAATTCCTTGATTGACGGTGAATGAACTTCATGCTAAGCCTCGGTCCCCAAGCGTGGTTTACATGGTTTGTTGGTAGTGGTTGTTTTCGAGCGATATGGAATATCTTGGACATTGTTTCATCATTGTGGGAGTCGTGCATGTGGTATCGGAGTTGGAGTTGACGGACGCGCATGATGTTGTATCTCGGTGGTTTTCCTCTCACGCTTGTGGAACCGCTGCTGTAAGGTCAAGGTTGTATCGCTGTTGGTGAGATATATGTCCCTACAAATATTATGAGGCTCTTCACACGGCAGCTCCTCGTTTATTTCTATCGTGGCATATGTTGTTGTAGATGAGCGTTCAACAACTTTTAAGATGACCAAAAGCTCGAATTCTCCAACATAGCATGATAGACATGTACCACTGTCTGATAAAGTGACTCGCCCGGATCTTGTTCGACCACTGTCTGATAGAGTGACTCGCCCGGATCTTGCTCGATATGACGCGTGGAAATCTTTATCTTCTTGAGGTCGCCCCTTGAGGTATTGGCTCCAGTGGAAGATTGCCGTCATAGAGCGTTGATACGTTGCACCGGTATTCTTCAAACCAAATGGCAGATGGTATAATAAAAATTTCCGAGAGGAGTTCGAAAAGCTATCTTACTTGTGTCATGCTCGTACATCCTTATCCGGTTGTAGCCGCTACATCCATCCATGGAGGAGAACATGCCGTGTCCATTGGTTGCATCTACTAACATGTCGATGTTAGGTAGAGGAGGATCGCTTTTGGAGCAAAGACTCGCTCAAGTATCTCAAGTCTATGCAAAGACCCGATCCGAACTACAACCGTTTAACCGACTTGGATCCAGTGTATGACATGTAGATGATGGGTGACCAATTTTCATCTAAATCCCATTTCTTCATATCTCCAAGCGAATATGTCTTGGTACTCTTTGAGAAGTTCCACGAGCTTCGTGTGTTTATCCGTACTCAAGGTTGAGCCGATGGAGATAGGCCTAGGAGATTCCCCAACGATTTCAATCTCATCGGTTGTGTAGTTGGTGCCCTCTTGAAGTCGTTGTGGAGCATCTAGTACTTGCTCTTGTGGTTCGTTGTGTTGTAGCATTCCATTTGGTGGAGAGACTGCAATGGTCCCCCGCTAATTGATAATGGTATTGTCGGTGATACGGTTTTCCCTTTCTCGGTCACGACTCGCCATAAAAGTTCGTCCCTCTTCGTGTGAACGTGGGTCGTGGCTTCACATGATGGAGAAGAATGCTTCGTCAAGCAAAGATGCATTGTGGGTACTAGCCTCAATGATGCAAGCCGGTCTTCTTCCTGAATTGACGCCCATGTGGGGAGTGGGATGCAACGAACTTGTCTGGTTCTTTCCGCGGAGCTTCTCCCGTATGTGCCGGTTTGGTTTCCCTCGAAGTCCGTCATTGTGGTAGGCTTCCATACGACCTTGCCCTCGGGAGAACCTTGATGTCCCGAGAGTCTTTGAGAGTAATCACATTCGAAGACTCTCCCGTGTCGATAAGGGCCGTCTTGAACTCGAATCCTTGATGTGTGCGGTGACATGCAGTGGCACGGTTGTGGAACTTCCTCCGGTTGATTGCAGCAAAATATCTCCGTGCGCCGATTCTCCGAGAGGTGTGAAAGTTCGCATAAACTTTCCACTAGAGAAAACGCTTCCCGATCCACCGCCCGGTTCATAGTGAAACTATTGACTTGAGGAGGATCGTTGTGAGGATCAGGCCCAGTGTAGGAGTCTCCATGATAGGACCGCTCATATCTCGATGTCGCTTCTTTAATCAGTCCATGGAGGTCCGCGCGCCAAGTACCTTCTCCGGTGCGTTGAATGCGTTCCTTTTTTGCTCCAGGATGTCACGGCTCTTGTGGAAATCGATCGCTTAATGTCTTAAGAAAAGTGAGTACCTCTTTTCCGAGTTGCGGCCATATCCGTTTGAGTCTTAGCAAGAACTTCCGCTTCTCCATCAAGTCTCAGCAATGGTAATGGGGGATGGTCCCCCTCTCATCCCTCCGGCTCCTCGTCCCGATGAAGGAGTGGAAGTTGTTTCTCCGGTGACTACTGTGAGGTGTTACACTTGATGAGATGCCAGGATTTGCGCTTCTCCGGCTCGGGGTGATGGGAGGTGTTGTAATATCACCGCCGAGTGATCGAATTGAACGTTCCCATCCTATGTACTCACGTGTTCCTTGATTGATCTCTCCTTCCTCAAGCATTTCTTCACGGCTTCGACAAGGGTCTTGAGATATAAACCTTCTAACAGGGATCCGTAAGCTGCAGGCTCCATTTTTTTATCCGGTAGACGTTGTGGTACCCGGACAAGTCTTTCCTCTGTAGAGTTGCCTCGAGTCTTCGTTGTCGGCTGGACCATGTTGTTCGTCTCTCCTTAGTCCCCTGTGATTACGCGCTCTTTCTGCATCTCCACCGGTAAAGGTGTGACTCGACTAAGGATTCAACGTTTCTTGCACTGCCTGAGTAGATGCCTGTCGACCCTTCTTGTAATTGTGCTATTATATCATTCAAAAGGCGGAATATTTCGCTCTGTCTTCTAGCGATACCGGCTTGATTTGCCAAGACATCCTCTAGCATTCTAGATACACTTCCCATGATATCTGAACCACCTGTGGTCTCCTGGTGAGGATACATCGCGAGATGAAAACCGAAAACTTGAGAATTCAATTTTTTGCAACCGAGAGATCAACCTCCCACCGTGGTCGCCAATTGTTTATGGGTGAAAACTATTCCTACCGGATTTAGTAATTTGGGGTGTGTGGATGAGGAATGAATCTAAACCCTAAACAAATGCATCACAAGGTGAGTGCTTGTAGATTCGGAAATCAATATGTGCAAGTCCGACCTAAACCAAGAAATGGCCGAATTCAGCACTCGTTTTGGCCACAAAGTGAAGGAGATGGGGTTGATCTTGGGGAGGGAAGCGAAGAAGGTGTTGAGATTGTGAAGGTGTTGGCTTGCTTTGACTTGTAACAGGTAAAGGTGAGCAAAGCTTACGATTGATGCAAGCAGCTCGGGTGTTTGAATACGTTGTGTATTAACACTTGGTTTCTGTCTCGTCTGGACTTGTGTTGTTTTTCTCCTTTTTTCTCCTGTTTTTTTTTTCCTGTTTTGGAAAATAGGTAGGAGAATCTATTTATACAAGTCATTTGAGCCTTATTCACGTTTCTCGTGGGAAGTGGAGGAAGTGGAATGATGGAGTAGTGGAGGTGTGTGCTGGTGTTACACGACCAGTCTTGCCCACTTCTCCTGTCATCTCTAACCGTCCATGAATTCCTGACACGTTCTTGTGATGGCGCGTTGCACGCTGCACGCTGTAAACCGCCAGACCAATACCCCAGTATGTATCCCCAAGTTTGTATGACCGGACCTGCTTAATCTAATCTTGGACCCTCCATTCGTGCCGGAGAAGATGGACGCTCGTGATGTTCAAAACCCTAATTTTGGGTTTCAAGGCCGTGTGACCATGCTTTATTCGGCGTACGAATTGGGATAACCAACCATGGTTGGTCCCGACCGATTGGTCGGGTATGTAGGCGGGCCCACGGTGATTGTGTTGACATGCTCGGGGCCCTTTGAATCTACATCTACACCCTCCATCTATACCGCAAAGATGGATGGTTGAGACTAATTTTTGCGACACATGTAATATGCCGCAAACCCTAATTTTAGGTTTTCCGTCCACACCGCTCTCGGTTTGGACGTTTTGGCAAGCTAGGCCAATATTTTGGGGAGGGCCGACCATGCGGGTCCGCGTTGGTTAAGGCAGTGGATATTCCATACCCGCTTGGGGGTGATGGAATTGATCCGGGTCATCAAATCATGTTTGTGGAGTTGGATGATCGTGATCATATCCTGACCGATACGGTCAGTCCGATGCTCAATCGGGCTAGTATAACACACCGAGAGGGGCTCAATCGGGCTAGTATAACACACCGAGAGTCACTGTCACGATGGGTATTTCGTACATGGTTTCATTATAATGCTTTGAGGTTCGTGTTGCTCAGTAAGAGCAACACTCGACCATCATGCCGCACTGATAATGAGTACAGAAATACAAGGTTGATTGTGCATTAATTAATAATGCTAGAAATTCTCGTGGTATATGGGATTGTTGCTACATGCTCCAACCTCGGATGAATTTCATGTATTCACGTAATGGGATTGTTGCCACATGCTCCATTCTAGGTGAATTAAGTGAGGGAGTATCCAACACTTATTGATGGCCTTATCTTTTACAAGATGTCAGCGCATAATTTTCTGGCTTTACAATTTTAACCTTAAATGAAAATCCACCATCAACACGCCCCTAATTTAATCTAAAACAAAAACAAAATAATCCCTAAACCTAGCCGCACAAAAAAAAAATGAGGAGAAAATTGTTCCCCTGTTCTTCTCTTCTTCCCCAAATCGAGTATAAGAATGGTTCTTCAAAAGAAAACTCCAAGACTCCCTGGAAAAGGTCCCGATTTAGCACATCTAGCAAATCAGAATTCATCAAACCCCATTACTTTTAATTGAATAGAAATCATCAAAATAGGGTTCATATGGAAGTTACAGTGCCTTGTTCGGTTAGGACGCGTTTCACAAAAACCCTAGTTTCTTATTCTAACTTCATGAAAGGAAGAACACGAAGAACAATGCGGTTCAATAGGATTTAAAATTAGGTTACCGAACTGAGAGTTCGGTTGGTTCGCAAAAATTTCTAAAACTATCTAGTAACCGAACTCTACACATATTACAAAATAGGGTTCATATGGAAGTTACAGTGCCTTGTTCGGTTAGGACGCGTTTCACAAAAATCCTAGTTTCTTAACCGGAACTTCCTGAAAGGAAGAACACGAAGAACAATGCGGTTCAATAGGATTTAAAATTAGGTTACCGAACTGCGAGTTCGGTTGGTTCGCAAAAATTCTAAAACTATCTAGTAACCGAACTCTACCCATATTACAAAAAGAAAAAAAAATTCCAATATAACCGAACTGTGCTATTTGTCCCACTATGTTGAGTTCTCATTCAACCGAACTTTTCCCACTCTGTTCGGTTGGTTCGCAAAAAATTCTAAAACTAGTTAGTAACCGAACTCTACCCATAATACAAAAAAATAAAAAAAAAATAAAAAAATTACAATGCAACCGAACTGTGTTATTTTTCCCACTATGTTGAGTTATGATTTAATCGAACTTTTCCTACTCTGTTCGGTTGGTTCGCAAAAATTTCTAAAACTATCTACTAACCGAACTCTACCCATATTCAAAAGAAGAAAAAAAAATTCCAATGTAACCGAACTGTGTTATTTTGCCTACCATGTTGAGTTTCAATTTAACCGAACTTGTCCCACTATGTTCGGTTTGTTCGCAAAAAATCTTGACAAACCGAACTCTTCACCAGTTGCATACATGTGGAGTTCGGTTAGATATGTTGTTGGGTTAAAGTTTGCGAACCAACCGAACTTTACTCAGAATCCTATAAACAAAGTTCGGTAACATGTCTGTTAACCGAACGACTAAAAACCTCCATTAAAGAGCGAGTTCGGTAACCTGCGTGTTTGGAAAAAGTAACCGAACTACACTTTCAGATTAGTTTGGTAACCTATTCTTCACATAAGGTAACCGAAAAAGCCCAAATCTACTCTAAAAATTTATATTTTTTTGAAAATTTGGAGCAATTTAACCAACATTATCCAAGTTTGAAGAAGCATACGTGGGTACCCAAATACTCTTCCTCCGGTTGTGGTTGGTAAAATCCATCGTTTTTCATGTTTTCCTTCTTCATCTTCTCAACTTTACTCTCTCAATAATTCTACTTCTTTAAAAAAAAAACCTTCTGATTTTTTAATTTTATTAATTATCTTTAACTTAATCATTTCACTAATCATTACACTACCTCTTATTAACACTAACTAATCATTACCCAAAATTAATCAGGAGGGTAATTTAGGTATTAATATAAATATCAAGATAATGGCTGACCTAAATTTACTTCTAAAATCTTACCCAAAATAAAACCATGGTCCCAAAAAAAAAAAATCATGGTCCCCAAAAAAAACTGTTCATTTTAGACCGAAAATTTGTTTCCTGACCTGCACCTAGCGTGTGTGGCCCAAATTATTGGTCCCAACTCCCAAGAGTGCAGTCGTTGTTGCACTTTGCGCAATTTATAGGGTGCAGCAATTTACATTTCGTCAGGACTTGTCGATTTTACTCGTGCTGAACCACCATTCTTATCCCTTTCCTTTCCTCCGCATCTTTCTTTAATTCAAACGTGTGTTCTTCTTGTTGTTAATATCGGGGGTGAGATGTGGGAGACGAGTGGTTGAGAAAAAGAGAATTAATGTGAGATGTTTCAACTTAAAATTAAATGAAGTCACTAATAATAGGCAATACCCCATTTCTAAATTCCCGTCCTCTCTAACCTTAATATAATGAGTCACCGAAACGCTCTCAAGGTGTTCGGGTTTTTGTATTTTACCAAAGAGGTGTCAACTTAACTTTATATAAGCATGGCATTTTTTTCTTGCTTTGTATATCGATCTGTCTATTATTCTTTTTGTGGCAATGTACAGTCCACAGAGATGTCGAATTACAAGTGGTTGACAGCAGCATCATTTCGCCAACATCTGATGTTTTTTCCGTTTTATCGATCCTTAGAACCCATCTATATATAGTCATAATAATGTACCACTTCGACATTTTAGCTTTCCAAATATATACTAACAAAAGCGCACAGCTCAGGGCATTCAACAGTATCTTAAAGGGAGGTATGATAAGAGTTTTTACTCAATTTAAATACTGTTTTACAAAGTTGGGTGTAGCAGGCATATATCATGCATTCGAAACCAAACCAGCTTTGGAAACGGCACATTCACAACACATGCATCAAAATTTGATCATGCATATTTTATTACACATACATAGCACAAGCATAAGTTGTATCATGACTCCATCTATTAATATTGCTGCCACCCTAGAAATATTGCAACCGCGTACATTTCCATGTGAAAATATGTAACCTAAGCGTCCTTTGAGGTTCCTAAGATCACGTACGTTCAGTTCTACCAGCTAGCAGCTATTCTCTCCTATCAGGCAGTATGAATGATCGGGGAAGTGACTGTGACCCGTCGTGTATGTCGACAACCCTAAAGAGAGATTGGTAAACAGATCACTTGACGGTCTGTTTCCCACTGCTGTTCAGCATAACTTGTCATTCAACTCTGACTCCTTACCTGTAGGAACAGTACAAATATTTTCAACTACCCCCATAGGGAAAACTTCATTGGCTCATTCCTTATAAATCAGTGTTTTAATTTGTTAAAGGAGACAAGTACAACCGTCTATCCTCGCTCATTTCTTTAGACTTCTTCATCATAAGCTAGTCAAGATTCTCTCTTCATCCGTATATTATGTCGTGGATCAGAGATCCTGAGTTGTTTATATACTATCAACTACAGGGAAGAAGGCACTATGTAGCAAGAATTAGGAAACAATATGATATCTCTGTTCAAGAAAGTGATATCCATGTCTGCGGGGAGTTAAATATAGCTAGACATTTCTCTTCTTTCTATGATGATAATAAGACTGCTTTTAACAGACTCCTTGATTACTTAAGAAATCAAAACAAGTACATAAACTGCCAAGGCTTGGTGGTTAATTACTGGGTTCGTAACAACCACCTTGAGTATTTCTGGTCAAAGGAGGCCTTTAGAGTGCCCCACTGCTTTTCACCTGCTCTCCCTGCGGCTAAGGAATATGAATCAACTTCCATGATGTATGCATGTACCACGGAACGAGATGAAGAGATGGATGAGATACTATCTCTGCGGAAAACTGTTTCGGAGTTAAAAATCCATGAATCTCAGCCTTAGGTATGAGTTGCAGAGGGAGAGAGCTGAGAACTCTTCCAAGGAGTACGCGTATACCATGGAACAAGATCAAGAGATGGCTGAGATACTATCTTTGAAGAAAAGTGTTTCCGACTATAAGGCCATGAATCTCAGCCTTAGAGAAGATTTGCAGAGAGAGGTCAATGACCGGATGGTAGAAGAGGCTGAGAAGCAAAGTCTGGTGAAAAGAATTTTCGACTTAGAAACCAAAAGTAGTATTCTTAAAGATGAATCGAAAAGATTAAACAACGAAAAGTACACTCTCGAGATGATACTTGCCCCTTCACAAGATGAAATTGCTAGCCTTAAAGACAAGAACAAACAGATGGCCGAAGATCTTGAGATATGGATAAGTGAAGTGTCAGATTTACAGCAGCAATTGGACCGAGAGAAGAAGGGTAATCGATCTCTCGAGATAGAAGTTTCCGATTTGAAATCAAAAATTGAACGTTGCTGTCCTGATGGAGGTGCATTAGTCTGTGCATCAGTCTCTGCGTCAGTCTATATGGAACCATGGATGAATGGCTATACAGTTCCTTATGATTGGGTTCCTTTCGAGGATCTTTGTGTTCGAGAGTTTTCCAGGAGTGGCCGACCGTTAACTCTTGCTAAAACAGTATCAGGTGCACCAGCCTTCAGTGAAGATAACACAACCAATGTGCACGTTAACTATTTCTACCGAGGATTGTTGAATAAGCGCGTGTATCCAATAGTGATTGTGAATGTTGTAGAGCTGATTCCCAACAAAGAGAAGGCGCGGTTCGATCCAAACATTTGGAGTTTGTTTAACAATGCAGGAATCACATATGCTGCCCGTAAGCCATTTGAGTCTGAATCGTGCTCATGTTGATTGTATGTTCAAATTAGCGGGTCGATGGCACCAGTCGACGGAATTGGCAGATTATCATCATTTTCTTTTGCTAAATAATGGGCAATCATGCTTAGTTATCTTATCAACTTTCTGTTTGCTTGTTTAGGTTGCATTTGGTGTCGTCAGATGTACAAGTCTATTAATTAAGAGTTGTAGCAGTTCTTTGATCTTTAAATAAATTCATGATTTGCTAGTGTTTAGTAAGCACCGGGCTGGCATAACAGTTATGTTCTTCATGCTTTGAAAAAATAAATAAAGAAATTATGTTCTTCCAAAGTAATACTCCCTCCGTCCCAAATTAATTGAGCTTTTTATAGTTTGCACAATTATTAAGGCAAGGAAAAAAGAGGAGTACGGTTAAGTTTTTTTTTACAATTATACCCTTATAGATGATAATTAGTAAAATTTAGAAATAATTTATCTCTTAAACTATACCACGGTTTTTCGTAAACTTTATTATACCGTTGAAAAGCATTTAAAAACACCTACGTAACGAATATAAACATGGCTATCAAATTATACATATTTTTTATAATAACAATAATCAATTAAAAGAGTAGTTTTAGAAATATCTCCTTGATTAATGAGAGCTCAATTATTTGTGGGACAAAATTTAAAACCAATTAGCTCAATTAATTTGGGATGGAGAGAGTATATAATAATTTCTCTTCCAAATAATTCTTAGGTTCTGACCATAAAGGCATTACTTCTTGCTTGATAACTGGGTTGCACCAATAATTCTTGGGGCTCCCCGTATCGTGTGTCCCCCTGTGGACACAGCCACGACACACCCAAAATACGGTTGTGCTACTAAAGTCAATATTTTGTCCTAAAAAGATAATATTATTTTTTTGAAGCATGTATTTTATTAAACTACTAGAGGGCTATTACATGAGCGTATATAATACACCAAGATTCATCAAATACAATTAGACTAATAAGCCATGAATCGATAGCATGATATTGGAGTAGAATAACAATCTTCGGTTCAGAGTTGCACCGGGGGCGGATGTTGGTTTCGAAGGTCGAAAGGCCTCCGGTCAATACTTTCCACAAGAAAAGATGTATTTTTGATGGACATTGCAGTGTCCATAGGAACTCAGATGGAGGTAGAGGTTTCCGATGCAGTTGATCGAGGTTGTTAGTCATGCCTTTGTATCTTGATGTTGCGAAGAGCTGCCCGAGTGATATCTGTTGGCTCCTTTGCTTTTCGGCTTGATCCATAACTTCAAATTGAGATTTTAGCATTGATTGAGTCTTGAAGTAAGATCTAATCTCTGCCCTTGAAGGAAAAGTGCTAAAAATGCTATTACAAATGTTACTTTTTTTTTTTTTTTGAAAGAAAAGTCAATTTATTTATTAAACCAAAACTTCTCTTGGGTAGCGAGTCCCCATGGAGTCATTCAACACAATTACATTAAGAAAGTTCGGGTGAGTGTGTTCCCATATGTTGGTCGAAATGCCGTCGGCTCCTCCATTCCTCAGCTGTAATTGTTTGTTTGCCGCAAATTCCGCGAGTCCATCCGCCGCCTGGTTTGCTTCCCTATAGATATGAGTTATTTTGCATGGTTGTAGTTGCGATAGATGTCGTCGTATTTCTTGTATCATAGTCTGAATTATCCATGGTCCCTCAGAGTTTTCCTCGGAGACGAGCGTTAGCAGTGCCAAGGAGTCCGTCTCGAAGTGGATTTTTGACCATTCTTTTGTCGCCGCCATCCTTACCGCTAGAAGTAGAGCCCATGTCTCCGCCACAATTGCTGTTGTTTTCCCAATAGGAGCCGCCAGTGCCATAATCACTCGTTCCACAACCATTTCTCTGAGATCCACCCCGCTCCCGCCGCCACCGGTGTCCCCGAGTGTCCATCTTACTTGATTCATCCGTGTTAATTTTTAACCACTGTGGTTGCGGGATGTTCCATGTAACCCACACTATTGATGGAGTCCTTCTTTGGCTCCGTTCTGCTGCATCGGGTGTGTGATATTATGTTTGATTGCCCACTCGAATTCCTGGGTCAGTAATGCCGCCATGTGAAAGGTTTGACTTGGGGTTTGTAGCCTGTTGTTGTACACCTTAGCATTTCTTGCCAACCAGATATTCCATATTGTATAACAGGCCAGTGTGAAAACCTCCCTTCGAGTATGCATCTCCATAAAGGTTCTGAAATCCACCGGCGGCTTTAACATAATGGTTGATGGTGTCCGTCCGCTTTGGTCATGTTGTTAGTTGTTTCATTGTGTGCATGTTGGTGTTGGGCAATGATTGTTGGTAGCGGATGAGGTGGCAGTACAATTCCTTTATAAGTATTATATTGCGGTGCATTAGTGTTGGTATACTTACAGAAAAGCTCCCACGTCTCCTTTGCTTTCTGACAACTAAAAAGACAATCTCGGGGTGATTAGGTTCTTGGTTGCAAACAGTGGCACAAAGCGGTGCTGATTATGTGTCCGTAGTTCAAGGCATCAAAGGTCGGTAGTCCATGGTGGTGACTTTCCAAATGAAAAGTCGATTTTTTGAGGCGGTGAGCTTTCCACACGGATCGATACATTTTTTCCATGTTGGCAAGCACTGTTGGCTATTTTGGTTAGTCGTGGCGGTTTGAGTTTGCATAAGCACCTCGTAAACCGCTAACCGTGTATTTCCCCTTTTTGCATGAGGCCAAATTGGTTTATCGGAGATGATGGATTTGGTATGTGAATGGATCTAATTGCATCACTGATGTTTGTGGGGAAAGATTGAACTAGCAATTCAGTGTTCCAATTGAAGGAATGCGGTAGCATCAGCGAACTTACCAGATTGTCGCCAGTTCTTCCCCAGTTCGGCAGTTGAGTGTTCATCGGAATCCAATTATCCTTAATTGCAGTTGAGTTTCCATCTCCAATCCTGATGGCATAGTTGTCCTGTACAATGTGAGAGATTTTTGTTATATTTTTCCAACCGGCCATTTTGCTTAGGTTGAGGTGTTGGAATTCTTCTCAATATTGATTCATTTCCCAAGTACTTTGTCCTGAACATGTTGTTGCAAATTGTATCCGCTTTTCGTGAATTTGCCACACCCGCTGCCTAGCGGGCACGGTTGTGCAATCTCGTTTTTTCCGATCCCGATCCTCCTTGTTTGATCGGAAGGTGTAGTTTGTCTTTGCCCACCATATGCAGTTTCCTTGTTGCCCTATCATGCCCCCAAAAAAATTCCTTGCAATTCTGTCTATTTTGTGATGCACATGAGATGGTAGCTTGTTTGTGATTGCATAACGTGATTTTTGTTGGGATCGGACTTGAGTTTATTAGAAGCCATCGTCCCGCTTGATTGAGACATTTTGCCATCCATCCTTTTGCTTTTCTTTCCAGGTCTGCAAGAAGTTGAGCAAAAATCGGTCTTTAGTTTCTCCCAATCTTGAAATTGATACCCAAGTATTTCGGAGGGTATGCCGTGATCGGCATATTGAACATGCATGTCCACCCAATCCGTAACACTCTGTGGTGTGTTAGGATGGTGGATGATGACGTGATTTTGTAAATTAATTGCCTGTCTCGCCGAACTCGAGTATGAGCGTAGCAATGTGTTGAGGCTATTGCATGTTTCGTGCTGTCGCCTTACACGTAATAAGCAAGTCATCCGCATACATCAGGTGGAGAATTGGCCGGGTGTTCTTTGAGATACGTAAACCTTTCAGTTTGCCCCTGTTTTCCAGGATTGCCAAATTGGTGGACAGGATTTCAGCACACATGATGAAAATGTATGGTGATAGGGGTCTCTGTCGGAGGCCCCCTGGTTGGTTTAATGTGACCTTGCGGAGTTCCGTTGATGTTGATAGCATACGTCGTCGAAGTTATGCATAGCATAATGTACTCCACAAATTTCATCGGAATACCCAAGGAGCACAAAGATTGGCGCACAAATCCCCAGTCTAGGGTGTCATAGGCTTTCTTGATGTCAAGCTTCATTGCAATTTTAGGGTTTTTCGTTGGTGTTGTGGAGCGGATATGATGGAAGATCTCGGTGGCTAGAGCAATGTTATCATGAATTGCTCTATTTGGTACAAATGCACTCTGTATGGACTGATCATGAGTTGAAGCATTGGTCTCAACTTTGTCTACCAGCCAGTTTGGAAATAATTTTATAGACCACATTACACGTGCCAATGGGTCTATAATCATTTAGAAGTCGGGTTATCAAGTTTTGGTATCGTGAGTGATATTCGTGTGGTTGAAGGGGTTTTCCAATTCCACCTTTTCAAAAAAATTGCTCACTAGCGCTATAATTTGAGGTTTGGTGGTGTCCCAAAAGGTCTTGAAAAACTTACTTGTGTACCCGTCCGGACCCGGCGCTTTTCTGATCCAATACTTTGGAGTGCTTTATGTATTTCTTCCACTGTGGGAGATTCCATTAGCTGGTCGCAGTGATATTGAGATAATCTTGGATTGACATTAGCGAAAAGCTCCATATCCAGGTTTGTTGGTGCCGCCATGTATTGCTGTTCATAGTGCTTAATCATCATTTCCGCAATGTGCTTTTGGTTGTACACCCATCTTTGGCTCTCATCTTGAAGTTGGTGAATGTGGTTGCATCTGTTGTTGATTGTTGCTTTTGTATGAAAGAATTTGGTATTGAGGTCTCCATTATTCAACCAATCTATTCTAGATCGTTGTTTCCAGTATTCATCATGACAATGCATAAGCATCGGTGTGAATTCTAGTTTTTTTTTTCTTGTTGCAGCCAAAACAGCAATTCGTTTCCTGATGTGGTTGCACATTTTGATTGAGCCAGTTGTATTTGAAATTCTGCCTCTTTCAGCAGTTCTGGGATGTTACCAAACGTCATTTTATGCCATTGTTGTAGAGTTGTTGCTGTTTCTGTCAATCTTGTTTGTAACCTTTTGCCCACCGAAGCCTCCTCCTCCTGATGGAATTGTTGTTGCCAAGTTGTGGTCACCACTTCCTTCATTTGTGGGTGTAGAAACCATAAGTGTTCTATCCTGAAATTTTTAATGCTTCGTCTTGCCATAGCCGTTTCATTGAGTAGAAGTGGTGCATGGTCTGACCCAATTCTTGGTAAATGTCTCAGCAACGTTTGTGGGTGGGTATCCAACCAAAGTTGTGTTGCAAGGCCTCTGTCAAGTCTCTCCATAATGAAGTGATCATCCGTTTGATTATTGGTCCAGGTAAAAGAGTCTCCCTGAAATCCCACATCAATCAATCCATGAGAGTTTACGAAATTATTGAAAATTCTGACCTGGCTATTGGTAACCGGTCTTCCGCCCTTCTTTTCGTTTTGATCAATAATTTCGTTGAAGTCTCCCATAAGTAGCCACGGGACAGTTGGTGTAGCGATCATGTTGTCGAAATTTGTCCATAGTGCCGATCTAGGAGTTGGTTGTGGAGATCCATAAACGCCAGTAAACATCCATGGTTGTGTGAGCTGAGATTGGGTTGGAGTGATGTAGGCATGGATTACATTTTGATTAGCAACTAGGACCGAGACATTAAGGCTTGATGTCCACATCAAGCAGAGACCACCCCTATGCCCCTCACATGTAACAGAAAAGGAACCAAAAAAACCTAAAGAAGTACCCAAAAAAGTCATGTGCGACTCAGTCGCCAAAGTTTCAGATAAAAACACTAAAGAGGGTCTAAATTTACGTGTGTATTCACGTAATTTAGAAACTGTCAAGGCATTATGAATGCCTCGACAGTTCCAGGCCAAGTAACTCATGGTTTGTGCGTGTGTTGGTTCAAGCCAACAAAGACGCGCAATTTTGTCTTCGACTTCGGCGATAGTCCTTGCATCAACGGATAATCTCCATGCCGGTTTGCCCGATGTGGATGTAGAATAGTTGTCGTTGTCGGTTCCCCTGCTCCATTTCATCTTTGGTTTTTCTCCCTGCAATGTTGACGACTCCCCAATATTGGCGGCCCCTTCCCGGTGAAATATGTTCCTTGCAGTCCTTGGTTTCCGGTTTCTCATCGTTGGTATTTCGAAAGTTGGGCCTCTTGGTTTGGTGATTTGTTGGAGATCCATCTCAGCAATGGAGGCATATTTACGTGCTTTGGCAGGTGGTGGTTGCGGCCCAAAATCCGGCGTGTTAGGTAACATCAAATGTTGGGGAAGCTTTGACGGTGTTCTAGTACTCCTTCTTTTGTAGGTTCTGATAGGCCGCAGAACCTCCTGTTCCTTAGCTGGTGCCGGTGGAAGTATTTCTTGTCACCTCCGGTTTGCCATTCTCCATGTGAACCAACAAGTTTACTTGCATGCCCCATTTTGCACTTCATTCAAGAACACTTTAGTATATTCGGGGAGTAAAAAACTTAACATTCGCGTTGATACAAATTAGGGCTTTGGGTTTTGGAGAAGCTTCCGGAATTGTGTTTTGTAGTTGGTCAGTGTGTTCAAATTCCACGGAAATGGCATCTTGTATGCCAGCTTTTCCTTTGCCTTTGTTGTTGGGCTTTGTGCTAGTTGGGCTTACCGATATGGGCATCTGATTCATCCATCGATTTTGCTGGTCCACTAGAAGGGCATCCTGTATTGATGATGTGGAGCTTAGTTGGTCCTTCTCGGAACTTGTTCCGACATTCTTTAGTCTCTCTGACGGATTATTACTTTCTTGTGGCGGCTCGGTTGTCTTGCTTGTGTCAGTAGTTTTGTCAGCTGCATGTTTTTGATGCACCGGGTTCCATGCAAGCCCACGCCGAGTCATTTCTTCCGATAACCTATCTGGAAAGGAAGTTATGTTTGCCGCCTCTGAGACCCTAACTCCCCGAGTCATCTCCTCCTGAACTTCTTGGATCGGTTGTGTATTGGGTTTCCTTGTTTGTTCAGCAGCAGGATGGTTGTCTGGTCCTGATTCTTTCGTCATTCCCACCTTTGTTGATGATGATTCACCCAGGATTGCCTTTGTAGGTCGGTATTCCTGCATGCAGTTGATTCTAGTTCCTCTTGTCGATGAAGCCTTCATTCTTGCATTCAGTTTTGAGTACGGAAAGTCCGGGAATTTCCCATGTTGTATCAATTTTGGTTAACTCCATCGGAGTTGTGACATCTTAAAGACATGTCCGGAAAACCACAAACAAAACACAAGACATAGGTATTCCTTCATGTTAACCTGTACCCATACTCCCTTACCAAAACTTAGCATCACTCCCGGCATGAAGGGGCGGTTTAGGTCCATCATAACTAAAACCCTAGGTGGAGAGCTTTCCATTTCAACTTGCATGACAGTTCCGGTTTTTGAGCTTTCTATGATTTCCCTAATGGCTTCTTCATCCATGAATAGTCCAGGCAGGTTAAGCAGTTGAATCCAAAAAGGTGCAAACTTGAAACAGTTATGCGGGTGTTGTACAAAAAAGACCGGTCCTCACACGGGAGAACATGCGGCCTCTTATCCAAGGTTGGTTGGTAATAATAAAATCTTTATCAGATTTATGCTTTAGAGACATCTGTATTACCTGGAAGGTTGCGTTGTTCTCAATATGGTGGATCTGAATGGGAAAAATTACATTCTTTGAATGCCCTTTTAATCTGGGAGAAGTCCGCAAACCCTCCAACCACTTTCACCGCTACGCTGTGTTCGTTGTGGGATTTCATTAAGCTCTGCATTCTTTTGGTCAACTGTAAAATAGGGATATGGAGATCTTTTTGTTTTTTGGGGACAACAACTTTTTGTGATTTTTGATTGTTTGAATGTTTAGGCTCTCTGTAGAAATGATGTTGTGTTGATGGGTGGGATGGAAAGTTGTGGTTTGTTTGATCTTCTTTCCTGGATATTTTCTCTTTATTCGTCGAAGCAGACGTAGATGAAAAGGAGTGAAAGGTGTCTTGCGTATCCGTAGAAAGGTTACCATTTTTCTGTTGATGGTAGTTTTTAATCGATGGCGGATCTTCCAAGGTAGACACGCATGTCGGATTTTGCTGCAAATCCTGCAACTTTTCAGAGCTGATTGTATGATATACCTTACTCCGCAACTCAGCTGCTGTCGTGTATGAGCTCGGATTGGAGGTGGGGGGGCGGTGACTGTCGATTCATTGGTGTATTGGGAGGTGAGGTGGGGAATATAAAACCCAGAATTCATCCACTAACTGTCTTGAAGATGATCCTCTCTTTGAGTTTCCCGACTGAACTAATCAAGTATATGGTCCCGCAGTACTCAGGAATTGAGGAAGATTTGTAAATTCAAGAATCAAGTGTGGTGGTGATACGAAGTAATTAGACTTCCCTTTCTCTAACCATGACCATTTTCCAAAAAAAAACCGATAACTTACGAGTTAACTCAGATCAAACCGATTCCCCTCAGAAGAAGAGAGAGAGAGAAGATATTTTCCACTAACTATTCAATGTGCGTATAATGTATTACAAATGTTACTAAAGACTCTTTAAACCAACTATTTCTAATCTCTGCCTTTAAAGAAGTGCTAAAACTAAAAAAGTTATTACAAGGCTACTAAACTAAAAGACGAGAACTGAAATACAGATTACAACAACCACAGAACTGGACCCTGAACTATATTACAAAGGATACGACAGAAAGTCTAAAACAAACAGAACTATAGAACAGTCTGCCGACCCAAAAACACATCGATTGAGCTTCTTTTACTGGGTAAGCTGAAGTAGTCTCATCTATGGGATCAAATAATAATGTTGCTGCTGAGTGTGTTGTGGAGAGTTTTGTTGTGGTTCTGTTGAGGTTGAAGCATGCTTGAAGGGGATTCGCGATTACTGCCTTTCAAACCAAATGAAATTCTCCCCTCCACTGTCAAAATGAGTACCCAGATGTGGATGATTACTGCCTTTCAATCCAAATGAAATTCTCCTCTCCACTGTCAGAATGAGTACCCAGATGTGGACATCGAAGAAATCCCATATACACCACTCCATCCCAAATACACCACTCCATAATTCCTATTAAACGAAACAAAAAGCTGGATGACATCAACTGAAGTAGTTGTAACATGTCTACTTCCTAAGAAATCTTCATACATACCATCCCATGACCAGTGAATTAAGCTTGGTTCTCCAAAAAATTCTCGGATCCAATTACATCAAGATGTCTCTCCAAACATAGCTAAGTAAATGCGGCTAAGAACACAGGCTAGACAGAAAAGCCTACATCTGATTGAGTAGAAAAACAAAAACAAAACCCCAACTGTCTGACCACAAGGCAATTCTGTCAAATTGAATGCCTTTCAAAGCTCCAATTCATGGAACAAACAGAGAACACGATAAACTGAGACCAACACCATTCCTACAGAGGACATGTTGCACCAGCAACAGACTAACTAAAATCAATACATGGAGACTTCAAGGACGCAGGATGTAATTCAAACACAATAAACACACCCGAAGAAACTAGCCATAAGAAAGGATATGTTTAGGTGTTTGGGTTAAAGGGTTGAGAAGCATAGATTTATATGAAAAGAAATCATAAACAAAGGTTTAAGTGGAAATTATTAATCACAATTCAGCATCACATAAGGAATCGGATCTGAATTGAGAGGGTTTTAGGTTTGAAGGGCTCAAATCAAGGTAATGGTCAAATAGAAGCTTCAAGAACACATATCACTTCCGGAAATTAAAAACAAATGAAATTAATGGAAGATATTTCTAGACTACTAGTAAAATCAATAAGGTTGTAATCAACTCAGGGACATGATTACCTTATTGTAATGAAGATTGAATCCATAAAACGTAGCAGCAAATAGATATCTAAGAAGAATAGCCGCCATGATTCAGATCTTCATATCTACCTCCATACATAACACAGCAGCGCAAAAGAAGAACAAATCCCGTGGAATAAATCTATTGATCGAAGCATCAATCAATGGTAATTAGGCCGGCAAACCAGGAGATTTAGCCGAGATTGAGCGGGTTAGACATGATGTGTTTTAGGGTTTGAGATGAAATAGAAAGAACTTCTAATATTCCTTATCTAATCTATTGAAAAATAAGAAATCTAGTGTCTTATCACATCTCATCTTTATGTTGGTAGGTAGGAGAGAACTAGTGTTAAGACTTAAGTGCTAATCTAATTTATAAGACTTAGTCTAAGTAGGCTAACAAATGGCAGAAAACTTAGATTTGCATCAATATGGAATCATGTTGACAAAAAAAAAAAAAGCCAATATTAATATATACCGTTGTGTCGCCGTATCATGGTTTTGGGGATTTGCCGTATTGGACACACCGATACGTATCCGTAACGGACACACGTGGCGGTATTTGTGCAACCCAGTTGATAAACCATTTCTCTTTTATATTCAAAAAAAAGATATTCAAGATCAGCAGTCAAGGGTTCCATTTTCCTCTCTCATTCAATTGACAAAGCAAAATAAGCATATCGGCAGTATTCCTCCAGCTGAGGAAGTGTGGAGAACTATCAAACACATGGGATCGTTGAAGTCTCCTAGTCCCGATGGTATGCCAGCAATCTTCTATAAGAAAATGTTGGGCCAAAGTGGGAACTGAAGTTACTTCCCTTATCCAACAGTGCTTTGCTTCTTCTTCCTTGCCGAAAGGTATGAATCAGTATCACACTTACTTATATCTTATACCTAAAGTAAAACAGCCCACTAACCCTACTGAGTATAAACCTATAGCTCTTTGTAACATCCTCTATAAGGTAATAGTCAAAATCCTAGTTGAACGTCTTAAACCTTTTTAGAACAAATTTGTGGACAAGGCGCAGTCTGCTTCAATGGTTCTGGGCATACCGCCCTTTTAAACAAAACTAAAACCGTCACTCGCAGAAAAAAGGGTGGGGCCCGAGGATATTGTAGTGGGTCCAGGTTTGGGAGGGAGTTTGTGAGGGGTTGTTTTAATTTTGTTTGGTAGGGCGGTACGCCCAGAATTCTTGAGTCTGCTTTTCTTCCGGAGAAGTATTATTAACAACATTATAACTGCAAAAGAGCTTATCTATTCCATGAACTTCTCTGAATTCATCCTAGGATCTTTTGCGCTAAAAATAGACATAAGTAAAGCTTATGACGGGGTTTCATGGAAGTTTCTTAGTCAATATCTAATAGCCTATGGAATTATTGGAGAAACGCATGCTCTTATTATGTAATGTGTTACTACACCCTTATTCTCTATTATTGTTAACGTTACTGTTTATGGGTAAAAATCGTTTCCGCCAATCTCGGTAGGTGAGTGAGAAACTGGTTTAAACCCTAAACAAATGTGTTGCACGTGAGCACTTTATAGATTCGAGAGATCAATCTGTACAAGTCCGGCCTAAACCAAGAAATGGTAGTTCCGGACTTGCTTCGGTCACAAAGTGGAGGAGAAGGGTTGATTTGGGGAGGGAAGCAAAGAAAGGTGTTGAGACCAGAATAATTATCGGAGAGTAGTGTCTCGACTTGTATCAGAAAGTGAAAGCTTAGGAAGCTTGCAAGAGATGAAAGCTTTTGGAGAGCTTGCAAAGTTGCCTTTTACGAGAGTGTTGTATTTTTCTCGGCCGAGACTTGTTGTACGGTGGAAATTGGTAAGACCTATTTATACAAGTTGAGATTGAAACGTACCCTGGCCTCATGAAGGAAGAGAGTAAAGGGTGAAATAATGGGAGGAGGTGGTAACCGCATGGTGTTTATGGGTGAAAACGTTTTCACCATTATTTCCTCATTTATTTGACCGCTTTATTCCTATTCACGCTTTCTTAATATGAGCGTAGTGTACGATGCATGCTGTGACCGCCAAACCAAAACCCTAGAAAGCATCCCCCAGTTTGTGTTGATATCTCGAGTGTTGGTTGCACCTTGAGTGCAAGTGGCGCTGCTAGTGGCGCGTGTAGCATGTGCCAATGGCATGTGCGTAATTCCTTTGTTGCGGGATGCACCTTGAGTGCAAGTGGCAATGCCAGAGCTGCTAGCGGCGTGTGTGGCATGTGCGGAATGCCTTGGTGGTAGGTTGTACGTTGAGTGTAAGTGGCAATGCCAGAGCTGCTAGTGGCGTGTGTGGCATGTGCCAATGGCGTGTGTGGAATGCCTTGGTGGTAGGTTGCACGGTTTGCAAGTTAGGCTACCCGCGTGCGTGTTTGGCATGTGTCAATGGCACGCATGGCCATTAGGGCTACGTACTGGTAAGAAAATCTACCAGCGATGCATGTTGGCATGCTCGGCCATTTGGGGTACGTCCTGGTAAGAAAAGCTACCAGCGATGCGCGTTGGCATGTGCCAATGGCATGCTCGGCCATTAGGGCCATGGTCTGGTAAGAAAATCTACCAGCGATGCGTGTTGGCATGTGCCAATGTCATGCTCGGCCATTAGGGCCATGGCCTGGTAGGAAAAGCTACCAGCGAGCGTGTTGGCATGTGCCAATGGCATGCGTGGCCAATTTGGGTCACGACCTGGTAGGAAAAGCTACCAGCGAGCGTGTTGGCATGTGCCAATGTCATGCGTGGCTAATTTGGGTCACGACCTGGTAGGAAAAGCTACCAGCGATGCGTGTTGGTATGTGCCAATGGCATGCGTGGCCAATTTGGGTCACGACACGGTAGGAAAAGCTACCAAAACAGCGTGTTGGCATGTGCCAATGGCATGCGTGGCCAATTTGGGTCACGACCTGGTAGGAAAAGCTACCAGCGATGCGTGTTGGCATGTGCCAATGGCATGCGTGGCCAATTTGGGTCACGACCTGGTAGGAAAAGCTACCAGCGAGCGTGTTGGCATGTGCCAATGGCATGCTCGGCCATTAGGGTCATGGCCTGGTAAGAAAAGCTACCAGCGAGCGTGTTGGCATGTGCCAATGGCATGCGTGGCCAATTTGGCCTAGGTTGCACGGTTTGCAAGCCTAGGTGCGGGCGCTACTTTGGCATGGCGCGGCAAGGGCCAAGGTAAGGGTGTTTGGCTTGGCGTGGCGTGACAAGCGTAGCTAGGGCCAAGGCAGAGGGTGTTTGGCATGACGCGGCTAGCTTGGGCTAGGTGTGGCTGGCATTATTTGCCATTGGCACGGAGGTGCGTCTAGCATGGTTGGCATGCTTTGGCGCGTTTGGTGTGACTAGCATAGCTAGGGCCAAGGCAGGATGCGTTTGGCATGGCGCGGCTAGCTTGGGCTAGGTGTGGCTGGCATGATTTTCCATTGGCACGGAGGTGCGGCTAGCATGGTTGGCATGCTTTGGCGCGTTTTGGTGTGGCTGGCATGATTTGCCATTGGCACAGAGGTGCGGCTAGCTTGGGCTAGGTGTGGCTGGCATGATTTTCCATTGGCACGAAGGTGCGGCTAACATGGTTGGCATGCTTTGGCGCGTTTGGTGTGACTAGCATAGCTAGGGCCAAGGCAGAGTGCGTTTGGCATGGCGCGGCTAGCTTGGGCTAGGTGTGGCTGACATGATTTGCCATTGGCACGGAGGTGCGGCTAGCATGGTTGGCATGCTTTGGCGCGTTTGGTGTGACTAGCATAGCTAGGCCAAGGCAGAGTGCGTTTGGCATGGCGCGACTAGCTTGGGCTAGGTGTGGTATTGGCATGATTTGCCATTGGCACGAGAGGGAATTAGGGTTTTGTTCGTTGTAACCCTAATTTGAAAAAATACCCCCTATTAATTACTGACTACATGCATTGAATGTTCTAATAAATGTGTCACCGGTGACATTAGGTTATTCGGGGTTTTACGATTTTACCCTTTGTCTAAAAACCACCATCAATGTTAAGTCCCCTACTTAGCTCGGAACACGAGCTTTGTTGCGAGGTAAGCATAAGATGGTGACAAACTATCAACAGTAAATCGTAAAGAAAATTGAGGAGGCTTGTCTGACCTTTTATAAACAGGATTCAGAATCCTTGCCCTGGCAGTTTTACACAAATCGGGAGGCTGGCACAATTGGGAAGTCAGCATCATTGAGAGACAGGAAGCTGGGCGGAATTGAAAAGTTGACGTGAGTTGGGAGACTGAGCGTGCTAGCTGGCGGGACCGGCGCAAGGTGGGGAAGCTGATCGTGCTAGCTGGCGGGACCGGCGCATGGTGGGGAAGCTGAGCGTGCTAGCTGGCGTAACTTGGGCGGTCATTGGGAAGTTGGCGCAATTGGTGGGGAAGCTGATCGTGCTAGATGGAGGGACCGGCGCAAGGTGGGGAAGCTGAGCGTGCTAGCTGGCGTAACTTGGGCGGTCATTGGGAAGTTGGCGCAATTGGTGGGGCCGGCGTAAACAAGGAGGGAGTAGGTTTTTATACAGATAGCAAAGTTTCCTTCCTTCACGCGCGGCTTCAATCAGGGCATTATTCATGCTAAAATATGGAAGCGTTATGTCCCTCATTGCTTCCTTTCCTTTTTAAGGTTCCGTATTAATACCCAACGCAATTGTACCGTCTTCCTTGTTTGAGAAAAGGTTCTTCTTGTTGAGTTTCTTTCTTTTTCATGTCGCACAGAGACGAATAATCTTCTAACCAACTAGATTCTCCGGTGAAGGCGCGAGGTCTGACTCTTGTAGGAGCGTCCCAACAAGGGTTTATTCGGGTTAAGAAAATCATACCGGTATGTTTTCTTCTTCTTTGGTGGACTGACGTACGCTTTACTTCTTGTTTGATGAATGGAAAATTTCCCTTTTGTGCAGAGATATCCCGTTGGAGCATGCGTTAATGTTATCGACGAGGATGACCTAGTCGTTCCCCTCCCTTCAAATTCAACCTTGTTGACTGCTACAGACTTGGAGAACGCTGATTTAGGGCTCTCTTGTCATGAATACCCCTATGCAGGTTTGTCGTTTGGGACTCGTATGAGGTGTCTCTCCTACAATTAGGAATGTTGGCGGTTTCTGGGTGCGGAAAGAATTCGTGGTCCTTTATACGAGGATATGGAAGACATACGGCCATATCGCTACCGGGAGCGTAGTGAAGTGATGTTCGTCGCCTTGGTTTCCGTAGTGAACCTGTCTTTTGCCAACGATTCTTTGAGATGGAAAATATGTCCATCCGTCTTTCTAGAGTCATCCATTCAAAGGTGGGAGAACATGGTGTCCACCTGTGAATCCTTGGAGTTTAATATCAGCTGGTTGCGGCATCGTCTCAATATTGTGAAAGTCGACAGAGCTGGTATTCTTGCTGGTGTGATTGATGTTGAGGACCTCTATCTTACATGGGGTGCCTGGCAATTGGGACACGCCTTCTGGAGTAATCGAGAATGGTCTTCCATCTCCGGCCAATAGTATCCAAGTCGTTGTAAACGACAGTAGAGGGTTACTGCTTATGTTATTCCACAGACTTCGGCATGGACATGTTCAAGTTGTTGTGAATGCTTGCATGGTGGAAAACTTCTGGCGCCCCGGGATGAAATAGGGAGACGTTCCATTGACGATGCGCTGCTATCAAGTCTTCCGGGACTTTGTTCCAAGTTAATCCTTCAAACCATCTTCGAATCTTGGACTATAAACAGAATGGGATGCGGTGAGAAGTCCCCGGTCATACTTCGGTTTGATATGATGGCATGGATGAATACGTGAATGTAACCTTCTGGCGTGCTTTTGGAGTTTTCGGTGCACATGTACGGCTTCATGTTGAGAAATTCCCGCGGCTCGTAAAACCTCGATAGTGATGATGTTGAAATCAGTAATAACCTGGTTGAGGGGAGTGAAAGCATCTCACGCTGGTAGTCCCCATGCATAACCTACTTTCACTACATCGCCTTGAATCCCCCTCCACGGGATTTGATATAAGCCTATCGTACTCTTGGATGTGACACTTTGGGATTCTCGAAATTACATGATGACATATTCGAATAGTGCGGGCTCGGGATCCTCCGCGGCCTCGTAAAGTGTTGAAGGCGTCTTCTAGACAGAGAGGTGATGATATTCTTGCGCTGCACCCTTGAAGAGTAGAGGACCTTGTTGTGGGTACGATTTTTTGGTGGACTGTGTGTTTCGGAGCTTTGTGGTGAAGGGATCCGTGTATATCTTCCGTCCTCAAGTATGGTTTACGTGTTTCCATCCTTGTAGTAATTGCTGCTGCGGTGAAGCTATGGCTGGTATCAACGAATGAGGGGCAACAGTTCTTGGTAGGATATGTAATTAGGAGAGACTACATTGTCGTGGTAACAAAGTAGGTTGGCTGATATTCTATGGGCTTAGTGGAAGTAAAAGGATTGGTTGGATGCGTAAGCGAGCAAACTGTCCATGATCACGAGTTTTGGCGAGATGGATTAAAAGGTGTCCATGACTTCGAAGATTGGCTGGCTGTGACTATGTTTCTTGATGTGGGGAGTGTGGAGGCACGACCCTTTGCAGGAAGGAGTGGCGTTGAAGCGAACATTGATGCAAAGCCGCTGCTGGAGAACGTTGATGTGTAGCTACTTCTGGAGAGAACGTTGATGCGGAGCTACTTCTGGAGAGAACATTGAAACGACGTCTTGCAACTCTCAGAGCCTTGAAGGTTACCATTTTGAAGTCGGAGGCCGCGTCACGTTCTGTCAAACTCGACATCCCTCAAGAGAACAGAGGTTAGGAGTCCCCAGTTCCATCTATCGATCGTGCTTTCTAGGAGAGGTTGGGGTTTGGGAACGACTTCCCTGGATGGAAATGCCTGCTTTCCTGATGTAGTGCAGTTGAGGGGTGCAAATATGTCTTGACGCTACGCCTTGGAGAAACATAGAATCTCACATAAATGTTTCATCATAGACTGTACGACTTTGTGGGCGAAGTTCCCATTGTGCGGGTCCTGACGAGGGAAGGGTCTCCGTGAACTCAGGAGAGTTGTTGATTTCCCTTGCTTTCGATTTTGGAGAAGTCTTTCCTGATCTTCACGTGTGACGAAATTGGATTGCTTATCCCCTTCTACCGGTCGTTCAAGAGCAACGCGAGCCTCTCATCTATAAACGCGCGTCCTGCTGAAGTATCTTTTGTCTTTTCATCAAATCAACAACACTAAAAGGAGGTCGGCTTCTTCCGGATCTTCCAGTATCTTGCCCTGATGGTGGAGTAGCGTCTCTGGTGAAGGTTGGAGCTGTCATGCTTGAAGAACCGTTGGGGTGGCGGAAGTGGCTCTGGTTCTGGTGATCGTAAGTGTATCGTGCAGAGATGGCACGGTTTTGATCACGAAGTGCTGGAGCCATGGCGTTGTTTCGAAGGGCGAGGATGGTGCTGGAAGGGCGCAAGATGTTAGCGCTGGAAGGATGCGAACTTTTAGCACAGAGTGTGGTACTGCGGCTGGCATGCGCGTGCGGCATGTGTGCCTGGTAAGCGTGTTTGGTAAGCGCGTCTGATAAACGCGTTAGGTAAGCGCATCTGGAAAACGCGTCTGGTAGGCGCTGGATCGTCTTGGAATGGGCGCTGACTTGGTGTGGACGCTGGTTAGGCATGGACGTTGGCTTGGATTTCGGTATGGTGTGGACCATTGGCTTGGAACGGTGTTGGCTTAGCGTGGCTCGGACTTGTTCCTGCGGGCCCAGTTGCCTCTTCCCATACGTAGCTCAAACATGAAATCCTTTCCTTATTCAAATTCCAAAAAGTTTTATGCTTATGAAATGGGTTGGCTCCCCTTTTTACCTCGTATCTTTGTTATCTCGTCATGGTGTTAGCGGTAGCGCGGCAGTGATAAAGTGGGCAAGCATATTCCAGCTATGTACTCCAGCGTTTCTCTTTCAATTTGTTTTATTATTTTCTTGGGCTGGTGCAAACCATATATAGCCATAGGTATGCCTTTCATAAACTTGTGGAAATACTTCATCATAAATAATTCTTCAAATGTCACTGTAGTAACGTCTTCTAATAGTGACAGACAATTATTATCGTGCAAAGTTGGTACATACGGGTAGGTGACCTCTTTTTCTTTTCTTTTTTGAAAGGCAAACAAAGCGCCTAGTTTATGGTTTTTGTCTTCCTAGATTTCTTGGGTTGATAGATAAATGTTACCTTGACAGTTTGGGTTATTCTTTTTGGAATGAGTTGTTTAGGAGTTGGTTGTTTTAGTTATGATTGAAAGTGACGCAAACGTCCAAGGAAAACCATGGAACCGTGTGTTGGTAGATGACATGGGATGAAACATAACATGGCTATCGGTTTTATCATAACTTAAAAAATCAAACCACCTATTTTTGTCTAGATAAGACTTACTTGGTTTCTCAGGTCTTCTGATGAGAATAAACTTTCCGGGTGCAAGACCAAGTTTTTTTTTTGAGAAACATGGTCATGGGAAGTCCCCAGTCTACCGAATCGTTGCTGAGTTGTCGGATAACTGTGCCGTTAATCCCTGGGTGGATCGTTTTGCTTCTAGCCTGTGAGAAGTCCCCAGTCGTCCCTTGTCATGTCATGACTGATAATCGAGTCGTCGAGTAACGGAGTCGGAGTGGATGGCCTTCCTCTACCATCTTGACGTCTGGGTCGAAGAATGAGATCGCTGGTTGAAAATTGACATTGTAACCAGAAAGATCGAAACTCCCATTGTGGTCGCCAATTGTTTATGGGTAAAAATCGTTTTATAGATTTCGGTAAATTCGGTAGGTGAGTGAGAAACTGGTTTAAACCCTAAACAAATGTCTGCACGTGAGCACTTTATAGATTCGAGAGATCAACTGCACAAGTCCGGCATAAACCAAGAAATGGCCGTTCCAGACTTGCTTCGATCACAAAGTGGAGGAGAAGGGTTAATTTGGGGAGGGAAGCAAAGAAAGGTGTTGAGACCAGAATAATTATCGGAGAGTAGTGTCTCGACTTGTATCAGAAAGTGAAAGCTTAGGAAGCTTGCAAGAGATGAAAGCTTTTTGGAGAGCTTGCAAAGTTGCCTTTTCTGAGAGTGTTGTATTTTTCTCCTGACCGAGACTTGTTGTCTGGTGGAAATAGGTAAGACCTATTTATACAAGTCGTGATTGAAACGCACCCTGGCCTCATGAAGGAAGAGAGTAAAGGGTGAAATAATGGGAGGAGGTGGTAACCGCATGGTGTTTATGGGTGAAAATGTTTTCACCATTATTTCCTCATTTATTTGACCGCTTTATTCCTATTCACGCTTTCTTAATGTGAGCGTAGTGTACGATGCATGCTGTGACCGCCAAACCAAAACCCTAGAAAGCATCCCGGTTTGTGTTGATGTCTCGAGTGTTGGTTGCACCTTGAGTGCAAGTGGCGCTGCTAGTGGCGCGTGTGGCATGTGCCAATGGCATGTGCGGAATTCCTTTGTTTCGGGCTGCACCTTGAGTGCAAGTGGCAATGCCAGAGCTGCTAGCGGCGTGTGTAGCATGTGCGGAATGCCTTGGTGGTAGGTTGTACGTTGAGTGTAAGTGGCAATGCCAGAGTGCTAGTGGCATGTGCCAAGCGGCATGCTCGGCCATTAGGGCCATGGCACAGTAAGAAAAGATACCAGCGATGCGTGTTGGCATGTGCCAATGGCATGCTCGGCATTAGGGTCATGGCCTGGTAGGAAAAGCTACCAGCGAGCGTGTTGGCATGTGCCAATGGCATGCGTGGCCAATTTGAGTCACGACCTGGTAGGAAAAGCTACCAGTGAGCGTGTTGGCATGTGCCAATGGCATGCGTGGCCAATTTGGGTCACGACCTGGTAGGAAAAGCTACCAGAGATGCGTGTTGGCATGTGCCAATGGCATGCGTGGCAAATTTGGGTCACGACACTGGTAGGAAAAGCTACCGGCGAGCGCGTTGGCATGTGCCAATGGCATGCGTGGCCAATTTGGGTCACGACCAGTAGGAAAAGCTACCCGGCGGCGTGTTGGCATGTGCCAATGGCATGCGTGGCCAATTTGGGTCACGACCTGGTAGGAAAAGCTATCAGCGATGCGTGTTGGAATGTGCCAGTGGCATGCGTGGCAAATTTGGGTCACGACCTGTTAGGAAAAGCTACCAGCGAGCGTGTTGGCATGTGCCAATGACATACTCGGCCATTAGGGCCATGGCCTGGTAAGAAAAGCTACCAGCGAGCGTGTTGGCATGTGCCAATGGCATGCGTGGCCAATTTGGCCTAGGTTGCACGGTTTGCAAGCCTAGGTGTGGGCGCTACTTTGGCATGGCGCGGCTAGGGCCAAGGTAAGGGTGTTTAGCTTGGCGTGGCGTGACCAGCGTAGCTAGGGCCAAAGCAGAGTTTGTTTGGCATGACGCTTCTAGCTTGGGCTAGGTGTGGTTGGCATGATTTGCCATTGGCACGGAGGTGCGTCTAGCATGGTTGGCATGCTTTGGCGCGTTTGGTGTGACTAGCATAGATAGGGCCAAGGCAGGATGTGTTTGGCATGGCGCGGCTAACTTGGGCTAGGTGTGGCTGGCATGATTTTCCATTGGCACGGAGTTGCGTCTAGCATGGTTGGCATGCTTTGGCGCGTTTTGGTGTGGGCGGCATGATTTGCCATTGGCACGAGAGGTGTGGATAGCTTGGGCTAGGTGTGGCTGGCATGATTTTCCATTGGCACGGAGGTGCGGCTAGCATGGTTGGCATACTTTGGCGCGTTTGGTGTGACTAGCATAGCTAGGGCCAATGCGAGTGCGTTTGGCATGGGCGGCTAGCTTGGGCTAGGTGTGGCTGGCATGATTTGCCATTGGCACGGAGGTGCGGCTAGCATGGTTGGCATGCTTTGGCGCGTTTGGTGTGACTAGCATAGCTAGGGCCAAGGCAGAGTGCGTTTGGCATGGCGCGACTAGCTTGGGCTAGGTGTGGCTGCCATGATTTTCCATTGGCACGGAGGGGAATTAGGGTTTTGTTCGTTGTAACCCTAATTTGAAAAAATACCCCTATTAATTACTGACTACATGCATTGAATGTTCTAATAAATGTGTCGCCGGTGACATTAGGTTATTCGGGGTTTTATGATTTTACCCTTTGTCTAAAAACCACCATCAACCGTTACCCATAGAGGTTTTTATTCAAAAGTGACAGAGGACTTCGTCAAGGGTGTCCACTTTTGCCATATCTTTTCACTATGTGCTCTCAAGGTTTGTCTTGGATCATGCGTAGAATGGAAGATGAAAATTTCTACAGAGGTTTTAGAGTTAATTAACAGGTGGGATCCTTCTGTTTCACATCTCATGTTTGACGATGATTTCTTGTTATTTGGAGCTCTCGGTAATCAAACGGTGGACTCTCTACAACAAATTCTGCAAACTTATGCTAGCTGGTCTGGCCAATAAGCAAACCTCAGCAAGTCAAGCATTTTGTTCAGTAAATGAGTTAGTGAAGACAGTAAAAGAGAAGTAGTTGATTCTTTGGGAGTGAAGAAAATGCACATAGATGACAAATACCTGGGTTATCATCTTCTCAAGCCAACTCACAGAATCAACTCTTTCAAATTTCTGTCCGAAAAATTCGAAACCAAGCTTGCGGGTTGGAAGAGGATCTCCCTCACTCACGCTGGTAAGACCCTCCTTATCAAAACTATTTTGGGTTTGATCCTCCATACTTTATGTCAACTTCGCTCTTTCCCAAAGAAAATCTTAAAAAACTCTCCAGAATTATATGAAACTTTTGGCGGGGTCACAAATATAGCACTAGGAAAATGCATTTTATTAATTGCGAAATCCTTAAGGATAAAGAGAAAGGCATCTTGGGTATAAGAGACTTGTAGGATATTAACAGATCTCAAATTGCTAGATTTATTTGTAAAATTTTGGAACAGCCGGATTATGTCTGGGTCCAGATATGGTGGCCAAATATTATAGAAACTCAAGATTTTGGGAGGTTAAATATACAGGGAGAAGTATCTCACTTGGAAAGCAATTCTAGAGTGCAGAAAAGATATGAAAGACAAGTGTTTATGGGTTGTAGGTAATGGAAAGAACATTAATATCTTCCAAGATCCTTGGTTACCAGATTCTAACACCCCTGTGACTGTAAAGCATAATACTTAGTGCACTGCTACTAAAGTACATGAGTTATGGTTACAAAATCCCACCAGATGGAACACCACTCTTGTAAACCAAATATTTGACACTCATACTGCAACTAAGATTATGAACATCTATATACATGATGAAGAGGGTATTAAGGATAAGATCATCTGGACTCCACATCCGAATGGTCAATTCTCAACTAAATCATTTATGAAGTCCCAGAGGAGGAACAAGCCATCTACTTCTGGAAGTAATATCGCATCTTTCCCTTGGAAGCTATTTTGGAAAGTCGAAAACTTGTTCCTAAAGTTCACATTTTCATTTGGAGAGTGTTGTAGAATGGTATTGCTATAATGCAAAATATGAGCAAATTCTTAGTTGGAGTGGAGCAGGAATGCAGAATGTATAGTGCACACCCAGAAACCTTGGATCATTTGTTTCTCAAATGTCCAGTTGCCGGAGATTATTTATTTGGTTCCAGTCCGGGATTCAGAGATTCAAATAACATTACGATAATGTCATTACTCTCAACTTGGATAAAAGAAAAAAGGGGACGTCAAAGTGTTCAGAATGGGCAGTTGCATCATGTGGGTTATTTTTAAGGCTATGAATGAAAAGATTTTTAAGAATGTCGAGCCTGTCATCCCAAGAATTATCCATGAAGCTCAGTATTTGTTTAATTGTTATGAGCTTATCTCTGTTATTGTTACTGAACCTATTCCTCCACAACTTAGTGATCACAGGGAAGGAGTGCAGACTAAAGATAAATGGGAACCACCTGATAATCACTGGATAAAGTTAAATATTGCCGCTGCTTTTTACTCAAATTCAGGTGCTTGTGCAGTCGTTGCTAGGAATTCTGAGCTAAATTTGAAGCTGGTGGTTCTTGTGGGCATAACTGCCATTCCCCCCTTGAAGCTAAGACCAAATCTATCCTGTTGGCCTTTGAGTTAGCTGAGAAAAAGAAGTGGAAAATATTATTGTGGAGAGTGATGCTAAAATGGTGATAAAAAAACTCAATGATAAGAATAAAATTTATCCTTGGAGAATCAGGCGCTTAATCTTGCAACTCAGAAGCAAAGTCAGAGGCTTCAACAGAGTCTTATTCAAATTTGAGAAGAAATGTGCTAATGAAATGTGCTAATGAAAAGTACCCGGATTGAGTTTGTTTTCAGTTCACAAACTCCAGCAGAAATTCACGGGATGTGAACTTCCGGCGAACGGGGACGCGGACTTAGCTTCCGGACTTCCTGAACAATAAAGTACGCATACTTTAGTTCAAGGATTTTGGACTTACACAAGTATGAGTTCACATACAATGTTTATATCCATTCAATGTTATATATTTTAAACTCTCATTTCAATCATTGAAACATTCTTAGAGGATGTTAAATACAGGTTATTCATACACTATTTTTCATCAAAGAAATTTTCAAGATATTGAAATAATCAACATGACTTTCGTCACTTATAAAGATGAACTTGGCCAAAGCGAAAGCTTGCCAACACATATTTCGAGAAATAGATACGCGAGATAAACTCGGCTCGAAATAGCAAATGTGTATAATCAAAGTCTATATAGCAATACGACTTTTGTCTCAATATAGGAGATAGAGTAGATAGACTTTTGAGTGATAGATAAGTTCAAGTCTCCACATACCTTTTAGTCGATGAAGTTCCACTAGTTCCTTGAGTAGTTCTTCGTCTTTGCATGATGAATGCCGTGGAGTCTAGAGCTCAACTACACTTTCTATTATAGTCCGAAACTTAGCTATAAGTAGACTATAAATAAAGACTTATAGTTTTGGCAACTAAACTTGACAAACAAGCTTGAGATAGCAACGCTTACGAGTTCGACCGAGCAGTGATCTAACAATATCCCTCTTTGTCAATTTTAGTGACAAAACTATCAATACATATGGAATACAAAATAAATAAACTTTGCAGCTTCTCTTCCACATGCATGATCTCCTTGGTTCTTCAACTTTACTTGAAATCATCGTCACGTCCAAGTACTCTAATGATTCCAAAGATATTCAAATCAGCATCATCGTTGTTGAAGATCCGTATCCATAACAATGAGAAAACAAAATTTCTCAATCATTGTTACACAATGTCATAGTATTATTACACAGCATCAAAGTTCAATTGTATCACAACTTTGACAACAATACTATGGTGATATGTATCACTCCCCCTTAGTCAAACTTCATCTCACATGTAAACCACTCCCCCTTACATAATGATCCGAAAACCATATGTATTTGTAGTGTGAACTACACATTAATTCTCCCCATTTTTGTCAATAAAATTGGCAAAGGTACAAAAACTAATGGGATCCTAATGAAATTTCCATAGAGACACTTCATGACCAAAAGAAAGCACATATCAAACTTTTTAGATGCAATCATATATCCGAAAATAAATGCATTCATCAAGGAGTTTATAAATATACAAGATAACCCCTATAATATTCCACAACTGCACTCCCCACAAAGATTTGGAAATTAAGCACAAGTTCAATTAAGAACTCCCCCATAAAATATCATTCCCGAAAGAACAACAAGAGCGACCTTACTTTCACAAGAAAAGAAGGATTTCTTTGGATATCAACAAATCACATAAGAATATGAATTTGTATCCAAAATACTCAATTAAATTAACCACAAGAGAACCCATGATTAATTTAATCGGAAATGCTTAACATAAGAGTACTTACGGAGCGCACAATATATACATAAAAAATATGGATCAGGGAAGATCAATAATGCGGAATAAACAAAGATTCATTTTATCTTTCATCATTATTTACACAATGACATATAATAGACTTAATCTTTGTAAACAAAAGCTCATCCTTTCTGCCATCAATATTTGCATAATGACATAAAAGGCTTAACTTTTGTTTGTCAAAAGTTTATTCAATCTCTTATCAATACTTGCATATCGACATATGAAGAACTTAAATTTTGACCACGTATGGGACAATCATAGTTCACGGACACAAACACACATATCCCATAACAAATTGCAATATATAAAACCATAAAGATTAATACTGCAAAATCATCTTCCAAATAAACTTTAGAATTTAACCGAATAAATCTAAAACATTGAAGATGAAAATCGTTATACATAGCTATGTGTAATCATAATAATGGATATTCCAAACTCTAGTTATTCTTCTTAAAAACACAAGAATAAAATTCTCATAAGAAGATTTCCTAGTCATAAAGAAAATCAAGTTTCTTTGATAACTTCATACCTTTGAAAGGGTCCATCATAAAAGGTATCACTGATGTCCTTGATTTTCTTGACCGTAGAAATTCCATGTTCACGAGTTAGAACATTAACTTTTCGATCAAAAATACGGGCAAGATGCCTAGCTTTGACACAGTGCATGATGAGCTTCTTCTGATTCCTGATCAAGATGTTTTGCATTATCAAGGATTTTGGCCTGTCCATCAATAAGCTGATTTATTTGCAGTTGAAGATTTGCAAATTCGACCCTAGAGTCATTCCGAAATAGAATTAAATCCTTGACAGATTCTACAATCCACGAGTTGTACTCTTTCCTTTCCATCATCCTTTTCAAGACAAGTTCTTGAACAGAGTCGTATCCTTTAGAGTCTTCTTCCATCTCAAGATTCACAACTTCTTGAGGTCTTGATGAGTTTTCCATACCCTTTTTTTTTTATTAGGGAAGGCAAAAACAATATAGGATATATATATGCTTTTAAGCAAGAGAGTAACACCCTTGATGTGGAAACCCTAAACTCCCAAGAGAGACCCGGACGTTCGCGGACTGGTTGAAAATAACAAAACAGAAGAGATTCAAAAAGAATAAAATACCTATGTTTTCATATATCCACATCCTCATGGCTCAATAATTAAAAAGAGCATAAGAGTGAGATACATAGTAACAAGGAGTCAAGTGACTCTACTTTCATACCAAAAGAAAACAGCATAGTCAAAATACAAATGGAAAACTACAGTAGACTTGAGTATCTCTCAAACGCCATTCTTGCATCTCTCAAGTTAGATACAAGAATAAAACTGCCTAAGATTACGAAGTCAAGTGAGATGCAATCCCACTATGAGTTTTGAGAGATGAGTTGTAAATTCCATCTGAAGTTTTGAACCTGGTATTCCTTACCTTCTTTCGGTTATTTTTTATTCCATAAGAATTCAACATAACCTTGTCAGGTAATCCATCAGAAAAAATTTTCTGAGGATTAAGTCTAGGACTTCTAGAAATTGGCTCCAGAGGATTGGAAGGGACATGTCTCCACCATCTAGACTTAGATTTACCAGACTTATTCTCATAAATACTGGGAATGTGCATTTTTGTGGTGTAATAATTTGCACCATTCGAAGGAACACGATTCCTGTGAGGATTTCGAGATGAGTAACCATTGAAATCTATTTTATGAGGATCTTGTTTTTCTGTAGGGATGAAATCCATTGTAGTGGTCATTAGAGAGTTTACTTTGTCGACAGTGAAAAGAAGTAGATTTTGAAGATCAGAAATCTGTTTCTTTCTAGAAAAACAATGATGAACATAGTGATTCTTTTTCCCACAGAAGGAAGGGGTTCGTGGAGGAAAAACATTTATAGAAGCTTTGTTTTGAATTCATAGCCCTATTAGAAGATTGAAAGTTATGTAAACACTTTAGCGAGAAACTTACTTTGGAGAACATCTCTTCATGTCTTGTAATTACATACGAGAATTGATCATCGATGATGAAGAATTTATCATTAAAGCAGAGTTTTCCTTTTTCAAGGATTTGCACTATTCTTAGGCTAGAATAAGAGAAGCACCTAGTTTCTCCTTTTCAACAAGAAGTCTGTTTAGATCAGATGAATGCGTCTCGATCAAAAGTTTTTCTCTAATAGAGTCTTCTTTAAAAATATTCTCAAGAACACTAATTTTTTTCATTTGAAGAGTAGTTTCTTGAATAAGTTTTCGATATTGTTGGAGAAGGATTCAATTATACTATAGAGTTCCCGTTCTCGACCAAGAGACTTCTCAAATTCATCAATAAGCTGAGCATGATTATGAAAATCAATAGCCACATTCGATTTTTTTGAGATTCTGGTGATATCCATTTCAGATTTTGACAGAGTATCAAATGTCTCATTTGAGAGAATGTTATCAAAATTCAATAAACATCCTTTCTACCTCGGGATTCGGAAGAATCAGCTAAGGAGTTATCCTTTGAGGTAATTCCAAGACATTTGGCATAATTGAAAGCTTTGGAGGACATTTTGGTGTGTGCAATAGCAAGAGATAATCAATCTTCCGTCCACAGAGACAGATTGCTACAAACACAGACTTATGAGGTCTTAAACGTGTTTGCCTGCTCTGATAATAATTGAAAAAGTGGGGGTACAACAAACTCACCCAATAATTTTCTTAGCAATCTGTATGGACTAACTCCAATATACTTTTAAGAGAATCAACTAGACAGTCATACTTAATCTTAATAAAAAGTATATCAAAGAGTTATATCTCAATTTCTCGATTCAATACTTACTCAAGCAAATAGAAATCTGCGAGTCTAATTGAATACAAGAGAAATCAACTTGAACATTACAAAAGACCAATGTTCAAGTATCAATCAATTTCAATCAACAACCAAAGGTTGGATTTTCCAATTGATCGATTCAACGCACAACCTGTGATATTTCAATTATATAACAAAATATAATGCGGAAAAGAAATAACACAAACACTAGAAGTTTTGTTAACAAGGAAACCGCAAATATAGAAAAAACCCCCAGATTGAACAAACACTGTATTAAACCGCTACAGACAATAGCCTACTACAAACTAACTTCGGCCTGGACTGTAGTTGAACCCCAATCAATCTCACACTGATCCAAGGTACAATTGCGCTACTTACGTCTCTAATCCCAGCAGGATACTACGCACTTGATTCCCTTAGATGGTCTCACCCACAACTAAGAGTTGCTACGACCCAAAGTCGAAGACTTTAATAAACAAATCTGTATCACATAGAAAAGTCTACAGGAATAGATAAATATGTCTCCCACAGAAATACCTACGAGTTTTGTTCCGTCTTTTGATAAATCAAGGTGAACAGGAACCAATTGATATACCGGACTTATATTCCCGAAGAACATCCTAGAAATATCAATCACCTCACAATAATCTTAATCGACTAGTGAAACAAGACATTATGGAATCACAAACGATGAGACGAATATGTTTGTGACTACTTTTCTATCTTGCCTATCGGAGAAATTAATCTCAAGCCAATATTACGATTGCACTCAATCACGATAGAAACATCAAGATCAGATCACGCAACTACAAATAAAATAGTTGGGTTTGGCTTCACAAGCCCAATGAAGTCTTCAAGTCGTTAACCTATAGGGTCTCGGGAAGAAACCTAAGGTTAAAAGAGAATCGACTCTAGCTTATACAACTAGTATCACACAGGAGATGTGGGGATTAGGTTTCCCAGTTGCTAGAGTTCTCCTTTATATAGTCTCCAAATCAGGGTTTGCAATCTAAATTACTTTGGTAACAAAGCATTCAATATTCACCGTTAGATGAAACCTGATTAGATTCAAACTAATATCTTTCAATCGTTAGATCGAACTTAGCTTGTTATACACAAATGAAATGCACGTTCATTTAGGTTTGTGTAACCATACCTAAATGTGTACACCTAGTTGGTTCAACAGTAGTTAACCAATGGTTAGCCATATGAGCACTTTCATATCAACCTTATTCATCTTCACCATAACTAGTTCAAATGACTCAAAAGAACTAGTTAGAGAGTTGTTCAATTACATAGATCTCATAGATGTATATGAGACACAATCGAAGCAAAAACGATTTTGATTCACTCGAATTCATTCATGAACATTATAGCCACAGTTTGCAAATATGCATTCCTTAGTTTATATATGTCTTAGTTCATGAATAAACCGTTTTTAGAAAATAACCCACTCAAGTATGCATACCGGTACGCATACTTAAGTACTCGGATTGAGTTTGTTTTCAGATTACGAACTCCAGCAGAAATTCACGGGATGTGAACTTAGAGGCGGTTTGCGTACGGGGACGCGGACTTAGCTAGGTTTTTCTGATAAAGAGTAAAGTACGCATACTTTAGTTCAAGGATTTTGGACTTACACAAGTATGAGTTCACATACAATGTTTATATCCATTCAAGGTTATATATTCTAAACTCTCATTTCAATCATTGAAACATTCTTAGAGGATGTTAAATAGAGGTTATTCACACACTATTTTTCATCAAAGCAATTTTCAAGATATTGAAATAATCAACATGACTTTCGTCACTTGTAAAGATGAACTTGGCCAAAGCGAAAGCTTACCAACACATATTTCGAGAAATAGATACGCGAGATAAACTCGGCTCGAAATAACAAATGTGTATAATCAAAGTATATATAGCAATACGACTTTTGTCTCAAGATAGGAGATATAGTAGATAGACTTTTGAGTGATAGATAAGTTCAAGTCTCCATATACCTCTTAGTCGATGAATTTCCACCAGTTCCTTGAGTAGTTCTTCGTCTTTGCATGATGAACGCCGTGGAGTCTAGAGCTCAACTACACTTTCTATCCTAGTCCGATACTTAGCTATAAGTAGACTAGAAATCAAGACTTATAGTTTTGGCAACTAAACTTTACAAACAAGCTTGAGATAGCAACGCTTGCGAGTTCGACCGAGTAGTGCTCCAACAATACCCATAATTAATATGATGTCCCACATACAAAGAAGTAAAAACCATACAAAGTTATTAGAACCAATCCTGAATTTGATAGAGATAGAGAAAGCCCCTAAGACATAATCCTCTATTTGCACAACTCCTTCTTTCCACATGAAAATGTTTCCACCAGAAGCACCTTTAGATGGCAAAAACAAAAAGTTATAACTATTGCTACCCCATAATAACCTAATTAGAGCTTCATCCATAAAATCCCTATTTGATTCCTAAATAGAGAAAATTGTGGATTGTTTCTCCTAACTGTATTGATTTTCTCATCCTGGCCCAAGCCCTAATGTTCCAGCATAATATCTTATGATATATTTGAACCTTTAAAAAACCTATAATTATTAATTGGGTTGAAATAAGTAATCTCGTTTGATTGCGACTCCATTGAGTATTTAGTAGCATCAATACGCACATCATCATCTTATTGCGGCTCTTCATCTTCCATATCAAACTTACCGAAACCATCATCATTATGAAATTTTGAAGTATCCACCCTAGATGTATAATCAGGGTTCCTCATTATCAAATTTCTGACAACTCTCTTATTTTTGTTAGGTCATAAGAGATTCCTAATGCTTTGTTGAAATTGAGATGATAATCAATTTTTTATTCTATCTTCATATCTTGATGACCCAAATTTTCAGTGGAAGTAGCAGCTGAAATAGCACCAAAATTGCTCGAAAGATGATGGAAATTAAGAGATAAATACTTAGAAGAATTGCTTCAATATGTAGTCTTCAATGATGAAATCAACGGTATAAAAGGAGTATACTTTTTTGCACAATCCGGAGTTCGAGAACGCATCCAACGTCTTCAAATTTGTAGGGTCATTAGATGGATCATAACCAAAAGATTGACCCGGTTCTAGATCTGAGTTGAAAACTGACATTACCCCCATTTGGCTCATATATTGACCCATCAAGCCTACATGGTATCCGAGTTAAAAACTGACATTCCCTCCATCTTGCTCATATATTGACCCATCAAGCCTACATGGTTCGGGTCATTGGAAGGCCAAAGTCTAATATTTTGATTTCGAAGATGATCTCAACTCTTCTAGACCCATCATCTGGCCCAAATAATGAACATTACCCTGCTTCTTGTTTGTTATCGTAATCCATGGGTGTGAGCTGCGACCAGAACAATTTAGAACGGGATCTGATGGCACCTCATTAGGAATCGACCCTCCAATAGGATGGTTACCCCTTATCAACTTATTTGACACCCTACGCCAAACCCTATTCAACTCATTTAGCACCGAAATTCCAGGTGATTTTGAATTTGAATCAATTACCGTTCGGAGAAGAATATTTAGGAATTTGGTCTTCATCATGTTCCGAAGAACATGTAACTGTTGACCGGAGAACCTTCCTACTACCAATCCTAGGATTTGCAGAACTACAGTCCCCGTCTAGAACATGATCTTAAATCCACTCAATACTCATGAAAATACAATTAAAAAGAATGGCCGCAAAATCACCTTATACTATGGTTTTACAACAATTTAGCTTAGTAAAATTCAAAGTAGAAGGATGGATTTCAAGTAACTTACCTTGTGAAGAGAGAATTCCCTCACAAGACTTTTGATACAAAAAATAGAACGGAAGCCCCCTTATACCAAATTCAAAAGGAGGAATTCCTAAAAGAATCATTGCTAATGTAAGAATCTTCAAACTTCCAGTGACGAAGAATGATCTTTTATTTGCCTGTTGTTAACTTTTGTGCCACCTCAAATAGTTTACCATCCTCTTCAGTCCTTACTCTATGAAAAAAAAGCAAGTTTCTCATTTATATCTCGAATACCTAATGGTTCCTTAAAATCAAAAACTTTTGAAGTTTCTTTAGCAATGATATTCCACCCTTTATGAAAATTAATAACTTTCGCTGCAATTCCTAATGAATAGTCATTGGACATATCCATAGACTCCTCACCATCTTTTATTGTAGTACTAATATTCTCCTTGCACATAGGCTGTAATGGAG
Source organism: Papaver armeniacum (assembly GCA_023531295.1). Taxonomy (NCBI): domain Eukaryota; kingdom Viridiplantae; phylum Streptophyta; class Magnoliopsida; order Ranunculales; family Papaveraceae; genus Papaver; species Papaver armeniacum. Next base: position 153,429 of record JAJJWW010017148.1, read on the forward strand.
GGACGATTCATCCATTGGAACTGATTGAACTTGTGCTTGTTTTGTTGAGATTACAAAAACCAAAACCTACCCCAGATTGAGCCCTCATTACCGTTAGGAATACAAATAAACCTTTTTTTTTTTGGTATTTGAAGGCTCATTTCTAGATATCTTTAGAAATGAGCCATATGATTTTGAAAGTAACTCAATGAGAATAACCACCTGATGAAATATGCGTGTCCATTTCGGGAGAACCGCTGCATTAGATTGAATGACCTCCATTGTTGATTGATGAACCCATTGAACGGACTCTTCAAGCAACAAGACCCAATTGCTTCTTATTTTAAACCTTTATTTCACCTTTAATTATCTTGATCTTCCCCTTGGCATCCATGAAAAATTTAAAGATTTTGATTTTTGAAGAATGGTTATAGATGACCTTATTATAAAAAGAGGCAAAAAAATGGCTATAAGAACTCCACTAACCAATAAATCCCGGCCCCAAGGGGAAGGATCTAAAATCCGTCCTTATTCGGCATAGAAGTTCAGTTAGCACACTTCTACAATGCATTGATCAAGAGATCAAAACAAGCAGGAGGCTGAGTTCTTCGAAGAAAATCGCTATGAAAGGGAAACTCCACAAAAATTTGATCACTCAAGTGCTATATCATAATGTTTCTCAGAAAGGTTTCCTAATGTTCACTCAAGTGATATTTCTACAAATATAAATTATGTACATGATGGGCATCCACCAAGTACCATCTTCTTTCACGACAAGTATCATTCGCCAAACTACCCGAGGAAGGGACATGTGACATTGATGATTCTTTTGGGAAGCATCACATCATAATATTGCCGCAACATCATTAACATTTCCACTATTAAGCAACATAGGTAAATATTGCTTTCTCGAGTAAGATCCGAGCATGTTGATATCGTAGCATCATGATGCTTCCACGGTAAGTTGCATGGGTAAATGTTGCTTCCAGGAGTAAGCTTCACAAGCTTAAGATGAGGCTTCATTTTGCACAGTGACACATATTTGAGCATGCGTCATGGTGAAAAATGAGATTATTCAGGAATACAAATTGAATGCCGAGATTACGCATTGAGTTTCTTGTAGTAGATCCATAATTAAAAATGTTTTTAAAAGATGTGGGTGTTACACTATCTCCCTTTTTAAAGAATTTCGTCCACCGAAATTCAAAAAAAAAAAAAACTATTATGGACAAGCTTATTCGATTTGGATTTCCTGAGCATATGTCCAATTCCATGATACTCAGAAAAACGCACAACTCATCCGTCTCATACCACATACCAAGGAGTACTAAAGGAGTTCACAATACTACCAAGAATATCGATTTGGATACCCTAAGCATGCGTCCCATACCACATACTCAGGATCGCCAAAAGGATATCTCAATACAAGATCCTAATTGCATGTCCCATATCGCATATTCAGGATTCCTCAAAGTTCACAAGGTTGAAAAGAGTCATCCAGTATGATAAGATTTTTATGGCGCACTACTATGAGGACCAAACTCTAATGTCAGACCATTCGGAAGCAAGCATTGTTGGCCAGTTGTCGGTGATCTTACGGGTTGCCAATCGTAAGTGGGATGTTATCCGCTGACAACAGACACCGTTGGCCAGTTGCTAGCAGTGGGGATGATCAGTCCTATTATCTAACTACCACTCCGAACGATCTTCCGGGTTACCAACTATCTGTTGGGTCTCCATTTAAGGCCTAGAAAACTCACAGTACTCGACTAAGTCTAACACGATTTGTAAATTAGCTGGCAAAGTAATTACAAACTTTCCTTATGCGCAACAGTTAGCCTACTCTTTCAACTTATCATTTTCCATTAAGGAAAATTTCATAGTCTCATTAGAAAATATTCGCTAACGAGTCCGTAACATATAATCTCTAGTGTTTTCTCAGAACTTGCTCTAATACCAACTATGACGGACCGGAAAATTACGTTTTCGGTGCCCAGCTACACAGGACAAAACTCCTCGATGCGTCACTAGTGAATGAAGTAATCGGGCCTTAGATATTCAAGCTCACCCGGAAAATACACGTACATGTTTCATCGCAAATATGTTTTGCAAGCATGATTCCTTAAAATAGCTCCCACATTTTTCCGACTTACCTTTGTTTTTCGAAAATGTATATATCCTTGAAGGATAACGTCGATACATTTACATGCATCGCTGGATTTGAATCCTGTTTAGGCATAGCGAATGCCTTGGACTTGCATATAGGTCATTGCAAGATGATTTCGATCTTACTTACTCGCTTGGGAATTGAGATGAAAGCATGCACTACCCTTGCGCGTGAAAAGGGCGCCTCAGTCATGCTCATGCAGTTCTTACCTTACATCATTCTTGTGATGCAAATAGCCTATGCAAGCTTCCCTAACTTTCATACCTAGTAGCATCCTTTCCTAACCATAACCAGTTTGCAATTGGTGCATGCCTACTTCGAATGGCTTGATAGGAAGTATGAGCATCCAAGGAATGGATTGTAATTTACCTCATTAGGTATGGAAATAATCATCTCTTGCATCGTATTGTCGAGCTAGATGATATACGTTACCATAATATCGCAATCACCTCACAATTAGATGATATGAGCGATGGTGTGTGGGACTACTAATGCTCATGGTCATTGCGTCTGCCTACATACCCTCATCCATGGCTCTAAAAAATCAAACACCGATAGTAGTTCATCAACATCGGACAATCAATTAAATCCAACTCGTCTTGCAAGGCCAACGGCCAAGCAAATCTTAGTTCGTATAGGCCAAAGGACTTTCCACAACATATGCACAATGTTGTGCGTAACTGATACTTCCTCGGGTAAGTTTCCAAGGACAGTTCCAACTTTGGAGTAATGCTTCTGAAGGCCATCTGACAAGTAATTAAATCCAACTCGTGTTGCAAGGCCAAGAAAATCCTAGTCCGTATAGGCCAAAGGATTTTCCACATGATGAGCACAAGGTTGTGCATAACTGATACTTCCTTGGGTATTCAAGGACAGTTCCAACTTCGGAGTAATGCTTCCCTACGGAAGTTATACAGGATTAGTGATGCTTGAGTAAGCATCACATCATAATACTGCAGTTGCTCTATGATGCTTCCTTGGGGAAGGGACACACAAACAGTGATGCTTCCGTGATTAAGCATCTTCAACATTCAGTTTTTAACCAATACCCCTTCCCTATATATGTCTTATTGGCATTACTACAAATCTACATTCTGGACGTGATTGACATCCACCAAATACCACCTACTTTCGCAACAAGCGTCGTTCCTAAAGCATCCCTGAGGAACGGACATGAGATAGTGATGCATAAAAAGTATATAAATCATGAGCAAAAGGAACCCCTCGTATATAAATTATGAGCAAAAGAAACCCCTCATAATATCCGGTGTTACATAAATAATTAAAAAATTGTATTAGTTAACTAAGTTATATACTCCATTCGTCCATCTTTAGTTGAAGGTTTATATATGTTCACGTGGATTAAGAAAATAAAAAGAGATCAATTTTTTTCCAGATTTACCCTTCCAAAAATATTTAAGTATCCTAATTTTTTTTATTTCCTTTTTTTAATGTTTCATAGGAAAACTCGTTATAATTTAAGGAAAGTGAATAATATCTACGCATCTTAATATTTACCAAATATTTTCCCTTTAAAGTTGAGCCTTACACTGTATATTTCTTATGTACGTATGATTTCAATGCAAAGACAAACCAGGAAAATTTCGTGGAAAATATAAGAATCTTCATATATTAAGAGACTAAAAATAAATCATAAATCTTCAGCTAAATAGTACGGAAGGAGGCAGTAAAATATAAATTATTATAACTAATTGATTTGGAGTATTATACGTAGTATTGGAGTTTTTAGATATCAGAAATTGGTATTTGCACTATAAAATTACATACGTTATTAAGATGATTGCATGTGTTCTTCTACGATCGATGATGAGTGCCAAATAGTGCATATTTATACACCTTTTTATTGGCATTTTACTCATCTTTTGTGCTCATAAATCAGATATTATCCCAGATTCTGTGTTTTCTTTGTTTTCGAGAATAAATATTTGTATTAATTAATTTTGTGTTTTTAGGTAATAAATAAAGCTCAGAGAAACTAAGGAGCAAAAGAGCAGAAGAATTGGAGTCAAGCATCTATGGAGCAGATAGCCAAAGCCCGCGCGCGAATCAGTTGCAACCCAACAAGGAAGACATGGGCTAAAGCTACCCACGACCCGGATCCGAGCCGTCTCTTCGAGACGTTGAGATTTCTTTCTCCCTCATCCAACGGTCATTTTGCTTCCACGTGCATCGAAGATCGCTGCTCCGTGCTACACCGAGATCACGCCAAAACCGCTTACTTCCCTCGGCCAGTTCAGATCGTAGCCGCCTCATCCAACGCTCGCTCGGCCTGTCCCATCGTCCGTTGCTGTACCTTCTCAACACCGAAGCATCCAATACCCTATACCCTAGTCGACTACCCATTTTCTCTCCATCTTTCTCTTTCTTCTCCTCTCCCATCTCCATCAGAGCAGAGCTCTGCTCCTCTTCCGCCACCAACCTTCCTGCCCTGACCACCTTCGCCATCACCTCCACCCCTTTCTTCTCCATGCCCCGACACCAACATCTCCAGAAGTAGTACCACTTCTCTAGGTTAGTTTTCTCTCACATAGCTTCTCCAACCCTAGAAGCTATCTTAGAGAAAACTAAAACTAGAGTTTCACCAACTATGGAAGCATGGAGTGTTCGAGATGAATTGACAAGAGCAGAGGCGATTCGAGAGAGAGTAGAGGGTATGGGTTGTTTTACTTTCTTCATTTTTAAAATAAATTAGGGTTTTGAGTTTTTGATGATTGCATGTATAAATAGCGGTGAGGGGTTTGTGTAGAAAGCACGCTGGATTAGCCGGTGCTTGAGTCAATTAGGTTTAATTTTGTGTATTTTGTTATTCTATCATGTTTTAATTTAATTGCTAGGGTTTCTTTGAAACCTAATTCCCAATTGTGTTTGACTTGTGTTGAATGTTCTTGAGAGCTTAATGTATTAGATAACTTCAAATGTTAACACCTCAACTCTTTTCTCTCACAAAGTGCATACCAAAGCCATGGATGCACCTTGTAGTTAGGTTAATCTTGAGTTGAGAGTGATTCGGCTCTTGCTTCTAATTTTAATACTAATTCCCGACTAGTTGTGCTAAATTAGACAACTAGTACTTAGGGTTAGTGCCTTAGCTGCTATTTAAGTTATCACTTGGAGAAACTCTTAGATAAATGGTAGCTAGTGACAAGCTTCACTTATGCGGGGTATAAGAATAAGAACTCAAACTAGTTGAGCACATAGTAGGAATTCAGAGGTGGATTTGAAGACCTAGCAAGCCTTTACTCTCATTGTTTGCCTTAGCATAGCGTCACTTCAGTTCAATTAGCCGTATCGGCACAAAACACTCTTTTGTTACTCTGTCACACTAGAAATTCAGTTAGCAAGCCTTTGATAAATACAAGAGCACCACAAGTCTGTGGTTCGACCCGTACTTGCAGCGTCTCCGATAGACGCCGTGCACTTGCGGTTATCACCGTAGGCCATATAATTCATACACTTTCGAGGCCTACCAAGTTTTTGGCGCGTTCTTGGGACTTGGCGCGTGCCACTGTGTTCATTGGCTCGCTTCACTTGTTTTTCATCCTCACCCTGTACATATTTACCTTGTCTTTCTTGTTTTTAGTCCTTTGCTTTGCATTGCTTTGCATTGTTGTCTTAGCTTTTCTTGTCTTAGTTTGTAACTTTTCCTTCTTTATTTTTTCTTAGTCTTTCATTCTTTGTTTAACTTGTTTTTCCCATTTCACCTGTACATATTCCACGAGTTTTTACATTCATAACTTAGCCCTGTATTGCATATTTTATCGAGTGCATTTTAGTAATCTTAGTGCATATTCATCATTGCTTTGTCATTTCATCTGCTAGTATAACTTAGCTTCACTTTGTGTTTCATTGCTTCTTAGCTCCACTTAGCTTAATTTGTTGCATTGCACTTACTCTCTCAGTCAAGATCTAAAATTTGGATTTGAGCTCGAGCTGCACTGGCAGCTCATCACACTTGTGTCATTTCGTGCACTTTGTGACCCTAATTGTTAAACCCTCACCTTTGCTAGCTGCCTCGTGTAGTGCTTCTTGCATTCGACTACCCTAAAAACCAAATTACATAACTCATTTGCTTAAACTGATATTGTTATGGTTTGAACTTGCACTTCGAGAACTAAATTCTTTTCTTGAGCACAGTGCACCGCAAGTTCTTTGGGAAAAGCTGAGGCAAGGAAGCGCAATTGTTAACAGAGCGCTCCAAACAGGTGCTTGATGTGCTTGCTCTTATTTGTTGAGTGGGTGAGATCTTTGAGAAACCAAAGAAAGGGGAGGAGGGGAGTGGAATAACATGACCATTTTGGTCTGAGTAGGTTAGTCATTCTAAAATCTTTGTTATTTTATATTTGTATGATGATACTGTGTGCAAATGCAAATTGGAAACCAATTTGTATGAGCAACCAATTAGTTTGTATAAGTTAACCAAATTGGTCAACCAAATATCTGTATGCGCATGCTCTGTAACTTGTGAAACAATTGAGATATTCAATTAGCTGCAAGCTTGTGAGACCTCAACCGGGATGGTTGATATCAACTACCCCAGTTGAATCCAACACGATCTGTGCATAATCCCTCTGTCTTTGTGTTGTGAACCATTGGCTTTCATCACTGCGAGCTCCGGCCCCTACAGGTGTTAGTAGAGTGTTGCCAGACCTCTGCATCTCGTGTAACTTTGTTGTGATAGCTGCAGCCACCGTGCCTTGTGTGAAACCCCTGTTGTGCTCAACCTCGGCCCCCAGGTTTGTGTGTTTGAACCCAACTGAAGTTTCCAATTTTGCATGCTTGAACCCCTTGTGTTGTGTCATTTCATTCGGAGAGTTTGCACAATTTGGCATTACGTGAGTGCACTAGTTAAATGTCTTTGTCTTTGTGTTGCTCTTTGCCATCCTAAGCTGTGATGTGCAAGCACCCCTCCCTGAGTGCTCAGAAATTGTGTGTGATTTGTGTTGTGAATTGTGCCTCACTAGGGCTGTGCATAAACTAAGTTTGCACATAACCGGGCTCAGGCCGTGTCATTTTTGTGAAAACTCTGTGAGTTTGTGTGCTCATTTGAAGCCCTCAACCTGGGCTGAACATAACCTAGAGCCCACACCCAAATCTGAAGCCTTCATACCGGGCTGATCGACCACACCGGTTGGGCTCACTTGAACCCAACCAGGCTGCAAACCAAACCGAAACTCGGTTCACAGGCTAATAAAATTTGGGCTTGCACTCTGCACAACCGGAGCCCCACAATCATAGCTGGGCTAACTGCCCCCTAAGCTGAGTTTGCACCCACGAGCCCACATAACTTGGCCTATCTAATCTGGGCCGTGCAAAGACTAAGCTACACACTGGGTTGTGCAACCAAGTGGGCAGACTTTCCCAACAAAACCAAATGAAACCCATCAAAACCAAAACCCACATAAACCAAACCAATCCCACTAAAAAAAAAAAAACCAAACTTAGTCCAATACAACTGGGCTTTGAGTTCAATTTGAGTTGATAAATCATGTCAGGATTTTGGTCCGCATCTGGGGATACAAACAAATCCCTTAGAGAGCTTGCTTACGGGCACCTTTCACAGGATGAACACCCCACATACCATAGTGACTTTAGGGAATTTTATGAGCCTTCTCGGGGCCCCCGATCTCACATACCCTAATCATTATGATCACATACATCATCCACCTCGGGTTGAAAATGAACAATTTTCTCATACCCAGTCATCACTTTTAGATCAATTAGAAGCTCGACTATCTCGCTTTAGATAGGCAATCTGCTTTAGAAAAGCAATCGTCGAATCTAGTTTTCTAGGCAATATGAAATGCATGCTTGCACCTTATGTGGTGGCTTAGACCACCTGCCGAGTCTTTGTTATATTTTGCATGCTTTTAGACAGTCTAGGGAAAACCATGATAATCCAATGTACGAAGTGTCTAGAAGTGACTATTGGGACCATAATCAACCTGCACACATGCATCATTCACCACAGTGGGAAGATGAACAATTTTATACTCCCCCAACTCCTAGTTTGCAATCAACAATGGAAACACTCATGGAGCGAAATGCTAGGCTTGAAATGAATGCAATGCATGACCACCCATATAGCAACATGTCTGAATTTCCCTTCTCTAGTGAACCTCATGCACAACCATACAATGAATATCCATATGAGGAATGCATACCCACTAGTGAAGACTCTCCTTCAATAGAAAAACTCAAAATGATTCTTCACTGATTGAATTACAAAATGATAGGATTGAAAATAGTGTTTCTAGTCTTACTCATGCAACCAACACTGAATACGAACCTAATCCAGAGGTAGATGAGTATACTAAAAATACTACCATTTTGAATGGAGAGATGAATTCTTGCTATGATGATGATGATGATGAATATGAAGAGCATGTGTATTTTGAAAATGTAGTAGAATCTTTAGGTTCGGAGTCATTAAGTGCCTCTTCTGTGAACCCCATGAATGATGCTTCTTCTAATATTCATATATGTGATATTGATGTGGAACCTGTGCAATTATCCTGTGAAAATGAACATGATTTACCCTCTTCTGACTTTAGGAAAGTGTGTGATGGTACAAATGATTTTAAACATGAACACAACTTAGATGTACCTAACCTCTCTCCTGAGTCACAAATTGAAACTCCTCCACCAAACCTAGGTGTAGTTTGTCACAAAATTGCAAAACCAACTTTTCTAAAAATGCCTAACTTAGGCCTAGAGCTTTGTGCTTCCCAAGTCCTCTTGGACTATTTTGCATCAAAGTATAACACTCTTAAGGAGCCACAGTTGGAATGTGTATGTCTGCCGGTAATTAGCAAAACTCATTTCGAGTTAGACCTTTTGCATGATGTACCTTTAAAATTGCAAGATTTTGTGCTTTCAAACACACCCATTCACAAGTTTAGGTTTGGGGGAAACTCATTCCCATTTGCAGTCTTACTTGCACTCTCATATTGCTATTTGTGTAAGGCTGTTAATGTGTGTACATATCGTCTTTTGGGTTGATCCTCAACTCTTTAGACTGTTGGTTTATGGTGCATTTTCATTGTATATATCCAGTAGGACTTGTTAAATTTTTCTTTTCTTGATTCGGTTGAGTCTTCTTGCACATATATTATGCTAATCCGATATGATCTCCGTTGAGAATGTTGGATTTTAGCCTTGACTAAAAAAGCTCAACCTTGCTCCTGCCGACATCCGGTAATCTCTTCCCTTTTCTCTTATCAGCATAGTTCTCTCGGTATGTGACTGTTTAAATTTTTTCTATATGTAGACACATTGAGGACAATGTTTGATTTAGGTTTGGGGTGCAATTGCATTTAGAGTTTTTAGTCTTTTATTTTATCTTTTATTCAAAAAAAAAAAAAAAAAAAAAATTCAAAAACCCTTTTGTAAAAACCTCCAACTTTTAGAGATTTTAGAGTCACTAGCATGCTTCTAGCTATGTTTACATAGAGATTCGACCGAAATAATGAGAACTTGGAAGTCTTAGGAGAACACAATCGGGTTCCTTAGTTGATTAGAGCGTTAAAGTTGGATTTAACCATCGGAGGAGGGCGAATTAGGTGATGTTAGATATTCGGTAGTAGAATTGTGATCACCCATAGTGGAGACTACCCAATTTACATCAAGTGAGGCACCAACCTTCAATTTTTTGCAACTTTCTAGAAAAGCTGTTAGAGTGTGTGTCACCGTACGTAAATTCCGGGTAGGAATGGTGAGCTACCCAACTTCGCACCATTTTCAGCACTACTTTTGATCTCTTGAGTGCTAGTTTTTGTTAATCATGAGGGTGACGTCTAAAGATGAAAACTCCTTCTAAATACCGATTTGTAGTTAGCATCATTCTCTCTCTCAATCAGCAAGACCCATAGAAACACATCATCATCAACAAGCGGAGCATCATCAGAATATTGAAAGAAAAATTGATATAGTCCAAGGTTTATGTACAACAAAGAAAATAAAATAGGATGAGAATTAATAAAATTTATAAAATCAAAACAATACAAGTTGTGGAAAAATTGAGTGATAAAGTCCTTTGTCCATGGAGTTAGTTGTGTCATTATTTGTATTTTTATTTTCACTTGTTGTAATTTAAAAAAAAAAAAAAATATATATATATATATATATATATATATAATTAAAAAAAAAATATATATATATATATATGCACAATGTTGTGCGTAACTGATACTTCCTCAGGTAAGTTTCCAAGGACAGTTCCAACTTTGGAGTAATGCTTCTGAAGGCCATCTGACAAGTAATTAAATCCAACTCGTGTTGCAAGGCCAAGAAAATCCTAGTCCGTATAGGCCAAAGGATTTTCCACATGATGAGCACAAGGTTGTGCATAAGCTGATACTTCCTTGGGTATTCAGAGGCCGGTTCCAACCGGAGTAATGCTTCCCTACGGAAGTTATACGGGATTAGTGATGCTTGAGTAAGCATCACATCATATCTTTGCAGTTGCTCTATGATGCTTCCTTGGGGAAGGGACACACAAACAGTGATGCTTCCGTGATTAAGCATCTTCAACATTCAGTTTTTAACCAATACCCCTTCCCTATATATGTCTTATTGGCATTACTACAAATCTACATTATGGACGTGATTGTGATAGGTGTAGAATACACCTAATTTACTATCTAGTAGTTTATGCTTTCTTTGCTATTTTTTCGTGTAAATTATGTATTTTACGTTTGTTTTGAGTTTTGTAGCTAATTTGGAGTCGCACAGAGGAAAAGAAGAAGAAATCATCAAAATTGAGCAAAAAGGGCAAACTTGTCATTTTATCAAGGGCGAAGACTATATGGAGCCCAGCCAAGGTTAAGGGGTGACTCACGTTGCGAAGGAAGGACAATAATAGTTAAGGGAGGTCAAGAGGTGTCCCTTATCCAAAGAAGTGAGTGAGAATAGCACTTGGGGTGTACTTAGTGGGTGTTTGAATCCACCCATACCCTAAGCCCATCTACCCTAACCATACCCTAAGCCCATCTACCCGGACCCATAATCCAAGCCCACACCTAAACTCGACCCAAGATCACATATCTGCTCCATACCCTAACTATACCCGGATCCATAACCGTATCCAAGAATCCGCCCCATTTAAACTTAAACCTAAAATCGAGAAAGGGTGTCTTTCTTTCTCAATCATTTTCACTACCTTTATCGAAGTAAAGAAAGCGGCCATGGCTGCTGCTTTGTTGACGAAGAGCGGAGGAATTGAGAGGAGAGCATTGCCGCTCGAACCGAGAGAAGAAGGAGGATTGATTGATAGTTAATGGCTGCGAGAAACCCAAGGCGGGGTTGATTTGAATCGAAGCGGGGGAGAGATTGATGGTTCGAATCGCGAAGCTCGGGGATGAAGTCGGAGCGAGAGAACAAGATCGGAAAAAATTGATAAAGAATTGAAGCTCGGGAAGGAGGAATCGGAGATGGGTTCTTGGGGTCATTTGTCGAGAGAGCGGATGAGTGAACTGGATGATGATTGGTTCTTCTTCTTGTAATCAAGAAGAAACTTTGGTGAAGAAATTGGTAGAGTTTGAAAGTGGGTTTGATTCAATTTGACTCGGTGAATAGAGAAAAGAAGGAGATGAAGAGTGCGGGGAAGGAAATGGGTCGTGTTATGGAGTTTGAGATGATGCTAGTGGTGGTGTCTTGTCTTTGGTGATTTGTTAATGGTGGTTTTGAGCTCGAATTTGGAGTTAGTGCAGCTGTGTTTTATTGCTCAGGAGATGCATTAATAGAGGAGCTGGTGGCAATTGTGACAAGGCAGGGAGCTTGAGTATGGTAGTTGCAGCCATTGAAATTGCAGGATGGTGGTCCTGCTAATGGCCTGAGATGTGGAAATTGCTGCCGTTGGTTCAAGGAATGGCATTCTTTGCGAGTGGAGTGAAGCTCGGGAGGATGCTTTGGTGGAGCTACAGTGGTGTTGATAATTGTGCTAACAAGTGATGAATACGAGTGAAATGGCACGATGGCGAGAGGAGCAAATGAGCCTGGTGGCTTGGGAAAGTGAAGCGGATGTGAGTGCAATTGGCTTGGGCTGTCTTTGTTACAGTTGTACTGCTTGGTTCGGCGATATGAAGCGAAGAGTGAAAATTACGGGTGTGGTTCGAGGGAAATGTTGCGGGCGGGATGGCATTAGTTGCAGCTGAGTTTAGGTGGTTACAGAGAATGGGTTGTGTGATGCTTCAAGCAATATGGCAGAAGTGAGCTAGGTAGATGGAGGTGTTGCAGTCGAGTCGAAATGCAGGCAGTGGATTTGTCTGTGGCTGATTTTGGAGAAGCTACAAGCTACAACATTGGAGATTAAGGGAATTGGCATAGAATTTGGTTTGTGTTGGTGTTGAGGCTATAGCACCAGGATTGTGCATCACAGCATAAGGCCTGTGCAAGGTTGCAATGGCCTGTGCAAGATTGAGTTGGATCATTGAATCGTTCTGACTCGGTCGATTTGACCCGAGTTGACTCACTGACTCACTCCCTCTCCTTTGACTGCTGACTAACGGTTTGACTAACGGTTTGACTTTTGACCGTTAGTCCTAACGGAGGACCGGACGGAATATTCCGTCGAATATTCTCTCGACGACAAAATTTTCAGGCGGCCGTGGCGGCGTTTTCGGCCAAATTCCGCCCACAATCCCGATTTCCGGCGAGCCAAAAATTCCGAGAATTTTCTATGGACTTCTCTCATGGGTGTGAAGACTTGGGCTAGGAATTTGATGGAGAATTGGACTCAAATTTGGAAAGAGAAGGTGAAGAGTTGAGAAAAGCTTGATTTGGAAATTGAATTGCAAAAGGAAAAGGATTCTATTCCTTAGAAGATTTGGAGAATATTGAAGCCTATAAATAGAGAAGTTTTACACCTCTCTACATATATCTTTTACACCTTTCTACACACACAATTCTTTTCTTTTCTTATTCTTTGTGTGAACTCTTAACATGAGTAGTTAATTTTATTGATTGAGGATGAATTCCTAGTTCTTAACATATGATTTAAGTTTTTGTTTTTAAATTCTATCTTGAAGATTTTTCACATGATTATCGATTGTTTTTACTAATAGGAGTGATCTTAAAGACATTCATGATTGATTGATAGATTGTTTGGAGTGCACGCTAAATTAATTTGTTAATTTGATCTAAAGCTAGTGAAAGTTAGGAGATAAGTAATCGTTTCTTGACTCTTTACATAAGTAGCAAACACGAGACCTTGCGGAGGGATTCCGTGGAGCAATTGTGTGTAGAAACAACGTTAGCAAGTGGACCTTGAGCTAAGAGTCTAACTACTAATATCAACCTAAGAAATTCATAAAACTTAATGCATGAGCCAAGTTACATCTAGGTTGAGCTAATTCTAGGTGGTTTGGTGATTAGAATCAGGTGATAGTCGAGAACTTCCGTGTCCGGTGATACAAGGGATTTAGGGGTTTAGCTGAGCGGACTGCTTTACCTACGGTTGGTGATAATTTGTGATTAATAACAAGTAGAAGAGAACATAACTTTAATCATTGTTTCGTAACGAAGAAGGATTCCTTGATCTTGTCTCTCTTATTGCTTTCAACTTAACTTTTAATTGTTCTTGTTTATTTTCTTTTGCTTTTACACCCCCTTTCGTGACAACTTTTTACAACTAGAATCTCGTGCTCCTCGTGGGATCGACCTTGACTGCCCTATATTACTTGTTAATTAGGTAGTAAAGTATTAATTAATTTGTTGTGGTTACGACACGCATCAAATTTTAGGCGCTTGCAGGGGGCAGCGGATGATTTTAGTTGTTTTTATTTTCTTTTTGCTTTATTCTTGCTTTGTTGGATTCTATTAGTATCTAACTTGGTTTTTTAAATCTTATTTCGAGTATCGGTTTCCCATGTACGGTGGACAAGAGCAAGCATATTACAACAATCAATACGGTTTTCAACCTCAACATTATGACAACTTCCAACCATCCTTAGGATACAATCAAAACCAATCTTTTGGCTATGATAAATTTCCTATAGAACCTTATGGATATTCTCATACATATCAACAACCTTATGACGGGTATGTAAGTGGACAGACACACGGATGGAAGGATAGTTATGCATCTAACAATTTGTTTTCTAGTAATGTGCGGACAGAGAATTTGGAATATACTCCTCTTCATCGTGTTTTCCTTCACTTTTTCCAAAAGAGGAGATACGATCTAGAAACTCTATCAACGGTGGTAAGCGTGTGAACGTCGGGAAACTTGCAGAGAAATTATACAAATTGGAGGATGATGGAGACTCGGAAGAGCTTGTCGCGAGAAATTAGTAGGACTATTCATATGGAACTTAAACGACGTCGGGATAAAGGTTATGAAACCGATGAAGATTCTTATTATGGTGAGTCAGAAAATGAAGATGATTGTGTTGAAAAGGACCAACCTTTAGAAACTTTTGATGACGCTAGTGTAGATTACTCAAGCCTGGAGCTTAATAATGATCAATCACCTATTCAAAAGGAAGAGCTTGAGGAAGATGCATTTATTGCTTAGCAAAAACTTTCTTAAGGAAAGATGGGAGTCAGCGGAAGTGTATGAATGTTCCGACAATGAGGAAGTTATTCCAACTCAGGATCATAATAACGATCCTTCACCTATTCAAAGGAGGAGATTGGGTGTGACTTACCTATTGTTGTAAACGAAGTAACACCCTCACAAGAAGATCTTACAATCTATCCGATGAGAATCACTTTAGTGAATGGGCGATTCCGATGATGAGAATGTTGAAGAGATGATACTAGAGGATGAAACCACATTCATTGATTTTGTGGAAGACCCAATTGAACTTGCGAATGATTTTAATGATCACCGAGACTTTGGTTAAGGTAGAAAACGACGAAGAATGGTTGCAAGGTTTAATAGAGGACCACGATATACAAGAGGTAAGTAATTCACTTGAATTTTTAAGGATGAAGAGGATTCTATAATACAAGAATTTTTGAAAGGTTTGTCTAACCCTTTGCCTATTGATTCTTCTCCTTTACCTCTTATTGGTTTGAATGTATGTGCTTGAAAGTATTTTTGGATGATTTTGTTTCTAAATATCCACCATTGGAAACACTTGATGCTAACACTATGCGGGATTGCCAAGAGGAATACATGGAAATTCCCAAATTCTATGTTCTTTATACACTTAGAGTGTGGACGAGAATAAGTGTGGGGGAAATTTCTATCGAGCAATAATTTCACTATTGTTTTCTTGTGCTAATATTTGTATGGAGTTATTGTTTGCAAAACAGGTATTATGGGTGGATCCTCAAATTTTCCGATTGTTAGTATATGGGGAATGAATCTTGCAAGAGCTAAGTCGGGCCGTCGACTTTAAAACAAGCGCTTAATGGGAGGCAACCCATCGGTTTTGTATTTCTTATCCTTTTGCTTTTTGTTATTTCTTTTTCTTGTTTCTTATCATGTTAAAATTTCCCACCTTGACTTTACTAGGAGGATTCAATTACATTGAGGACAATGTAAGGTTTAAGTGTGGGGGAGTGGTTAAGCATGTTTTTAAAACAAAAATTACAAAAAAAATGAAAAAATTTTAAAAAAAAAAAAAAAAAAGTTTTACATACAAATTCCAACTTTTAAAGATTTTAGAGTCCCTAGCATATTTCTAGGTATGATTACATAGAAGTTTTTGACCGACATAATTGAACTTGGAAATGTTAGAGAACTACATTCGGATTTCTTGTTTGTTAGAGTGTTAAATAATGGATTTAATCATGCCGGTGATGCGGAATTTGGTGCGAGGGAGAAATGCGTTATTAGAGTTCTTTGATCAATCATTAGTGGAGACTACCGTATTCATATCATGTGAGGCACCCGAGCCCAGAAATCTTCCATTTACTAAAGAGCTTCTTTTGAGTGTGTGTCACCATACGTTAATTCGGGTAGAATGGTGAGCTACCCAACCTCCCACCAATAAAAGCACTACTCTTTGATCTCTTGAGTGCTAATTTTGTCAATCATGAGGTGGCGTCCATGGATGAAAGCTTCCTTCTTGTAGTTCGATTTGCGGTTAGCACCATTCTCTCTCTCGACAACAACGGATCCATAGAAACACATTCATCATCAACAAGGGCGACATCAAAATCTACAAGGAAAGTGGGAAAAGTTTAAGGTTTACAAGCAACGGAATGAGAAAAAGAGCAAATTTCAAATTCAAGTAAAGCAACATACAAAGAGCGGATTTTACATATATGTTGAAGACTTACAATACAATGAGGTAATTTTATATTCAAGTATGAAGACTTATTCATGAAAGCGAAGAAAAATAAAAGGTGAAAATTTTTGAAGTTTATGATTTCAAGACGATACAAGTTGTGAAGAATCAAGCGGTAAAATACTTCTCCCACGGCCATGGTTTATTTTTGTATTTAATTTCTCTTGTGAAAAAAAAAAAAAAAAAAAAAAAAAAAAAAGAGAAAAAAAAAAGAGAAATATTTGTATTATTTTTTAAGCCGTGGGGAAGGAAAATATATAAGGAAGTTTCAAGCGACAAGGATATTTAAGGTAAAAGAGTTATAAATTGTCAAGGATTTATGAAATTCAAGGGTTTATCATCAATAGTTGAAACCGAAGACGAAGACTAAGAAGAAAGACGAGGAGCGGAAGACGTTTCTATTGGATACCGTGAGAGTGGTGTTATCATAATTGGCGATCGGATGTGAAGGTAAGTAAGTAATCTCATCCTCGATAATATGGTTGATTTCCTTTCGTAGAGATCGTCAGAAAAATGGTTTTCAAAATATTAAAAGATGTGGGTTTTTAAAAATATTTCGGAAGTTATCCTTCCCACCATTCAACGTGTCGCAGGAATTCTCTCTTCATTCCTACCTGCACACATGTGAGAACCATAAAAAAAGCTGTCTTTTTGAGTGCAATTATCATAAAATCCATTTTGGTGAGGCGCGAAGTCGGGCGAAATGCTTATTGATCGTTTCTCAAACACGCGTTCTCTCATTATGGTGTGGTTATTTCTCACTCAACATTTAAGAATGAGAATATGTTCTTTAGTATTTCTAACTTCTTATTACTAGCATGCGAAACTCTATGTCCTCATAACTTTTTGGATGCTTGTGGCGCTGAACGCTTTGAAGTTGTGAGTTTTTAGTTTGATTTGCTCGAGGACTAGCAAAGTCTAAGTGTGGGGAATTTGATAGGTGTAGAATACACCTAATTTACTATCTAGTAGTTTATGCTTTCTTTGCTATTTTTCTTGTAAATTATGTATTTTACGTTTGTTTTGAGTTTTGTAGCTAATTTGGAGTCGCACAGAGGAAAAGAAGAAGAAATCATCAAAATTGAGCAAAAAGGGCAAACTTGTCATTTTATCAAGGGCGAAGACTATATGGAGCCCGGCCAAGGTTAAGGGGTGACTCACGTTGTGAAGGAAGGACAATAATAGTTAAGGGGAGGTCAAAGAGGTGTCCCTTATCCAAAGAAGTGAGTGAGAATAGCACTTGGGGTGTACTTAGTGGGTGTTTGAATCCACCCATATACCTAAGCCCATCTACCCTAACCATACCCTAAGCCCATCTACCGGACCCATAATCCAAGCCCACACCCTAAACTCGACCCAAGATCACATATCTGCTCCATACCCTAACTATACCGGATCCATAACCGTATCCGAATCCGCCCCATTTAAACTTAAACCTAAAATCGAAAGGGTGTCTTTCTTTCTCAATCATTTTCACTACCTTTGTCGAAGTAAAGAAAGCGACCATGGCTCTGCTTTGTTGACGAAGAGCCGAGAATTGAGAGAGAGCATTGTTGCCGCTCGAACCAGAGAAGAAGGAGGATTGATTGATAGTTAATGGCTACCGAGAAACCCAAGGCAGGGTTGATTTGAATCTGAAGCAGGAGAGATTGATGGTTCGAATCTGTGAAGCTCAGGGATGAAGTCGAGGAGCGAGAGAACAAGATCGGAAAAAAATTGATAAAGAATTGAAGCTCAGGAAGGAGGAATCAGAGATGGGTTCTTGGGGTCATTTGTCGAGAGAAGCGGATGAGTGAACCTGGATGATGATTGGTTCTTCTTCTTTGTAATCAAGAAGAAACTTTGGTGAAGAAATTGGTAGAGTTTGAAAGTGGGTTTGATTCCAATTTGACTCGGTGAATAGAGAAGAAGGAGATGAAGAGTGCGGGGAAGGAAATGGGTCGTGTTATGGAGTTGCCTTTGAGATGATGCTAGTGGTGGTGTCTTGTCTTTGGTGATTTGTTAATGGTGGTTTTCGACTCGAATTTGGAGTTAGTGCAGTGCGTGTGTTTTATTGCTCGGGAGATGCATTAATAGAGAGGAGTGGTGGCAATTGTGACAAGGCGAGGAGCTTGAGTATGGTAGTTGCAGCCATTGAAATTGCGGGATGGTGGTCCTGCTAATGGCCTGAGATGTGGAAATTCTGTGGTTGGTTCAAGGAATGGCATTGCTTTGCAGAGTGGAGTGAAGCTCGGGAGGATGCACTTGGTGGAGCTACGGTGGTGTTGATAATTGTGCTAACAAGTGATGAATACGAGTGAAATGGCACGATGGCGAGAGGAGCAAATGAGCACTGGTGGCTTGGGAAAGTGAAGCGGATGTGAGTGCAATTGGCTTGGTGTCTTTTTACATTGTGCTGGTTGGTTCGGCGATATGAAGCGAAGAGTGAAAATTACAGGTGTGGTTCAGGAAATGTTGCGGGCAGGATGGCATTAGTTGCAGCTGGGTTTAGGTGGTTACAGAGAATGGGTTGTGTGATGCTTCAAGCAATATGGCAGAAGTGAGCTAGGTAGATGGAGGTGTTGCAGTCGAGTCGAAATGCAGGCAGTGGATTTGTCTGTGGCTGATTTTGGAGAAGCTACAAGCTACAACATTGGAGATTGCAGGGAATTGGCATAAATTTGGTTGTGTTGGTGTTGAGGCTATAGCACGAGGATTGTGCATCAAAGCATAAGGCACATGCAAGGTTGCAATGGCTTTGTGCAAGATTGAGTTGGATCATTGAATCGTTCGACTCGGTCGATTTGACCCGAGTTGACTCAGCGACTCACTCCCTCTCCTTTGGCTTGCGACTAACGGTTTGACTAACGGTTTGACTTTTGACCGTTAGTCCTAACGAGAGGGCTGGACGGAATATTCGTCGAATATTCTCTCGACGACAAAATTTTCGGGCGGCCGCGGCGACGTTTCGGCCAAATTCCGGCCACAATCCCGATTTTCGGCGAGCCAAAAATTCCGAGAATTTTCTATGGACTTCTCTCATGGGTGTGAAGACTTGGGCTAGGAATTTGATGGAGAATTGGACTCAAATTTGGAAAGAGAAGGTGAAGAGTTGAGAAAAGCTTGATTTGGAAATTGAATTGCAAAAGGAAAAGGATTCTATTCCTTAGAAGATTTGGAGAATATTGAAGCCTATAAATAGAGAAGTTTTACACCTCTCTACATATATCTTTTACACCTTTCTACACACACAATTCTTTTCTTTTCTTATTCTTTGTGTGAACTCTTAACATGAGTAGTTAATTTTATTGATTGAGGATGAATTCCTAGTTCTTAACATATGATTTAAGTTTTTGTTTTTAAATTCTATCTTGAAGATTTTTCACATGATTATCGATTGTTTTTACTAATAGGAGTGATCTTAAAGACATTCATGATTGATTGATAGATTGTTTGGAGTGCACGCTAAATTAATTTGTTAATTTGATCTAAAGCTAGTGAAAGTTAGGAGATAAGTAATCGTTTCTTGACTCTTTACATAAGTAGCAAACACGAGACCTTGCGGAGGGATTAGTGGAGCAATTGTGTGTAGAAGCAACGTTAGCAAGTGGACCTTGAGCTAAGAGTCTAACTACTAATATCAACCTAAGAAATTCACGAGAACTTAATGCATGAGCCAAGTTACATCTAGGTTGAGCTAATTCTAGGTGGTTTGGTGATTAGAATCCGGTAGTCGAGAACTTCAGGTGTCCGGTGATACAAGGGATTTAGGGGTTTAGCACTGAGCTAGCTGCTTTACCTACGGTTGGTGATAATTTGTGATTAATAACAAGTAGAAGAGAACATAACTTTAATCATTGTTTCGTAACGAAGAAGGATTCCTTGATCTTGTCTCTCTTATTGCTTTCAACTTAACTTTTAATTGTTCTTGTTTATTTTCTTTTTGCTTTTTACACCCCCTTTCGTGACAACTTTTACAACTAGAATCTCGTGCTCCTCGTGGGATCGACCTTGACTGCCCTATATTACTTGTTAATTAGGTAGTAAAGTATTAATTAATTTGTTGTGGTTACGACACGCATCAGATTGACATCCACCAAATACCACCTACTTTCGCAACAAGCGTCGTTCCTAAAGCATCCCTGAGGAACGGACATGAGATAGTGATGCATAAAAAGTATATAAATCATGAGCAAAAGGAACCCCTCGTATATAAATTATGAGCAAAAGAAACCCCTCATAATATCTGGTGTTACATAAATAATTAAAAAATTGTATTAGTTAACTAAGTTATATACTCCATTCGTCCATCTTTAGTTGAAGGTTTATATATGTTCACGTGGATTAAGAAAATAAAAAGAGATCAATTTTTTTCCAGATTTACCCTTCCAAAAATATTTAAGTATCCTAATTTTTTTATTTCCTTTTTTAATGTTTCATAGGAAAACTCGTTATAATTTAAGGAAAGTGAATAATATCTACGCATCTTAATATTTACCAAATATTTTCCCTTTAAAGTTGAGCCTTACACTGTATATTTCTTATGTACGTATGATTTCAATGCAAAGACAAACCAGGAAAATTTCGTGGAAAATATAAGAATCTTCATATATTAAGAGACTAAAAATAAATCATAAATCTTCAGCTAAATAGTACGGAAGGAGGCAGTAAAATATAAATTATTATAACTAATTGATTTGGAGTATTATACGTAGTATTGGAGTTTTTAGATATCAGAAATTGGTATTTGCACTATAAAATTACATACGTTATTAAGATGATTGCATGTGTTCTTCTACGATCGATGATGAGTGCCAAATAGTGCATATTTATACACCTTTTTATTGGCATTTTACTCATCTTTTGTGCTCATAAATCAGATATTATCCCAGATTCTGTGTTTTCTTTGTTTTCGAGAATAAATATTTGTATTAATTAATTTTGTGTTTTTAGGTAATAAATAAAGCTCAGAGAAACTAAGGAGCAAAAGAGCGAAGAATTGGAGTCAAGCATCTATGGAGCAGATAGCCAAAGCCGCGCGCGAATCAGTTGCAACCCAACAAGGAAGACATGGGCTAAAGCTACCCCGACCCGATCCGAGCCCGTCTCTTCGAGGCGTTGAGATTTCTTTCTCCCTCATCCAACGGTCGCTGCTTCCACGTGCATCGAAGATCGCTGCTCCGTGCTACACCAGATCACGCCAAAACCGCTTACTTCCTCGGCCGTTCGGATCGTAGCCGCCTCATCCAACGCTCGCTCGGCTTTGTCCCATCGTCCGTTCTTGTGCACCTTGCTCAACACCGAAGCATCCAATACCCTATACCCTAGTCGACTACCCATTTTCTCTCCATCTTTCTCTTTCTTCTCCTCTCCCATCTCCATCGGAGCGAGCTCTGCTCCTCTTCCACCACCAACCTTCCCCCGCCACTGACCACCTTCGCCATCACCTCCACCCCTTCTTCTCCATGCCCCGACACCAACATCTCCCAGCCCGTACCACTTCTCTAGGTTAGTTTTCTCTCACATAGCTTCTCCAACCCTAGAAGCTATCTTAGAGAAAACTAAAACTAGAGTTTCACCAACTATGGAAGCATGGAGTGTTCCGAGATGAATTGACAAGAGCAAGAGGCGATTCGAAGAGAGAGTAGAGGGTATGGGTTGTTTTACTTTGTTGTTTTTAAAATAAATTAGGGTTTTGAGTTTTTGATGATTGCATGTATAAATAGCAGTGAGGGGTTTGTGTAGAAAGCACGCCTGGATTAGCCAGTGCAGTCAATTAGGTTTAATTTTGTGTATTTTGTTATTCTATCATGTTTTAATTTAATTGCTAGGGTTTCACTGAAACCCTAATTCCCAATTGTGTTTGAACTGTGTTGAATGTTCTTGAGAGATTAATGTATTAGATAACTTCAAATGTTAACACCTCAACTCTTTTCTCTCACAGTGCATACCAAAGCCATGGATGCTTGTGTAGTTAGGTTAATCTTGAGTTGAGAGTGATTCAGCTCTTGCTTCTAATTTTAATACTAATTCCCCGACTAGTTGTGCTAAATTAGACAACTAGTACTTAGGGTTAGTGCCTTAGCTGCTATTTAAGTTATCACTTGGAGAAACTCTTAGATAAATGGTAGCTAGTGACAAGCTTCACTTGTCTGGTATAAGAACAAGAACTCAAACTAGTTGAGCACATAGTAGGAATTCAGAGGTGGATTTGAAGACCTAGCAAGCCTTTACTCTCATTGTTTGCCTTAGCATAGCGTCACTTCAGTTCAATTAGCCGTATCCGCACAAAACACTCTTTTGTTACTCTGTCACACTAGAAATTCAGTTAGCAAGCCTTTGATCAATACAAGAGCACCACAAGTCTCTGTGGTTCGACCCATACTTGCCGCGTCTCCGATAGACGCCGTGCACTTGCGGTTATCACCGTAGGCCATATAATTCATACACTTTCGAGGCCTACCAATCGATAGGCGGTTGTCATGACCGGTAATTTCGTTCCTCACGACATGGTGTTGATGATGGATTTTTTACAAGAGAGAAAATTTTAATATTCCCTACTGCTTTCATTTCTGATAATATGAAATAGATATGTGTGAATTCCTGAACCAAGGTCAGAATTAGGGACTCGTACTTCTACATTACATTCCACAAGAAAACCGAGAATATACGTATCCAACTGATGTCTACATTAACTTTGTAGCTCTCTTATATATGTATATGCCTACAAGATTTCAGAGCTTCACCCAGCTGAACTCTCGTTATTTTATGCATGGCCATACATATTGTCATGTATTAATTAGATTACACAAACAATACAAATTATAAATATTCAGAATGAGCTTTTATGCCTTTTTTGGATAAAAGTACTACTTGAAGTATACCATCACTTCGAGTCGCACAACTTCCACTACTGAAGTCCTTGAATATGCTCAATATGATACAGACAAAGTTCCAACGTCAACTATGCTTGGCCATGGCCAATCTTCCAGGCAAAATAGCCAAGATAAGTAGCTAAGTCAACATGGCCAATGAAAACGCGGTGGTATAACAACCACACCCAATGTTTCGTTCGACATTAATTCCGAGAGCACCAACTTAAAAGTGAGACTCAATCAAGAAATATATCAAATAGCTTTATCTCTTTCTCAATGCAATCAGCAAATTGAACAGATAGAAATCAGTGAGCCTGATTGATGTGAGAATAACTTGGACGGTACCAAAGACCAATGCCCAAGTGTCAATCAAATTCTTTCCAACAAACAAGGTCGGATTTATCAACGATGATTGAACTACGCACAACCTGTGATATTTCAATCATATAAACAAATATAATGCGGAAAAGAAATAACACAGACACCAGAAATTTTGTTAACGAGGAAACTGCAAATGCAGAAAAACCCCGGTACCTAGTCCAGATTTGAACACCACACTGTATTAACCACTACAGACTTTAGCCTACTACAAGTTAACTTCGGATTGGAATGTAGTTGAGCCCCAACCAAGTCTCAGACCGATTAAGGTACAGTTGCATTACTTACCCCTCTTGAATCCCAGTAGGACTCTGCGCGCGTGATTCCCTTAGATGATCTCACCCACAACTAAGAGTTGCTACAACCAAAATTCGAAGACTTATAAACAAATATGTCTCCCACAGATAAGTCTATTCTAGTTGTGGTTTCCGTCTTTAGATAAATCAAGGTGAACAGGAAACTCAACTAATACCCCGGAATTATACTACCGAAGAGCAGCCTAGAAATATCAGTCACCTCACAATAACCCAACTGATTAAAAGAAAAAGTTATTGCAGAATCACAAGAGTCTGAGACAAAGAACTGTTGTGATTACCTTTTATATCTTACCTATCGGAGATAAATCTCGAGTAAATCTTAGAGAAGATAGAACTCAATACGATAGAACAAGTAAGATCAAAATACGCAACTATAGAGAAAATAGTTGGATCTGGCTTCACGAATCCCAAATGAAGTCTTCAAGTCGTTAACCTAATAATGGATTTGGAAAACCTATGTTAAAGGTGAATTGAATCTAGTTTGCAACTAGGACACATAGAAGTGTCGGGATTAGGTTTCCCAGAGATGATGAGTTCTCCCTTATATAGTCTTTCAAATCAGAGTTTCTTAAAACCAAAGATAAGATAGCTTAGCAACAAAGCAATTGATATTCACCGTTAGATGAACTCCTGCTTTAAGATTTAATCAAAGTCTGCTTTGAAATTAAGCAATCCATCTCCACCGTTAGATGGTATTAGCTTGATACACACAAATGAAATATACCTATATTTTGATATGGATGAACCTTACCCAAACGAGTATACCTTGTTGGCTCAATAATAGTTAATCGAAGTTAGCCATATTAACACTTACAGTTATCCACATTCATCTAACACTTCTAGATCAAATATGATGATTAATCAGTCATGATAGATAATTTAATGAATCTAAATGTGTTTCAAGAGAGTTGTTCACATGTCCATCATCTTATGGAAAAATATATATGAACCATTTGAAACAAAATCGGTTTGGTTTGTAATTATACAAAGTACTTATACAAAAACCAATTCATGAACATAATTCCACGGTTTGTAAAACTAGTTCACATACCTTATTACATTAAAGTCCAGGGACTTTAGTTCGCAAACAAATCTGAGTTCATAGGTATGAAACTCCAAACTTGCCGATTTTAGAACCTGACCACTATGTTCGCAAACTGAGTACACGAATAAGAGTTACGGACTTTGGCTTTGTCCAGCCGTTTACAAACAAGGTACGCAAACACTAGCTCCAGACTTGGCCTTGTATAGTCGTTCGCAAACAGGGTATGCGAACAACAACTCCGGACCTTCACAAGTAAACCAGTTTGCAATCTCCCATTTTATTTTATTTGGCTGAAGATGTTTTAAGCTGCGCGATCTCTAATGCGTTTAGTCAAGGATTGGTTCATTACATTGGCTCTCCTAGAGGTACAGTAGCTCCTTCTCATGTTCTCTATGCAGATGATATAGTGGTTTTTTGTAGAGGTACAAAATGAGATGTTCAGGCTATTATGGCTATTTTTGAAGAATATGGTCATAACTCTGGTCAATACATCAGTGCGGAAAAGTGCACAATCTTTTATAGCAAGCACAATACAGATAGATATTCTATTATTGCTGCATCTTATGATATCCCGATGGGCACCCTTCCTTTTTCGTTATCTTGGAGTTCCTATTTTCCAAGGTAAGCCAAAGAAATCTCATCTCAAAGAGATTATGGACAAAATCAAACTCAAATTTGCATCATGTAAAGGTAAGTCTTTATCCATGATGGGCAGAGTTGAACTTGTTAAAACTGTCATAGCTAGTTCTGCCTTGTACAACTTTCATGTTTACAAATGGCCTAGTTCTTGTATAAAAATTCTGGAGCAGTGGATTCGTAATTTTTTGTGGATTGGCGATATAAACTCTACTCATCAGAACGCTATAGCTTGGGACAAGGTTTGCCTCCCTGAGAATGAAGGTGGTTTGGGCATTAAATCTATGCAGAGTCTTAATAATGCAACTCTTATGAAAACGGCATGGAAGATAATGACTGAAGATTCAGAATTTGATAATTTCATTCGTGCTCGTTTTAAGGGCTCTGCTTAGAATAAATCTTCAGTGTGGCACGATTTTGAGGAGCAGTGGAGTATCATTCAGGAAAATCTGGTCTGGTTAGTTGGTGATGGTAGTAACATAGATTTCTGGAATGATGTTTAGTGCATCAATATGGGTTCCTCCATTGCAGATAATTTAGACCTGGATAATTCTAACTTACATAACACTGTTGCAGATTTTATTGAAGAAGGAAAGTGGTGTCTTCCTCCTTATATGCTAGAGCTTGAGGGTGATGCATGTGCAACAGATGATAAGGGAGACCCCTTTTTCTCCTCACAAAGTTGACAAACAAGTTTGGGTTGTGAGTAAAATAGGCAGTAGTACAATGAAAGATGCTTACAATTATCATAAACGTAGATCTTATGAAACTTCTGACTTCAAGGACTTATGGGCTGTAAAAATTCCTCCTAGGCGTGCTTGCACTGCTTGGAAGTTGCTTCATAACATAATTGCTACTGATGACAATGTGAAGGTTCAAGGGACAAACACAGCTAATTGCTGTAATTTATGTCCTTTGCCTAACTGCGGTGAAACTCAAAACCACCTATTTTTCAACTGCATGTTTTCTAATTATCTTTGGAGTTGGGTTATGCAGGTGTTCAATCATCAGCTGGATTGTAATTCTATTAGCTCACTTTTTTCCTCTGTCAGAACGTTTAAACCAAGAACCTTCTCTGGGTTGCAGTGATCAGCTGCATTTGGTTCATTTGGTTCTTCCGTAACAAGCTCAGGTTTGAGCAATGTCTAATTCCTCCTAATCTAGCAGTGATTCGCTTGAAATGCTTAATTGTTGAGTCTGGAAAATATAGTGGCGGATTATATTTTTACACGTCTGCAGACAAGCCTATTCTGGATTTTTTGAACATTCAAAGGTTAGATCCAAAGTTGTCGAAAGCCATCCCGGTTAAGTGGAAGCCTCATGTTTGTGGCTGGTTAAGTGGCAGCCTCATCTTTATGTGGTAATCCGGGTCCCTCTGGCTATGGCGTGGTGTTTCGCGACTTCCGAACCATGACCAGAGGTTATCTAGCTCAGAAGCTGGGAATCACTAATTCTACTATAGTTGAGCCTTGGGGTGCCATTTATGCTCTTAGATTGTCCCAATCCAAAGGAGTTCAAAGACTTTGGATCGAATGCGACTCTACCTTTGTTTTACATGCTATTGCTAACCCTAAGTTGGTTCCTTGGTCGCGTTATACTCACTGGAACAATTGCTTGAAGTTTGCCTCTACTATCCACTTTGTGTGCACTCACATGTACCGCAAAGGAAATTCAGTTACGGATTTATTGGCTAAACATGGGGCTCAGACGGAGTCTCGTTGGTGGATTGATCCCCCTGATTTTATTAGACGGGCGCTTCATATAGATAGATCTACTTTACCGTTATATCGTTTTAGGCATAGCCTCCCTCTTGTTGCTGTAATTTATTTATTTTTCTTTTTTCTTCTTCTCTTGTTGGAGGTAAGGCATAGCCTCCCTCTATTCTTTTTTTATTGATTTTAATAAAATTGCTCCCAGTGTGTCTTTGCCATGGGTAACTTTTTTTACAAAAAAAAAAAAAAAAAAAAAAAAAAAAAATTGCAAACAAAGTTCGCAAACAATAGTTCCGGACGTGAACTACACTTACACAGTTAGCATACACAGTATACAACCTGTATTATATCCAGACATGGTAGTCGTTCTAAAACTCTCATTTAATCATTGAAACTTCCTTGGAAGACCACAATGGTAATCTTGCACATACCACTAGCTTCAAGTAATTTTCAAGTGATTAATCGATCAATACGAAACTTCACAAGTTGACATCAAATGATTATCTAACACAAATCATGTAAGATATTCAAGGTAATTTTCACATGATCTGATACATGTGTATCTTCCTTTCCCTGGGAACTAGTGATACTCAAGACGAATTGAGGATAGAATGCTACATTAGGAAGGATTCCTTGTTTAGGATAAATTCCTAGTTTAGGAAGGAGTATTGTTTTGAGAAGTATTCTTAGTTTAGGTAATATATCTAGCAAGGGAACTAGTCCTACAAAAGGAAATATATTCCTAAGACGTTTGGGAAACCAAACCAAGCCTATAAATAGGGATGTTTAGCTCATAACTAAACACATCTAGTTAGTGTGTTCTTGATATTGACGCACCTACATATACTAGGCACAGAAAGCTTACGACAATACTTATGCAAGCTTAGCAAACAATTTAAGGTTAATCCACTGTTTAGAGAAGATTGTGAGCGTAACAAAGAGAGAATTGTAATCATTTTCTTGTTCATAATCTAAGAGAAGATATTTTCTTCGAATTACTACTTGTGTTCATTTTCTAAGTTTCTCGTCTATTATTATTCGAATTCCGCCTTTATAGTAATAGTTACCAAGGTACGAGAGATCAATACGTATCAAGTTGGCATCACGAGCAAGGTTAGTTTTTAGGGTAGATCCCTGTGGTTTATGGTTTTCACTAGATCTCTCTACATAAAGCTTGGTGAGGTACTCGATAAGTTGGAAGACGTTAAGAAAACAAGGGGATCAAGGATGACAAAGTCAGATGGTGATCCTAAGAAAGGCGAACCACAAACTATGGAAGAAAAGGTGGCTACGCTGCAGACAGATATGAAGTCAATTCAAGTTACCCTTCAGGAACTGAATGAATGTATTCGTTCTCATACACTCAAGCCGAAGACGAAGAAAAAGGTTACACCTTCACCCGAAGCTTCGGAAAAGATGATTTTGAAGAAGACGATTCAGAAGAAGAAGAAGATGAGGAGCAGGAAGAAAAGAAGAAAAAGTTTCTTAAAAGTCCTACATCAACTAAACCTCATGGTAAGAATCTGAAAATTGATTTTCGTGTTGATATTCCACTTTACGATGGGAGTGTTGATAGGTGTAGAATACACCGTATTTACTATATAGAGTTTATGCTTTCTTTGCTATTTTTCTTGTGAATTATGTACTTTACGCGTGCTTTTGAGTTATATAGGTGCAATGGAGTCACCGAGAACAAAAGGAGAAGAAATCACCCATTTAAAGCGAAAAGGAATGGAAAGATCAAAGCGCAGGCGAGTGACATGAGAATCGACATAGGGGCTGCCATTTGGTTGGCCCTTATCCTATTCTTGGGGTGTCTTAAGTTATCTTGATACCCCTTATCCACTTCACCTGAGTGGCTATATCTCTTATATCTCTTACAACAAAACCAAAATTTCAGTGAGAAATCATTTCTCATTATTCGACCTGAAATCGAGAGAAAATGGAGGCACCTGAGAGGCGGCTAGAATTAGAGGTGCTGTGAACATGAAATCGAGAGCGAGAGATTCAGAGGGAGACGGGTGCTTACTAGGTCGGAGACTCAGTGAAAGAAGTCGATGTAGATGTTGCTCAGATTCAGATCGATAGGATGATTTGCTATTGATTGAGAAAAATAGAAACTAGGGTTTCTGTGATTTGAAGATTCGAGGTGATTGAAGTTAGGAGTGAAGGGGTTTTGAATTGAGAAGGAATTAGGGATTTTGGGTGCAGAAAGTAATGGTGAAGAAGAGAAGAAAGGGATGTGCTCGATGCTGTGAGTCAAGATGAAAGGGGTGGAGCTCATGATGGTGTTTGTAGTAAAACTTCAGGAGATTGAAGATGATATTTCTGGTATGAAATTGTGAAAAGAAGAAGCCATAGAAGATGGATTTGAATCTGAGATGAATCTGGGTGAATAGAATGTACAGGGATGAACTCAGAAGCAACAGGTGCAATGTGTGTGTCGATGACTGCCGGTGATGATGCTGCTGTGTATGTTGGCTGATAATGATGAATTTAAGTATGTTGGTGGTGACAAGGAGATGGCTCAGTTGAGGACCAATTCAGGTCAGAGCTGGTGGTTGACAGGGATTGTAGTGGCTCTGCAATTGGAGCTTGCTGGTGGCTCAGGGCAAGAAAGGTGGTATTGAAGCCTAGAAGAGTCATTGTAGCAATGGGAATTGAAGGCACTGGTAGTGCAGCTGAAACTGTGGCATGAAATTGCAGCCATGAAGTTACAATGGCTTGAGATGATGAAGAATACAGGGGCTGGACTATGGAGCTATGAATGAATGTATGTAAGTGACTCAGTTGGAGGTTGCTGCTACAGTAAAATGGACCAAGAATGGATTGCAGGATGGCATGACAGGGTAGCTGGCTTTGAATTTGAGCAGTGGAGTTGCAGGTCATTACTTGTGATGTGTAGCTTGGTAATATGTGAGGTTGTGGCTGTGCATTGATTGAATGGAAGTTGCAACTGTGACTGAGATGGAATGGCAGGATATGGTTCAGGGGAACTTAGATGGATGCTGTGTCAGGGTACTAGGATGGTTATGGAGATGATGCTGGCTAAGTTGGTACTGTTAAGCAATGAGATGATGCCAGTGATGTTGTTGTTGTTCTCGATGAGTTGGTGTTGGAATTGAGCTTGAAATGAAGTTGCTAGCTTAGGAGGAATGATTTCTGGGGCTACAATGGAGATGCAAATGGCAGGTGTAGGTAACGGGCCTTGCGGGTGGAGTGTGACTACGCGGTGGTGTGTATGTGGTAGTGAAACTGGTGCAATGCTGTGAGGAACCGAGATGTTGTGTCATGTCTTTGGTGATTCGGGTTTTAAGATGGAGAGTTAGGCTGTTTTGCAGGTGTATGTGAAGCTGCAAGTTGCAGGGAAAATTGATGCTGATGCCATTGTTGCTTGCCAGGGAGATGAAGATGGTGCTGGTGCTTAAGCTCTGTAGCAGGTGGAGTTGTGTTGCAAATGGTGGAAGTTTGAGCCAGGGGACTGTAAGTTGAGGTTATTTATCTAGGTGGAATTGTTGAGCTGGACTGGATGGCAATGGTTCAGGGGGAGTGATTTGTGTTGAATTGTGGTTGATGTTTGTGCTGAGCTGAGTCTGGCAGACTGGAGGCTTGAGCTGGGTAGTGCAGGTGAGATAGCAGTGGTGGTTATGTTATGGGTACTTGGAAGCTGGTGGAAGTGATGGCAGTTGCAGTTGAAACTGAGGATGCAGGTGGAGCTATAGTTGTACTGCAATGCAGAGATGAAATGGGGTTACTTCCCTTGGAATTGTTGGAGGCAATGGGCTGGAGCTGAAATATGGTGACTCAGGTGGTGACTGCTATTGAATATGGTTATAGGAATGACAATTGAAGATTAGTTGCTTCTGAAGCTGAGGAATTACAGCTGGTATTGATGCAATACAAGAGAAAGGAGGCAGTGAAGTTAATGGTGATTGCAGTTGCAGATAGGGGTTCAGGGTTGCACTTGTTGGTTTGGTTGCAAAGGAGCTGCACTGGAACTGAAGTTAAGAAGTTACAGGTCATGAGACTGCATGGAACTGGTGGCACAAGTAAGCTGGTTTGGGTTGTGGAATAGCAAACCTGGGTGAAGGTTTAAGAGCCGGCATTCTTTGCGGTGGAGAGTGTCAAGGTGGTGAGCTAGTTTGTTATGGAATTGGCAGTTTAATGGTGTTGCGAGAAGCATGAGACGACCCCCTCTTGGCCGTGGATCGATTACCTGACTACTGACCATCTTGTTTGTCTTTGCTTATGGCCAGGGAAAATGGCTTGGCCTGGACTAATTCATGTCAACTAAGTCAGTTGACTCCGAGTTGACCCGAGTCAACTCAGTTTGACCGATTCAACCGGTGACCGGGTGGACTTTGCCGGTCACCGGGGATGTTTTTCGGCGACTTTTCCTGCCGATTTCCGGCCACAATACCAGACTTCCGGCAACCGCTTTTGGGTCATATTTTCTACACGGGTTTCTCACTCTTATGGGCTTGGTGGATTCTCATCCAATGGACTTTGAAGACTAGACCTAATTTTAGAAGTTGGAGAAAAGCTATAAAAGGGAAGGTCTTCTACAACTTATGGTAGATCATATCTTTTTCTTGGAGTTTTGGAGAGCCGTTTTGTTTACGCTTCTAGGGTTTGGTTTTGTTCTTCTTCTTCCTTGTTTTATTATTGAATATTGATGATGATGAACTCCATAGCTATGAGTAGCTAAACATCTTATTGGTTATGGGATAAAAGTTGATTTCTCAACATGCTTTTGATTCAATGAATTAGTTTTGTCTCGAGTAATTATTGTTTGTGATTCACAATTAATAGTGTTATAAGATTTGAAAACTTGTTAGGTTGAGTCCGGAATCAATCCGATTTGTGTTCATCTCTAGAGCTATATTAGGGTTTTCAATACGAAAACGTTGTTTATCCCTGATTCTAAGTAGCATAATTGTGGTTAGTGCTTGTAGTGATATATCCTACTAGTCACAAGTGAATCATAACTTTTGTTAAAACATTTAGTGCTTTTACACATTCGTTTGCATTGATGAGTCTTATTCCATAAATCTTAATGCTTTTAGGGAGTTAAACTTAATTGTGCTTATACACTTTAGGTTGCTTTCTACGAAGAATTCACATATGCATCTTTTAATGTGGTTGTGATGAAAACAGGGAATTAACGGGTTATACTTGCGATCAAGGTATCCTAGGACTTTTAATAAATACGAGATTAAAATACCAATTCTAATCATTGATGAAAATACATGTTTGTGAATGATACTATCCCTTGACCAATATTCTCTCCTTATTGATTATTCCAACTATTTGCTTTGCTCTACTTTATTTTTACTTTAGTATTTCGCTTAAACAACAAACATTCCCCGTGGTTACTTAGAAACTGAAATTTACATAACAACAATTGCCTCTCTGTGGATACGAACTCTTCCTTACCTTGTGCTTCATTTAAATTTAGTGCGTAAGAAAGTGAAATTATTTTTGACGGATTGACACACGATCAAGTGTCGATGTAGAAAAATTAGATGATTGGATTGAACGTCTAGAGACGTATTTTTCTTTCTTTGAATATGGTTCAAAGGAAAAGATTGCTTTCGCGGCATTGAAGCTACAAAAGCATGCTCTAACCTGGTGGAAAGCTAATCAAAGACAAAACCTAGGTAAAGGAGTATTGTCGTGGAAAAGATTCAAGGCTGTTGTAAGGAAATGATTTTATCCGGTTGGATACCTTGAGGAGAGATGGTTCAAGTGGTACAACTTGAAGCAGACTTACAACCAAACCGTACAAGAATATACTTCGGAATTTCAGAATCAAGCTATGATTTTGGACTTAGACTTGGGAGATTATGTTATCTACATGAAATATATTTCGGAAGGAGTTGAAGATGTTTTCGGTGGATACTGTCTCCGAAGCAAGCATAAAATCTAATGCCATCGAAGGCAGGCTGAAAAAAACTGATGTTGAGGGAAACGTCAAGGTAAAGTCTGGAAGTTTCGTCGCTAAAGGAGATGAAAGGAGAAAATAGAAAAGGAAGTCTAATGACTAAGAAGGTTTAGTTTGCAAACAAACAGGGCATGTTGTTGACAAGTGTTGGATGAAGTATCCTAATCTAAAACCAAAAGGGCTACAAAAGAAAGAAGCCATGATGGCAACACTAGTCGCACAAGCTCCAAAAGAAGTCAAAGGACTAACAAAACCTAATCAAAAGCTCTCTCTAATGGCAGGAGGCGTAGAAGAACTTATGGAGGACGATCCTAGGGAACGACTCTTCACGGTTAAGATGCAGGTTAAGACAACACTAATAGATGTTGTTATTGATCCGGGAAGTCAGAAGAATTTACTTTCACATTCTTTGGTACAGAAGTTGGGTTTGAAGACTTTCAAACATCCGAAACCCTATCCTTTAGGGTGGCTTCAAAAGGAAGGTGAGCTACAGGTTGCAGAACAGTGCACGTTCAAGTTTGCTTTTGATGAGTTATACATTGACGAGGTTACATGCGACGTGGTTCCATTGGATGTTTGTCAAGTTGTACTTGGTAGTTCTTACTTGTGGGATCGAGATGCGGTTTTACATAGGAGGGAGCAGAAGTATACCTTTACCAAAGATTGGAAAGCTTTTGTAATACGAGCTATTGACTATCCTCTTGAGGAAGCAAGTTTGATTATAGCCACTCAGGTTAAGCGGTTGGTGAATGCTAGCACAAAGTTCATTCTCCTTGTGATTCGTTCTCTTAACGAGAAACCGAGTAGAGTTAGTTTGGAATACATTACCAAACAACAAGAAGAATACCTAAGAAGGTTAAGTATGTTTGAACCACCATTACTATATGATGATGGAGATGACAAGATGATCTTGCCACATGTGGAATACTTGTGGTTTGATAGAGAAGAATCACTCAAAGAAGATTGCATTATGGAGCGAAGAGCGACAGAGACACGCCAGGAAGAGAATGAGACTTTCCTAAGTAGATTTCAAGGTCAAGTTCCCGACAAGAAGAGATGGTTTAGCAGGGTGAAAGGAACTCACGAGTTCCCTAACCTACAAATATAACTTTCACAGGAGTTCAAGTTCTTAAGGGGGGCGCATGATACATGTGTATCTTCCTTTCCCTGGGAACTAGTGATCCTCAAGACGAATTGAGGATAGAATGCTAAATTAGGAAGGATTCCTTGTTTAGGATAAATTCCTAGTTTAGGAAGGAGTATTGTTTTGAGCAGTATTCTTAGTTTAGGTAATATATATAGCAAGGGAACTAGTCCTACAAAAGGATATAGATTCCTAAGACGTTTGGGAAACCAAACCAAGCCTATAAATAGGGATGTTTAGCTCATAACTAAACACATCTAGTTAGTGTGTTCTTGATATTGATGCACCTACAGATACTAGGCACAGAAAACCTAGAGAAAGCTTACGACAATACTTGTGCAAGCTTAGCAAACAGTTTAAGGTTAATCCACTGTTTAGAGAAGATTGTGAGCGTAACAAAGAGAGAATTGTAATCGTTTTCTTATTCATAATCTAAGAGAATGTATTTTCTTCGAATTACTACTTGTGTTCTGTTTTCTAAGTTTCTCGTCTATTATTATTCTGAATTACGCCTTTATAGTAATAGTTACCAAGGTACAGAGATCAATACGTATCAAGATCATCTTTGACTTAATATTTAGTTTCTAAAAAATAAATTGTCTCCAACTAAACTCGTCAAGTATAAGATGAACTTAGATAAAACTAAAAGCTTCCAACACGTATTTCGAGAAATAGATAAACGAGATAAACTCGGCTCGAAATATCAAATGTGTATAATGTAAAAGTCTATATAGCTATATGACTTAATCTCGTTAGAAGATAAAATATAATAGACTTATGAGTGACAGATAAGTTTTAGTCTCCACATACCTTTTATTGATGAAGTTCCTCCAAGCTCTTCAATAGATCTTCTTCTTCAACTGGTGAACGCCGTGAAGTCTAAAGCTCAACTACACACTTTTATCCTAATCCTAGACATAGCTATAAGTAGACTAGAAATCAAGTATATAGTTTTGATCAACTAAACTTGACAAACAAGCTTGAGATAACAACGCTTGCGAGTTCAACCGAGCAGTGCTCTAACATCCAACTTGCTAGGAAAACATTGGCCGCGTCCCATTGACAGACCAACATGGACAACGACCCAGGCCAACATGGCCAACGTGTCGGGACAACATTGGTTGCGTTCCACAGCCATGTAGGGCTGTTAATGGATACCCGAATATCCGCTATCCGTTCGAGTTCGTTCGAATCGTTAGGATATTATCCGACTTATCGGATATCGGTATCGGTAACGGATAATCTTATCGGATAATTACCTTTAATGAAACGGATACGGTTGAGTTAGTATCCGATGGATAATTATCCGTATCCGATAGTGAGGGTATATATGTAATTTAGATATACCATATTGTAGTTTAGGTTTTACTAAAAGAGAAAAAGTAGAGTCGTGGAGATAAAAGATTTTAGTTGATTATTTAGTTATTTTTTATTATTATCGGAAATGGATAATTAACGGATATTATCGGATATCCGTTACTCTTAACGGAACGGATATCGAATGAAAATTTCAATATCCGTCGGATTTTATAGGATAGCGGATATCCGGTAAAATTAACGGTAACGGATGCGGTATAGCCATTATCCGTTCCGATAGCTACCGCTGACATCCCTACAGCCATGTTGACATGGCCAGCGACCTAGGCCAACATGGCCAACGTCCCGGGACAACACAATCCGCGTCCCATAGCCAGACCAACGTCCCGAAACAACATAGCCAACGTCCCATGTCCAGACCAGCTTGGACGACATCCCTCTCCACACTGGATAATCCCACACCACCAAACAACCCACGCCACCATTGAACTTCCCACGCCATGACTTGGCTATCTCCCAACGTGGCCATCTCAAGCCACGGCTTGGTTAATTAGCTATCAACTTGGCCTTGCCCCGCACCAGAACTTGACTATCTATCAACTTCGTTGTGCCTCGCGCCACGACTTGGCTAGATATCAACTAGGTCGTGCTCCGCTCCAGAACTTGAATAGCTATTAACTTGGCCATGCCCTGCGTCATGACTTAGCTATCTATCAACTTGGCCGTTCTCCGCGCCACGACTTGGATAGCTATCAACTTGGCCGTTTTACGCCATATCCACTAGCTACCAACTTAGATGGTGTCCGCGCCACCAAATATTCCAAGACAACATTGGATGGTGTCCCGCGCTACCAAACATCCCAAGATATCATTGGTCGGTGTCCCGTGCCACCAAAAGTCCCAAGCCACCTTGGCCAAATTGATCGCGCCTCCCAGTCCATGGCCATGCTACATTTCCATGAGCTTGTAAAGAATACCATCTTACGACAAACTTCTTATTAGTCACACATAACTTTGGATCTGAGTATCTCTTCAAGCTATGCAACTTCGACAAGGTTTGGCTAGCTTTGGATGATCATTCAGTCAAATACATCGTGGCAATCTGGACAAGACAAGACAAGACAAGACAAGACAAGACATAGTCCATGAATCTACTAATTCCTACGAGAAATAAAAACATGTTACATGGGGGAATTATTCATGGGTATTGTTCTGGTGGTTTATAACAACATGCGGCGTGGAAAAACCCCATGATAAAGAAGTAACAAGTAGTGGTGACTGTTAAGAGCGGTTAAAAGAGTGATGGATTAATGGCTTACATGCTTCTGGAAACTTTCTAGCATAATTGGCGTAATTTTACCATTACCTCCACTATCTCCCATCTCTTCACGAATTCCACTACTAATGAGAAAACAATGAGTGTTCCCTATAACTATAAATAGGCTCATTTGCCTATTCACAAGGATAGAGCAAGCTTATCATTCTCAAGCTCTTCTTCTTTCATAGTTCGATAACCTCACAAACAACAATTCAGTCACCACTGATTTCCTCAACCTTCTTTGATTTCCCTCCCCTAATATCAACCCATCTTCTCTCTATGTGACCGAAGCAAAAAGTGAACGGACAATTTCTTAGGTTAGGCTCGTTTTGTATGATTTTGATTTTCGAACCTAAATAAAGTACTTCGAAAGTACATTTTTTTACCTAGGACTAATTTTGGGTATTAAAAATTGGTGACCATAACCGGAGATCAACATCTCGGCTACAAATTCAGTTCTTTACTGTCCGAGAAAAAAAAGGTGGATCTTAGATCTAGTTCAGTCATTAACCTCAATTCAGGTCCAGGAACCAATATCAACTCCGCTAACACCAGCGGCGGAACAAGATATATCAATATTCTTCGAAATGCTTTCGTCGATAACACCAAAACTCGTCTTCCGGTCTGTTCTATTGGAGGCGCCATGCATAGACAAACATCATCAAGTCTCTAACATCAAATGAAAAGATCCTTGCTGAAACACAAACACATGTGGCTACCACTCAGAAGTAAATACTCGCTCCTCTCAACACTCAGATGGAGCACCCACCTTTAAAGCAACATAAGTATCATATGGAGTAAGCCAGTATCGCCTCCGAATTTTTTGATGATGCTAACACCTCAAGGGCTCACGTCCAAGGAGATGTAGAAGTTCACGTCGTCCTTGATCTAGTACTAGGAAATAGTCATCGAAAAAATTCCGACACCGGTGGAAATCTTAAAAAAAAGGGCCCTGCAAACTCGTGGAAAGAAAGTTTAATCTTCATTTCATTAGCATCAGCCTCCCTGTTTACTTGAGATCCATACTCTTCTATACGAAGGAGATCCCTCTGAAAAAGTGGGGGTCTAACAACCACACCCAATATTTATTTCGGAAATCTGTATGGACTAACTCTAATATCCAAGAGAATCAACCAGACAATCACACTCAATCAAGGAAATATATCCAAGAGTTATATCTCAATTTCTCAATACAATCTGCAACAGGACAAATAGAATACTGTGAGCCTGATTGATATGAGAAATAACTTGAAAAGTACCAACGACCAATGTTCAAGTGTCATTCAATTTCAGTCAACAATCAAGGTTGGATTTCCCAATTGATTGAACTACGCACAACCTTTGATATTTCAATTATATAAACAAATATAATACGGAAAAGAAATAACACAGATACTAGAAGTTTTGTTAACGAGGAAACCGCAAATGTAGAAAAACCCCGGGACCTAGTCCAGATTTGAACACCACACTGTATTAAGCCGTTACAGACACTAACCTACTACAAGTTAACTTCGTACTGGAATGTAGTTGAGCCCTAACCAAGTCTCACACCGAATAAGGTACAATCGCGTTCCTTACGCCTCTGAATCCCAACAGGACTCTATGCACTTGATTCCCTTAGCTGATCTCACCCACAACTAAGAGTTGCTACGACCCAAAGTCGAAGACTTTATAAACAAATCTGTCTCCCACAGAAAAGTCTATTCTGATAGATAAATCTGTCTCCCACAGAAATACCTACGAATTTTTTATTCCGCCTTTTGATAAATCAAGGTGAACAAGAACCAATTGATAATCCGACCTTATATTCCCGAAGAACATCCTAGAAATATCAATCACCTCACAATAACTTAACTATATGGGTAGTAGAACAAGTTATTGTGGAATCACAAAGAATGGGACGAAGAGCTTTGTGATTACTTTTTATATCTTACCTATCGGAGATAAATCTCAAGCCAATCTTAGAGAAGATAGTACTTAATACGATAGAAAAAGTAAGATCAGAACACTAACTACAGAAAAAATAGTTGGGTCTAGCTTC
Source organism: Papaver armeniacum (assembly GCA_023531295.1). Taxonomy (NCBI): domain Eukaryota; kingdom Viridiplantae; phylum Streptophyta; class Magnoliopsida; order Ranunculales; family Papaveraceae; genus Papaver; species Papaver armeniacum. The sequence goes on from JAJJWW010017148.1 coordinate 192,539, forward strand.
AGAATCCCAATGAAGTTTTCAAGTCTTAAACCTATAGTGGTTTTAGGAAAAACCTAGGTTAAAGGAGAATCGACTCTAGTACGCAACTAGTATCACACAGAAGGTGTGGGGATTAGGTTTTCCAATTTCTAGAGTTCTCCCTTATATAGTCTTTCAAATCAGGGTTTGATAGCTTAGAAACAAAGCAATCAATATTCACCGTTAGATGAAAACCCGATTTAAGATTCAAGCTAAGTTTGCTTAAAACCGAAGCAATATCCATCCACCGTTAGATGGTCTTAGCTTGTTACACACAAATGAAATATACCTTCATTTAGATAAGGGTAACCGTACCTAAACGTGTGTATTGAGTTGGCTCAACAATAGTTAACCGAAGTTAGCCATATGAACACTTTTGTATTAACCACATTCATCTAACACTTCTAGATCAAATGATAATCAAATGAATCTAATTGTGTTACTCATAGAGTTGTTCAATTATTTATATTCTCATAGAAGTATACAAGACACAATTGAAACAAAATCGGATTGATTCAAAAGAATCAATTCATGAACATTTAGCCACGGTTTGCAAAGATTGCATTCCTTAATTTATAAATGTATTTGTTCATGAGTATGGAATCATACTTAGCCGATTTTAGAACTTTAACCAACTTAGTTTGCAAACGGGTACGCAAACTTAAGTTTCGGACTTTGGTCATGTACGACAATTCGCAAACGGGTATGCATATTGTCATTCCGGACCGAACTCAGGTGAAACCGTTCGCATACTGGTATGCAAACTTGGTTCCCGGACCTGAATCATACCTCAACAGTTTGCATACTGGTATGCATACTGTGTTATATCCAGACAATGGTTAATTGTTCTAAACTCTCATTTCAATCATTGAAACATCCTAAGAAGACGACAATAACTGTCTCATACAAACTATTAGCTTATAAGTACTTTTCAAGTGATCGAATGATCAATACGAAACATTCGAGTCGAAATCAAATGACTGTCTCACACAAATCATGTTAGATGTTTCAAGGAAATTTTCACATGATCATTTTTTGATTTATTATTTAGTTTCCAACAAATAAATTGTTTCCAACTAAACTCGTCAAGAATAATGATAGACGTAGCTAAAGAATAAATCTTTCTAACACATATTTCGATAAATAGATAAGCGAGATAAACTCGGCTCGAAATATCAAATGTGTATAATATAAAAGTCTACATAGCTATACGACTTAGTATCAATAGGAGATAGAATACAATAGACTTCTGAGTGATATATAAGTTCTAGTCTCTACATACCTTTTGTTGATGAAGTTCCTCCAAGCTCTCATCAGTAGATCTTCGTCTTCAATCGATGAACGTCGTGAAGTCTAAATCTCAACTACACATTCTATCATAACCAGAGATATAGCTATAAGTAGACTAGAAATCAATACTTATAGTTTTGATCACCTAAACTTGACAAACAAGCTTGAGATAGCAACGCTTGCGAGTTCGACCGAGCAGTGCTCTAACAATCTCCCCCTTTGTCAATTTTAGTGATAAAACTATCAGTACATATAAACTACAAAATAAATAAACTTTGTAGTTTCTCATCCAACATGCTTGATTTCCTTGGTTCTTCAACATTCCTTGAATTCTTCGTCACTCCAAGTACTCCAGTGATTCTTAACATGTTCAACTCAGCATCATTATTTTTGAAGATCCGTATCCATAACAATAAGAAAACATTGTATCACAACTTTGACAATAATACTACGGTGATATGTATCACTCCCCCTTAGTCAATACTTCATCTCATAATGAAAACCCCTACCCCTTAGTCAATACTTCGTGAAAAAACTAAGGTTAAAGGAGAATCGACTCTAGCTTATGCAACTAGTATCACACAGGAGGTGTGGGGATTAGTTTTTCCAGTTGCTAGAGTTCTCCTTTATATAGTTTTAAAATTAGGGTTTGTAATCTAAGTTACCTTGGTAACAAAGCATTCAATATTCACCGTTAGATGAAAACCTGATTAGATTCAAGCTAATATCTTTCAACCGTTAGATCGAACTTAGCTTGTTACATGCAAATGAAATGTACCTTCATTTAGGTTTATGTAACCGTACCTAAACGTGTACACCATGTTGGATCAACAATAGTTAACCAAGGTTAGCCATATGAACACTCTCATATCAACCTTATTCATCTTAACCATAACTAGTTCAAATGACTCGAATGAAACTAGTTAAAGAGTTGTCAATTGCTATATTCTCATAGAAGTATACAAGAACATAATTGAATCAAAATCGGTTTGATTCACTCGAATCAATCACGAACATTATACCCACGGTTTGCAAAAATGAATTCCTTAATATATAAATGTATTAGTTCATGTACATAACCGATTTTAGAACTTTAACCTTCAAGTACGCGAACGGGTACGCATACTTGAAATACCCTTACTGAAATTGGGTTTCGCCAGTATACGAACAGGTACGCATACCTCCAATCCTGGCAGAAAATCTCGGACATGAAACTTACGACAGTACGTGTACGGGTGTGCATACTTAGGTTCCCGGACTTCTCGAACCAACATGTACGCATACTATGGTTCCCGGACATGGACAACATATGTGCAAGAGTACACAACATGTCTCAATCTAATAATGGTTAAGTGTTCTAAACTCTTATTTCAATCATTGAAACTTTCTTAGAGGATGACAATAGCCGTTTTCACACACTATTATCATCAAAGCAATTTTCAAGTTATTGAAATAATCATAACGAAACATTCCAAGTCTACACCAAATTATTGTATCACACAAACCATGTAAGATGTTACTCGGCAATTTTCACACGATCATCTTTTGATTTTCGTCAACAATATAAGATGAACTTGGTCGAAGAGAAAGCTTTCCAACACATATTCCGAGAAATATGTAAGTGAGTTAAACTCAGCTCGAAATCTCAAATGTGTATAATAGAAAACTATATCGTGACACGACTTATGTCTCAATATAGGAGATAAAGTAGAAATAGACTTTCCAAGTGATAGATGAGTTTCAGTCTCCACATACCTTTTTGTTGATGAAGTTCCACAAGCTCTCCTTAGTAGTTCTTCGTCTTCAATGATGAACGCCGTGAAGTCTAATGCTCAACTACACAATCTATCCTAGTCCGAGACATCTATAAGTAGACTAGAAATCAAGACTTATAGTTTTGATCACTAACATTGAAAAACAAGCTTGAGATAGCAACGCGTGCGAGTTCGACCGAGCAGTGCTCTAACACTTTCCAGATTTGGATGTATACTCATGATCAAAGATATTTAACTTCCCAACAAGAGTATTTTTGGAAAGTGTATCAAGGTTATTTCTTTCAACAATGGCATGTTTCTTAGAATCATATTTAGCTGGCAACGGTCTGAGAATATTCATCACAATGTCCTTTTCAGGAATAGTCTTACCTAATGCAAAAGATGCATTAACAATTTCAGACACTTTGTGATTAAACTCATTTAATGAATCTTCATCAGCCATACGAGGGTTTTCCCAATCATAATTTAGGTTTTGAATCCTAGCTTATTTTTCAGAGGTATTCCCTTCAAATAAGGTTTCTAAGATATCCCAAGCATCTTTAGACCGAGTGCACATAGTCACATGGTGATGAAGATCTGGGGTAATAGCATGTATGATAGCATTTAAGCCGTCAGAATTTTTCTTTGTAGCGAGAATCTCGTCAGGATCATACCTACCAATATCCTTTGCAACAGTTACACCGTCTACTGCAACCATTAGATGAATATAGCCATTAACAACATATTTAATACCATGATTGAAAATCACGTGCTTGAAGAAATGCCCGCATATTAATTTTCCACCATAAGTAATTCGAGCCATCGAAGACTGGCGGTACGTTTATTGAGATAACACTTCTGTCCATAGAGTCAGATTACTACAAACATAGACTTATGAGGTCTTAGCGTGTTTGCATACTCTGATACCAATTGAAAAAACGGGGGTATAACAACCACACCCAAGATTTTGTTCGGCAATCTGTATGGACTAACTCCAATTTAATTCCAAGAGAATCAACTAGACAGTTAGACTCAATCAAGGAAATATATCCAAGAGTTATATCTCAATTTCTCAATACAATCTGCAATCGAACAGATAAAGATCTGTGATCCTGATTGATATGAGAAATAACTTGAACGGTGCCGAAGACCAATGTTCAAGTGTCAATCAATTTCAGTCAATAACCAAAAGTTGGATTTACCAATTGATTGAACTACGCACAACCTGTGATATTTCGATTATATAAAAAAATATAATGGGAAAAGAAATAACACAGACACCAGAAGTTTTGTTAACGAGGAAAATGCAAATGCAAAAAAACCCGGGACCTAGTCGATTTGAACACCACACTTTGTATTAAGCCGCTACTGACCACTAGCCTACTACAACTTAACTTCAGACTGGAATGTAGTTGAGCCCTAATCAAGTCTCACACCGATTAATGTACAGACGCGTTCCTTACGTCTTTAAATCCCAGCAGGACTCTACGCACTTGATTCCCTTAGCTGATCTCACCCACAACTAAGAGTTGCTACGACCCAAAGTCGAAGACTTTATAAACAAATCTGTCCACAGAAAAGTCTATTTTGATGGATAAATCTATCTCCCACAGAAATACCTACGAATTTTTTATTCTGTCTTTTGATAAATCAAGGTGAACAGGAACCAATTTATAATCCGGTCTTATATTCTTGAAGAACAGCCTAGAAATATCAATCACCTCACAATAACTTAACTATATGGTAGTAGAACAAGTTATTGTGGAATCACAAAAAATGAGACAGAGAGCTTTGTGATTACTTTTTATATCTTACCTATCGGAGATAAAGCTCAAGCAAATCTTAGTGAAGATAATACTCAGTACGATAGGACAAGTAAGATCTAAACACGCAACTACAGAGAAAATAGTTGGGTCTAGCTTCAGAATCCCAATGAAGTCTTCAAGTCGTTAACCTATAATGGTTTTAGGAAAAAACTAGGTTAAAGGAGAATCGAATCTAGTACGCAACTAGTATCACACAGAAGGTGTGGAGATTAGGTTTTCCAGTTACTAGAGTTCTCCCTTATATAGTATTTCAAATTAGGGTTTGATAGCTTGGAAACAAAGCAATCAATATTCACCGTTAGATGAAAACCTGATTTAAGATTCAATCTAAGTTTGCTTAAAACCAAAGCAATATCTCTCTACCGTTAGATGATCTTAGCTTGTTACACACAAATGAAATATACCTTCATTTAGATATGGGTAATAGTACCTAAACGTGTATATTGAGTTGGCTCAACAATAGTTAACCTAAGTTAGCCATATGAACACTTTTGTCTTAACCACATTCATCCAACACTTCTAGATCAAATGATAATCAAATGAATCTAATTGTGTTACCCATAGAGTTTTTCAATTGTTTATATTCTCATAGAAGTATACAAGACACAATTGAAACAAAATAGGATTGATTCAAAAGAATCAATTTATGAACATTTTAGCCACGGTTTGCAAAGATTGCATTCCTTAATATATAAATGTATTTGTTCATAAGTATGGAATCACACTTAACCAATTTTATAACTTTAACCAACTTAGTTTGCAAACGGGTACGCAAACTTTGGTCATGTATGACAGTTCGTCATACGAGTATGCATACTGTCGTTCCGGACCGAACTCAGGTGAAACCGTTCGCATATTGGTATGCAAACTTGGTTTCCGGACTTTAACAGTTAAAACCGTTCATATACTGGTATGCAAACTTGGTTCCCGGACCTGAATCATACCACAACAGTTTGCATACTGTGTTATATCCAGACAATGGTTAATTGTTCTAAACTCCCATTTCAATCATTGAAACATCCTTAGAAGACGACAATAACTGTCTCACACAAACTATTAGCTTATAAGTAATTTTCAAGTGATCGAATGATCAATACGAAACAATCCGAGTCGACATCAAATGACTGTCTCACACAAATCATGTAAGATGTTTCAAGGCAATTTTCACAAGATCATCTTTTGACTTAATATTTAGTTTCCAACAAATAAATTGTCTCCAACTAAACTCGTCAAGAATAAGATGAACGTATCTAAAGCAAAAAAGCTTTCAATACATATTTCGAGAAATATATACGCAAGATAAACTCGGCTCGAAATATCAAATGTGCATAATGTAAAATTATATATAGCTATACGACTTAGTCTCAATAGGAGATAGAATAGAATAGACTTCTGAGTGATAGATAAGTTTTAGTCTCCACATACCTTTTGTTGATGAAGTTCCTCCAAGCTCCTCAGTAGATCTTCTTCTTCAATTGGTGAACGCCGTGCAGTCTAGAGCTCAACTATACATTCTATCCTAATCTGAGACAGAGCTATAAGTAGATAAGAAATCAAGTATATAGTTTTGATTACCTAAAATTAACAAAAAAGCTTGAGATAACAACGCTTGCAAGTTCGACTGAGCATTGCTCTAACAATCTCCCCCTTTGTCAATTTTAGTGACAAAACTATCAATACATATGGATTACAAAATAAATAAACTTTGTAGTTTCTCATCCATCATACTTGATTTCCTTGGCTCTTCAACATTCCTTGAATTCTTCACTAGTCCTAGTACTCCAGCTGTTCTGAACGTGTTCAACTCAGCATCATTGTTGTTGAAGATCCGTAGCCATAATAATATGAAAACAGATGTTCTCAATTATTGTTATACAATGTCATAGTATTATTATAAAGAATCAAAGTCCAATTTCATCACAACTTTGACATAATACTATGGTGATTTGTATCACTCCCCCTTATTCAATACTTCCATCTCACAATGAAAACACTCCCCCTTACATAATGATCCGTGAACCATATCTATGTAGTGTGAACAACCAAATAATTCTCCCCATTTTTGTCAATACAAATTGGCAAAGTGCGAAAATATGGGATCATAATGAAATTCTCAAAGAGATATTTCATGACTAAAAGAGAACATATCAACTTGGTTTCAATGATTTCACATAGTCAAAACTTAGTGCATTCATCAAGGAGTTTATAAAGATACAAGATAACTCTTATAATATTCCACATCCGCACTCCCCACAAAGATTTGACAATTAAGCACAAGTTCAATTAAGAACTCTCCCCCATTTGATGTCATTCCCAAGAGAACAACATGAGTGACCTTACTTTTACAAGAAAAGAAGGATTTATTTGGACATTAACAAATCACATGGATTTGTATCCATTAAACTCTAATAAATTAATCACAAGAAGACCTTATAGAATAATTTAGGCGGAAACGCTCAACATAAGAAAACTTACAGAGTCATACAGTACTGTCACATAGAAGTGGATCAGGGAAAGATCAATACTGCGTAATATTTCAAAAGTTCATTCTATCTTTTATCAATATTTGCTTAAAGACATAATATACTTAACTTTTGAGCATATGAGATATGCACATTTCACGGACGTAAACACATATATATCTCATAAAAACGTTTGCAATATATAAAACCAATAAAGATTAAATACTGCAAAATCATCTTCCAAATAACTTAGAATTTAAATAAATAAATCTAAAAACATTGCAAGATGAAAATCGTTGGCAATAGCTATGTGTAATCACAATAATTGTTATTCCAAACCCTAGTTATCCTTCTTAAACATAAGAATAAGTTCTCATAAGAAGTTTCCTAGACATTAAGATTCATGAAAAATTATTTATCGTCCCCGAACTCTCTGTCCTCAACAAACATTGGAGTATAAGGTTCATGAAGAAAGGAGTCAATGCCAACAAACCTTCTTTTGTTGTCGAACTGTGAGCCTTCTGAATCTCAAGAGATCTTAGAACAATAGCCTTTATTTGCTGAATCTTCTTCCTTGTTTCTTTTAACTATTCAAGAACACCAGAATGTTTTTGAAGATTTGAGGGGTTAGCCCTTGGTTTCTTCATATTCTTCCTTTTTCTCTTCAAAGTTGTAGAGGAATGGGATTTATATTTTTCCTTTATGACTGATGGATTAACAATCATGTTAACATCTTTTCCATCAGAAGATATGATGCTTGGATTCAAGTATGGGATTGTGAAAGAAACACAAAGCTCCACAAGCAGCCTTTTAATGAAAAAAGTTTCAGGGAAGATAAAAGGAATGTAGGGTAGCGGAACCTATATACATATTAAGTAAGGTTCACGTACGATCAACACAAACATCCCTAAGAAGGGTAGAAATGTCGATTTTAACCCCTTTTATTAGTCAAATAGGGTGAACACTTTTCAATACCATTGAGGATATGAAAAGAACAATAGAAAACCAAAAAAAATATTAAATGAAAATCAAAAAGAATAGTTTCTGACCCTAGAACCATATTGTGCACAACTCTTGTCTCTTTTAAATTCGGGCACGTGAGACAAGACGAACCTTCAACACAATTACACTGTGTTGGGGTGAAAAATAATCTTTCCACCACATAATTCATGCACAGAATTTTCAACACCCTTTTTTCTAGATTGTTTAGACCTAGTTCTTTTCTGTAGAGTTCTAACTTTTTCCTAAGATATCAACTTCTTAGGATATGAGTTAAATTTACATACCTCGGATGAATTTGACTTTAGAACAAGTTTGAGATTGTTTTCTAATTGATTAGCTCTCCGTTGCAGTTTGTTGACATATCTTACTTTATGTTTGTACTTGAAACAATTTGAGAGTTCATGACCCTTAATAGTACAATAAGAACATGTCAATGTGGAGGATGGTTATGGCACCATATCCGAGCATGTTGCTAAACAAAGTGAAGTTCCTGAAACATGTGAGATAGAATTTTCAATAGACAGAGTAAAATCCATATCATCCTCCAATATGGTTGATGGAGTTTCTCTACGAAAAATATCAATATTGATGTGAGTATTGCTACAATTATAAAAATTAATATTTTCGCCCAGGAGAGCTACACTTGATTTTGCATCTTCATTTGAATAATATTAATCAGATGTTTCATCAAGAGTTGCAGCAATACCTTTGTTCCCAGTGTATTTTCTACGATTTGGACACTCATTAGCAAAATGCCAAAAACCTTTACACTTGAAGCACTGTGGCATATCCTCATCATCAGAGTCGACGATATCCCTGTTTTTAGGATGAACACGATCATGAGGCTTAACTGATGATGTAGGTTTATCTCTAGTAAACCATTTACTTCTCTTCAAAAGAAGATCTCTAAACTTTCTTGTGATCAGAGAAACTGAGTTGTCAAGATCTTCATCTGATGAATCAATCTCAATAGGATCAACCACAGAGTTGCCAACACTTTTACTTTTATCAAGTAGTTTAGTGTTCTTTTGTGCTTTGAATAGACCTGGCATATAAGGTCAAAACCCGCGGGTCAACCCTAACCCGACCCGCCTAAACTGGCTTGGTTGTTGATAGGTCCGAGCTAGGGTTGAGCTTTTAAGACCCGCGGGTCAAACGGGTTGACCCGCCTAACCCGCGGGTTAGCCCGCCAACCCTCCTGATTACTTGGTTTTGTGTATTTGAGGGTTTCAGTTGTAAAACTTATAACTAATCTTCCATTAATCATAAAAAAAAAAACTATCAGTATCATCAAATTTTCATCTATTAATTTTAATCCCAATTAAAATTTTCTAGTTTCATCTTCAAAACTACACACACAAATCTTAATAACTATTTTACATCTAATGATTCTCAATTCTCAAAAAGAACAAATCAATTGCAATAATTTTATTTACATAATCAAAGAAAAAAAATAATCAGTGATCAACTCATTAATTATTTATATGGGTCAATCGTTCACGAATCACACATACCCATATCAAAAAATAATTGAAAGATCGAACTCTAAAATCTAAATATTGATCAATTGATTCTGTAACACCATTAGAATACAAACTGTTAACAAAGAGGCTTATGAGAAGATGGATAAAAAACGTAGATTCAGATTTATTAATAAAGAAATATGAAAGAGATATAATGTTTAATGAGATTGAGATCGAGTGAATGGTGGGAGACGGCGCTTGGAGAAGGAGGAAGGACCCGAAAAAAGAGGATGTTAATGGGGAGAGAATGATTTGGAGAATATAAAGGGCGTTGCTGCTATATTTAATTATTGGTAATCTGAATGAGTGTAATGATATGTCTTGATACCTATGAACCATTATAGTTTTTTTTTTGAAGGAAAGATGGGTTTCAAACATGAAACCCATAATTTATTAAATTACCTCATTAAAATTGAGGTTTGAAGGGATACATAGTGGTGGAGAATCACCGTTCCACCGATTGGAATCATGATAACATGATAATTCAAGTATATCATAATGATACAACATAAAAAATAAAAAATATAATGTATCCCAATTTCTGAAATACAACAATTGTAACAAATAGTTGATCAAAAAGATAAATGATGTAATCCAAACAATGGTCTTCTCATTAGACTTCAACCATTTAAAAACTTCTTCTTCATTAAGATATAATCCTTCATAAAAGGAATGATCTTCTCCAAATATCATCATTACAACCCATTCCAGTAGCCATTGATCAACTTTGTAAGAATCTAGATCATCGTCACGCTAGAATTGGTCATCTATGAAGGTTTACTTGAATATATCATCAGACTCCATTAGAAAACCCAAAAGGCAATGATAAATCGATGTAATAGTGAATTGAAACATCATATGACAAAGAATTGTCATAGAGACAATATTTATTGAAAACATAAAGGAATACAGAAAACAAGATCCCGATTTCGCAAACAAGTGCGATTTTATTTATTTAAACAGGATTTAGTGAATAAAACAATCTAGATTTGCTCGGAAGATATGAAATCCATATCTAAACCCGAGTAAATCTAGGATTAGGATGAAGAAGATGGAGAGATAAAATAGGATTAGTTTTTTTGGAAAAACAGTTTTGGTAGAGAGAAAGAGAGAGAAAGGAGAGGAAGTTTTGAATGGGATGATTGCAATTTTGTAACCTGATGTATAGTGATTACCGCATCACGTACCTAGTTAGCAATTCGGGGTATGGAGAGGAGTTCGAAAAGGTATACGTTCGGGAATTATACGGATTCGGGTAGATCGGATTCGGTCAAAAATCCGGTCAACGGTTCGTGGTTCGACAATAGTTCGGAATGGCATACGTACGTGTATAATTCGTTTTTGAGATATGAGTTCGGCAATGAAAATTCGGCTTACATCAAATTAATAAAAAGTATATTTTTAAGGTTATATAGGACTGAAAGTATGATTTAAACCAAGTTTATTGTGTTATATAGATAATACATTAAAAATATACAACAACAAGCATATAGCTCAATGGTTGGAGCCTTAATTAGTAAATAAGGGGTCGTGGGTTCAATCCCCACCACCAACATCTTGAAAATAGAAGGAAATGGGTTTGGATCGCCGAGTAAATGACCCCAACGGCTCGAATCGCCGAGTCACCTGTCCGAATTATTCTGACGAATTATAGGCGAGTACGAATTATTCGCGAAAAAATCGAATTCCCCATATAATCCGCGAACCAGGTTCGGTGTTTGAATAGTTCGTCTGTATGATTCGAATTCGGACGGTTCGGATACGTTCGCGAATAATTCGGGAATTATAAGTGGTAAGGAAGGCATTAGATATGGAATAATTGCAGTTTTCAATAACTGATATGTCAACAGTTGAAGCCTAGCCCAGTGGTTGTGATGGTTTATATGCAAGCAGGAAGGTCGAGGTTCGATCCTCCTTACTGACTGCCTCATTTTTTTTTTGGCTCTTCCTCTATATACCCCTTGAAACACTAGTGATACCCCATGTTAGTTAGAAATTCTTTTTCTTCGATTTTTTTGAAGGAATCGATCAGGTAGAAATTATGGCTAATCGATCGGATGAATCCGTTGGTGGGTTGCTTCCTATTTGGAATTGAGTTGCAGTGACTCAGCCCTATGGAGATGTCGAGTGATGTTCATTGGTGATTACTTTATAAGTTTTTAATCTCTTCTTATTATAATCTGAACTTTCTTTCCATCACGAAGAAAGAAAGATCACAAATGTTAATGTAGCAGAGAAAAAAGTGGTGTCAATTCTTTAACCAATTCCATCAGGCAGAAAGACTTAACTTGTCTCGGAATATTTAAAAGAAAGCACTTTATGAACAACTTACAGAATTTGTAAGTTAATCAACTCCATGCCGTGATTTAATTATTTCAAGCCTACGATTAAAAACCAGAAACACACACTGATGACAAAGTATTAAACAATCACTCTTTATAAGAAACTTGACCTGCCTATGAATGCATCCGCTGGACATTTCACCTTCATATACATCACCGTTGCTATATACATTTAAACCCCATATCCCGAAACCAGACTGCACAACCCTTTTTCCAATTTGTTTACTTTGTTTTTATATCTAACTTGTGTGTGATCTGGGAGATTTTGGCTTTCCTTTCGTATTTTTCTTTTTGCGGTGGATTCTTTTTTCCTCAGAGGGGAATCAGATAGAGAAATAGATGGAAAGAACTAAATTGCGGATGACAAATTATTGTTTGAAATACCCTTTGACCTTTGTTTGGTTTTTGAAAGGAAGAAGAAAAATCAAAAAGAATAAATGGTATCTCCATAGTTTATTTTATAATCTGCGAAGAGCGGAAAGAAGATGAAGATGATACTTTTCAGTGTATAACGGTACACTAGGGGTATATGAATTTAGACAGTTTGATGGGTAGGAAGATAAGTTGTGGGGTTATAGGGATCATGGGTATGGTTAGTGTTTCTGGGTATATAGAGGAAGAGCCTTTTTTTCGCCTTTAAAAGAAGTAGGAATGTTATATATACCCCTACTTTTAACAAGCCTTCACAGATACCCTTAGCACTTATAATAATACCCCCTCCTCAAAGGAATTATTAATTCCAAATTCACCCTCTCCAAATAATAGATCGGATCTGAGATTGTTTATTTCATTTTCACTTTTCTTCTCCTCTCCTCCCCTTTCAACCACTTCTGCTATTACCACCACCATATCTACCGCCGCCATCGCCACCACTACCGTCAAAACCAGCACCATCTTCTCCGATATGATCGTATTTTGTTATGTTTCAGATCCAATAAAACTCTGTCACTATCATCATCTTCTTCTCCGACGGAAAAGTTTCTCTTCTTTGATTATGATGAATATTTGATTAAGATTTTGGAGTTTGAGAGAGATTAAGGTTTTCAATTATGCATTCTATTTCTCTATTTTAATTTCTGGTGGTGCCAGTGGTGGTGACGGTGGTTGAATTGATAAAGCTAGGGTTAGGGGTTCGAGCTACTGGTGGTGGTGTGGTAACTAGTTGCGATTTTGATTTTTGTTGGATACTTTGAACATACAATCTTGTCATTTTGATTGCTCGATCTAAAAAATTGACTAACATTATTATGGTATTTTTAGAGTTGAAGACATTGATACTGAAGGAGGTGGTGGCAATGATGATGGTGGAGAAGGATTATTTGAAACTATGTGGAAATATCGAATATAAGATCAAACACAAAGTAAATTAGGGTTCCTCAAATCTAACTTCAATTCCTCGGGTACTATTAGAAGCTCAAGGAGTAAGAAGGATGATGTGGTGGTGGTGGTGGCGGCGGCGATGGTGGAGGAGGTATTTATGTTTTTGTTTTCAGATTTCATATTAGGGGTTTTTAGTTACTTTGAAAAAAGAATGCTTTGATTGAATTTAGTGTTTTACTCATATATATATGTTAACTTTAGAAACCTTAATTTGTCTGCTCATATGAAAAGTGACTTGATTTGTGGACTAATAGTAAGAAATTAAATGGGATTCAAAATTAAGCATGATCTAGATATTCTGTAGATGTTGACATTTTTGTGGTTCCTTGATCTAGGTAAGAAGTTATTTATGAAAGAACTTTTGTTGGATATGTAATATAGAAATTGAATTTATTTAAGAAGTTTTTCATGAAGTCTTACTAGTGCTGGGTAAGCACGGGATTTTATTATATCCCATGGTGATGCTTCTCACCACCATGTGTGCTGAACTCATTTCTTTGTTTCCTAGAGGTGGTTAAAGGGGGTGGTCAAAACAAGATATGAATTGCTCTAATGAATTTTCTTGATTTATCAGTCAATGCAAAATGGTTTAGATGGTTAATTGGTAATAATAATGTATGTTGGTGGTTGTTCCCCTGGGTTAATTTGTGGCGTGTAAACGTACTTGTCGATGAGTTCATATTTCATGTAGCTAATGATGTATTGATCTATATATAATTATTCACTTGTATGGGAGTCCTTTGTTTACAATCTAGTTCAGAAATCTTACTCATGAATCATATTAGATATCTACGATGTTCCATGATAGTGCCTCGATAGTAATATTTTTACCCATTTAGACGTTGCTGGTAAATTAATTAATGAAATTGTACTCACAGAACTAACCTCACTAGAAAGGTAGAACTAGGGGTCTTAGACTGTTTTGGTTGAGGAAGAGGTGGTCAACATAACGAGGTTTTACTAAACAATGGGTGATACCCTTGCAAACATATGTGGTGGGTCTGCTCCTCCCGACAAGGTAAACCTAAGCTGATCTCTTGTTCTGTTTACTGTCTCAAAATGCTTCATTTAAGTTAGTGTCAATGTTCTATTTCCTGGAAGAGATGTTTTTTACTTTTGGATGTTGCTAGTTGGATCGTTTTGATCTGGTATATGGCCAGTGCTATTTCCTGGTAAATGCATAGTTTTCTTAACTCTTTAATTTACGCATATGTGAATAGTTACTAAAGTATGTGCCATTTTATTGGATGTCGCAATAATTGTTTTGAGCGCATTAAATAAATGATATTTGTAGTAAATATAGTCCACATGCTTTCATATACACGGTTAGGGTGGAGCGGTAATAACTTATTATATCACCAGTTTTCTTTATGTTTGCAGTTTGCACACATCATGTTTAAAGCTACATTAAGCTTCGGCACCACACTTAGTTTGTTGCACATTTTGTATTAGAGTACCGTGTAATTTTAATAGCAACACTTAAGAGTTTTTTTTGAGTGCTTATGTTAACTTCGTTACCACAAAAATTAATTGTAGGTAGCATAATTTAGTATCATTTGGTGCACTATCCCATGATGTAAGAATAAAATGATGTTTGCATTTTCCTCTGTGAAGGAAGTTATGAATCTATGTATATGTGCCACCATACTAACTTTAGCCACTCCTACACATTCACAAATTCCAGGAACTAGAAATACTGACATAGTTGTAGAACTGGTATCTGTAATGAGTATTTCTTGTTTTATGCACGCAAAAATGTTACATAAGCGGTATCGTATACGTAATGACAATTTCTTTTCTTTATGCATGCAAAATACTCAATACTGCAACATTTCTTTTGTCCTGACATGTGTATATAGATGCATTGATGTTCCCCCTAGTCACTATGGTGGGAACTGATTCAGCAGTCGCTGGTTGGGGAATTACTGATTCCCTGACACCACTATGATTGATTCCCTGACACCACTATGAAGTTCTCAAATACTATTCCCAAGAGCATCATGGAGTTTAGAAGGATGGCTAACCATTTTATATTTAGATTCTCTTCCATATTCTTTCAGGTATTCTCTATTTTGATGCATTTTTTGACCCTTGTGTCTATCTGGCCAAGAACATACATACATAGATCCATTTTGGATTGGGATTAACAATAGTGTAACTTTATCTAGTTTTCTCAATTTCGTTCTTGGGCTCTAGATTTTGGGGACAACTTGAGAAAGTTGCTTTCACTTTTGGAGGCAACTTGAGCTAGTTGATTCCAGTTCGGAGGTAACTTGAGCTAGTTGATTCCAGTACGGAGGAAACTTGGTTATGTTTTTGGGTCCAACCATGCATCTGAAATTATCTTATACATATATCTTAGAGTAGTTGCGACGAATCTGTGGTGCAATGGTAACCCAAGGTTGTGTTGAGTTGCTGTTATAGGAAGTTGAACTGGTGGATATTAGGTGAATATACAGGGTTGTTGAGCTTTCAATTTTCTTTGTTTGCAGCAATGCTGGAGGTAGTGGATATCGCAGTTGAGGTGGTTTGTTGTGTTAGCAGTAGTGGTGATGGCAGTGGATGTTGCAGTCGTGGTGGGGGTAGTTGTGGGAGACAATATGAACTTGTGTTGGATGCGCACAAATTGCTAGGTATGTATGTTTTACAAACCAGGAACATCGGTGTTGTTTTATACATCAGTAGGTGTAGCTATTTGGATGTGATCTTGATATGTCATTTTGCATTGACGAACCTGTGGTGCAACGGTAGCACGACTGACTCAATGTCAGATAATGTGTGTTCGACTCACGCCATGTTCACTTGTGTATACTTTTCCTTTGTATAAAACTTGTCCTAGTTGGTTCCATATGTGGATACAAATTGAGATAGTTGCCTCCATATTTGGAGACAACTTGAGCTAGTTGCTTTCAAATATGGAAAGCAACTTGTTCCTACACACTATACATTGGAGACAATTTGAGCTAGTTGCCTCCACTATTACAAACAACTTCAGCAAGTTGCCTTCAAATTTGGAGACAACTTCAACAAGTTGACTCCACATGGTGGTGGTGGAATTGGTGGTGATTGGTGGCGGCGGTGGATGAAAGTGGTGGTTTTCGGTGGTGGTGGTTGGTGGCGGCGGTGGTGGTTGGCGGTGGCGGTGGTTGGTGGTGGCCGTGGTGGTGGGTGGTAGTTGGAGGCGGGGGTGATGATTGGCGGCGATGGTGGAGGAAAATGGTGGTGCTGTTTAGCGGCGATGGTGGTGGTTGGCGGTGGTGGACAATGGTGGTCAGTGGTGGTCGTTTGTGGTGGTGGTCGTCGCTGGTGGTGGTGGTTGGTGGAGGTGTAGTTGGTGGTTGTAGACGGTGCGGTGGTGGATAGTGGCGGTGGTTGTTGGCAGTGGTGGTGGTGGAAGTAGATGTTTTTTTGTTTTTTGTTTTTTTTTGAATAGTGGTAGTGGATTGTATATACACTAAACAAAAAAAAAGTATTTTAGTAATGTATTAAGTTTGGGGGTATTTTTAAAGTTCATAAGGGTATCTTTGCAATGGGCCTCATAGTAGGGGTATAAAGATAATGTTCCCTTAAAAGAAACGAAACTAATTAAAAGAAGCGAAACTAATTCCACCTGATATCCTAGGTCCGACCCGTCAACCCGCGGGTTAACCCGCCACGGGCTAGGGTTGGGAAATATGAACCCGTAGCAATAAACGGGCCGGGTTAGGGTTGAACATAGTCAACCCGAAACCGGCTAACCCGCCACAGGTTGACCCTAACCCGGACCGTTGCTACCTCTAGCTTAGAACGCGATATCCTTTCCAGTGTTGGATATATGCTCATGATCAAAGATCTTTAACTTTCCAACAAGAGTGTTTCTGGAAAGTGTTTCAATGTTATTTCCCTCAACGATGGCATGTTTCTTAAAATCGTATCTAGCTGGCAACGATCTAAGAATTTTCATCACAATGTCCTTTTCAGGAATAGTCTTACCCAACGCAAAAGATGCATTAAAAATTTCAGAAACTTTGTGATTAAACTCATTAAATGAATCTTCATCAGCCATATGAGGGTTTTCCCAATCAGAATTTAGGTTTTGAAGCTAAGCTTCTTTTTCAGAGGTATTCCCTTCAAATACTGTTTCTAAGATATCCCACGTATTTTTAGACCGAGTGCATGTAGTCACATGGTGCTTGTGACAGCCCGGAATTTCGGACTTCTAGCGGACACGAATTCGACCTTTTGGATCGGGTCCGATCCAACTAGCAAGTCCAAATATCCAGACTGCCATTCGTGTAGGACCAGGTTTTTCGTTTTAAAATATTTCAATAAATAGAATCGATAATTCAAGCTCAATTAATTTTACTAAAAAAAAAGTAATCTTACTTTTAAAATTATAAAACTGTCACATAATAATTACAAAATCAAAGTGTGTTAAAACAAACCAACTCTCTGATTTAATTCAAAATTTCGCAAAGCCAAATCCCCATGATAAATAATAATTTCTTTTACGGCTAGTGTTTCTTCATTCTCCGTGGAAAAGGGAGAAAGACGGGTGAGCAAACCACAACCCAGTAGGAAGTTTCCAAAAATAATAGAGTGCATCGAAAATCAAACACATACAACCGATATTATAATTAAAACATGCATAAATATTCGCAATAATACTTACGCCATTTTAACCATAAATATTTAACACCTTCTTACTCAAATCTTCAGCATTAAAATCTAGTTGTCATAGTTATTCCGGTAAACAAACTACTATTATTCCCCGAACAATCTTTTTCTTTCTTTCTTCAAATGATTCTTAATGTAATTGTCAGAGTTATTCCGGTAAACAAACCATTACTGTTCCCCGAACAGTCTTCTGAGGTAGCCACGGTGGTGGGATGCCATAAAGGCATGACATATTTTCTTACTCAAAATCTTCAATCTAAAATTCTATAGATTCTTAATCTAATTGTCAGAGTTATTCCGGTAAACAAACCACTACTGTTCCCTTCAAATAATGAGTTATTCAGATTAAACTCATTAAATGAATCTTCATCAGCCATATGGGAGTTTTCCCAATCATAATTTAGGTTTTGAAGCTAAGCTTCTTTTTCAGAGGTATTCCCTTCAAATACTGTTTCTAAGATATCCCACGCATTTTTAGACCAAGTGCATGTAGTCACATGGTGCTGAAGATCTGGGGTAATAGCATGTATGATAGCATTTAAGCCGTCAGAATTTTTCTTTGCAGCGAGAATCTCGTCAGGATCATACCTACCAATATCATTTGCTTGATTACACAGTCTCATCGCAACCATTAGAGGAATATATCCATTAACAACATATTTAATACCATGATTGAAAATCACGTGCTTGAAGAAATGCACGCATATTAATTTTCCACCATAAGTAATTCGAGCCATCGAAGGCGGCAGTACGTTTATTGAGATAACACTTACGTCCATAGAGTCGATTACTACAAACACAGACTTATGAGGTCTTAGCGTGTTTGCCTGCTCTGATACCAATTGAAAAAACGGGGGTCTAACAACCACACCCAAGATTTTGTTCGGCAATCTGTATGGACTAACTCCAATTTAATTCCAAGAGAATCAACTAGACAGTTAGACTCAATCAAGGAAATATATCCAAGAGTTATATCTCAATTTCTCAATACAATCTGCAATCGAACAGATAAAGATCTGTGAGCCTGATTGATATGAGAAATAACTTGAACGATACCGAATACCAATGTTCAAGTGTCAATCAATTTCAGTCAATAACCAAAAGTTGGATTTACCAATTGATTGAACTACGCACAACCTGTGATATTTCGATTATATAAAAAAATATAATGGGAAAAGAAATAACACAGACACCAGAAGTTTTGTTAACGAGGAAAATGCAAATGCAAAAAAACCCCGGGACCTAGTCCAAATTTGAACACCACACTGTATTAAGCCGCTACAGCCACTAGTCTACTACAACTTAACTTCAGACTGGAATGTAGTTGAGCCCTAATCAAGTCTCACACCGATTAATGTACAGTCGCGTTCCTTACGTCTTTAAATCCCAGCAGGACTCTACGCACTTGATTCCCTTAGTTGATCTCACCCACAACTAAGAGTTGCTACGACCCAAAGTCGAAGACTTTATAAACAAATCTTTTATGTTTTTCCTTGTACTTATCCAACAATTTATCCCGACAATATGAGACGGCGCTTGGATACACTTCGTTATATTTAGCACTAAACATATTCAATCTCTTTTCATATATATTCTCGGTAAGAGACCAATAAACTTTATCCCAATCCTTTAGAAATTCCAACCACTTTTTATGTTTTTCATCGTGTTCTTTGTCCACTCGCTCTTTAATATTTCCTCTTTCATCTTCTTCTTTTTTGGGTGATAGTTTCTTCTTGCGAACATCTTCCTCTAGTTGAGCAATCATTCTCTTCTTAATATCCGCCTTAGAGGGTTCAAACAAAGGATGACAATGTTTTGTCATATTTTGACCTATATGATACGTACATAGGAAATTTTGTGCATCCGGAAATATATCGGATATAGCACCCATTAGTGCGTCATCTTGATCGGTTACGATGACCCTCGGAAATTGATTTTCCGGGAACAATAATTTCAATTGTCGTAATGCCCAATGATAATTGTAATCCCTCTCGTTTTCCATTAAACACCAAGCCAATGTGAATGTTACCTTGTCTGATGTTTGCCCCACGATGTTGAACAACGGCATGTTGTATTTGTTTGTCTTGTAGGTGCAGTCCATCATAAGAACATCACAACACGTATGAGCCAATTGTGAAAGCAAAGGATGCGAAATGAATATTTGAAGCGGCTTGTTGTCCGAACCTCTTTTAATGATACGCGTGTAATTGTGATCCCAAACTATCTTCTCAAATTCTTGCATAACACTCCTCCCTTCCCATTCCAACCTTTTAATGGTTGCTTGTGCGCTATAAATTGTAGTGAGTGAAGAAACGTTGGTCTTATCATTTTCCTTGAAGGTTCTGAGAATCACTCTTGGTTTGATACATGCTTTGGTGATCATCTTTACATCCTCGAATTGATCAGGTTTTAGCTTCGCAACTAGGGAGTGACCTTCAAAATCTTTCGGATCGGGGTGGTTGTGACGGCCAAACCACACCTTACATTCCCATTCTTTTTCTTCTTCTTTTGAACCTCTTAGATAGAATACAAGCTTAAAGGGGCAGTCATCCTTCCTCGTAAGCTGTCTTGTATACCCTCTTAGTCTTCTTTTCATATACATAACCCTTTCTCTTATGGCTATTTTTCTCATTGTATTTTCCACTTCTCTCGCAAACCATCTCAAAACGAACATCTGAACGTTGGGTATTCCTCACTAAGACACACATGTTATTAAGAGCAGTCGCTTTTGCCCAAGCAATTGCTTCCTTTTCATATTTTATTCCCTACATAAGGACAACAATGGGAGATTACAAGCAAATCCCAACATAAAATTGTAAAAACTAGGTGAAAGTATTGTTTGGTAACATACCCGAGACATTTTATAGTACTCCGACGTATCCCGATGGAGCGGTTTGGAGTTTGGTTGATCGTTGTATGTTACAATCTAAGGAATGAATGAAAAGAAAATTGGATTAGTTCAAAACCGGCATTGTCGATAAGTAAAGTAAGCTCAGGGATTAGGCAAGCATAAATGGTAATCGACTCTCCATGCCGGTATTAAAATCGAATTCAAGGAATTTGAGTTTTCATACGGTATTAGGTTCCGACATACGAAGTTAAAAGAAACAAATCCGGTATTTAAGTTCAAAATATCATTAGCTTATGTATGTTTTTCATGTAAAACCAGGCATCCTCGACATTTAAGTTGCTATCTTGGTATCGTAAACCGGCATTCTATGTCATGTACTCCCATCACGGTTTGAATATTCCATAGAATATTCTGGCTGGTAGGTAAAAAGTATAAATGTGTACTAGGCATACAATCTTGGTTTGAATACCACGTAGGTATGTTCTTGAGCAGTGGGGGATATTTTGTCCCAGCATACAAATATCTATGAATAGTTAAATGATACTGGCGTAGAATTCATACAACGAGCATGCACCTGTACTAAGCTTTTTTCGACGAAATGGCGGTTTCAAAAAAAATAATCAAATTTTCGACCTCTTTGAAGCATTACATGTGTGTGTTGGGGTTGCTTGTATGCTGAACATACTTACTTTCTTGAGTTGGTTCTTCACAAAACATTTCATGGTCACGAAAATAATGATTCAAAGGTGTTGGTTCATCATACAACAATTGTGAGTTGTTATCATTAATCGAAGAATGAAGATATGATTGTTGTTGTAATTAAGCTAAAGATTCAGCAGCTGCAAGTCTCTCATCACAATCATCTTCCATTTTCAAAAAAAAAAAAAAATTCTACTCAAATTTTTTTTCCCTCATTCTACTCTCAACTAACCCACACAAATTCAAATAAACATAAATACACAAATTATATCCCCCAAATCATTAATATTTTACTAATCAGGATTAATAACTAATTATGATTAGGAGGGTTAGATTAAGAAATAATAATTTAATTATATAAGGGGTAACCCAGCTAGGATATTTGGATCCCTATTTTGTCATTTAGCTATATCCCCCAATTAGTTTCCATATCCCCCAATTACGCGTTCTTTAATTATTTGTCAAAATAATAAATCAAAGACTTTTACTTTTGCCTTCTTATACAAATAAAACCATGAAAAATAGAACAAAAATTGAAGTGATGGGAAAAAGGGTTTAGTTTTATTTTTTTGGTGTTTTAAAAGAAAATCAGAGAGAGAAATGGATGAAAATGATGGTTAACTTTTGTTTTCTTTCTCTTTTGTTGTTTTGTAAAGGAAAGTAGAAAAGAGAGATGATTGAAAGTGACGGCTAGGTTTTGGATTTTGTGCAAAAAGTAAAAAGAAGGAGGAAAGAGAAAAGATAGTGACGGCTAGGTGTAGGGTTTATTTTTTTTCTACACGTACATGGAAGAAAAACATTAGGATCACTACTAAATAACATCCCCACAATTCCATATGCTAGCTACTTTATAGAACATCTCAATTTGAGCTATATGCACCCCACCTAATGATTATTAAAACCACACCACAGAAATAAGAGCTAACCCTCATATTTATTGATTTTAGATCAGTCGAATTATTAGCCGCACCCTACACGATTAAAAATCATAATAATTATTTTATTTTTTTCTTCGCAATCACAAATAAATACCTAATTTATTTTGTATCATAATAGTTCGGATGATATTATTCAAATCCCTTAATCAATTAATATTTGTACAAAGCTTTAGTCGGTAACCGAGCAACAAGCTGGGCACCAACCCCTTTTTGAATGGAAACACCAAATCACAAATATACTCAAAACTAAATATTTATTCTTCACAAATTAAGTTTAGATTAAAAAAAAATACGGATGGGTTTTAGGCGTGAAAATCATATTAATAAAATTACAGGGTTTTACACTATTAACCCCTTAAAACGAATTTTGTCCCGAAATTCAAAACAAAAAATACAGGGTATTACATTATTAACTCCTTAAAAAGAATTTCGTCCTGAAATTCAAAACCAAGAAAAATACCGGGTGTCACTATTAACACCTTAAAAAGAATTTCGTCCCGAAATTCAAAACCAAAAAGGATTTTTTTTTTCCCCAAAATTTAGCTTGTTAAATATCTTAGTTTAAAATCCACAAATGCAAGCAATTTTTACTTTAATACTTTGTTAGGTTTTTATTTTTATTTATTTTCCCCTACCCAAAATAAGCGGATGTAAAATAAAAACAAAACTTTGTTGAATCAAGATAAAACCGATATGAAAACATAGTGATTAAAAGTCAAAAATAATAATGAATATTTAAAATAAAATCATCGTACATTTTTTTAAAAACAAATTCTCAAAAACTGGTAAGTCCATACGCACATCCCAAGTAAATCGGAACCGTGCTCTGATACCAACAGTGACAACCCGGAATTTCGGACTTCTAGCGGACACGGATCCGACCTTGTGGGTTGGGTCCGATCCAACTAGCAAGTCCAAATATCCAGACTGCCACTCGTGTAAGACCAGGTTTTTCGTTTTAAAATATTTCAATAAATAGAATCGATAATTCAAGCTCAATTAATTTTACTAAAAGAAATGTAATCTTACTTTTAAAATTATAAAACTATCACATAATAATTACAAAATCTAAGTGTGTTAAAACAAACCAACTCTCTGATTTAATTCAAAATTTCGCAAAGCCAAATCCCCATGATAAATAATAATTTCTTTAACGGCTAGTGTTTCTTCATTCTCCGTGGAAAAGGGAGAAAGACGGGTGAGCAAACCACAACCCAGTAGTGATAGGTGTCTAAAACACCTAATTTACTATCTAGTAGTTACGCTTTCTTTGTGAGTTTTCATGTAAATTATGTATCTTATGTGTGCTTTTGAGATAATCGGGTATTTTGGAGTCATTATGAGCAAAAGAAGGATAAAACGTCTATTTGTAGCGTAAAGGGCAAGAAAAGTCAATTCACGGGGGAGCAAGCTAAGTTGCACAAGGAGGTGGAGATTGAAAAGAAGAATTAGAGCTGTCGTGATCTGAGGCAAACAGAGCTAAATAAGCTTAGGTGGCTCATATCAATTCTGGGGTGCCGGTAGTCATTACGGTCATTACCAAAACCCTAAAATTGGGACAAATGATTTCTCTCAATCATTTGCTCTGAATTCGAGAGATCTTTGGCGATTTTTAGAGATGAAAGGAAGGGAGATGAGGTGAATGATGGAAGCGGTGAACACGATGGGAGCGGATTGAGAACGACGGAGAAGGAGTTGAACAACTATTTCAGTAGGAGATTGGATTGATTTTTAGGTTTCAAGGTTTGAATCTGATTAGGGGAGATTGAGAAGAAGTTGTTGCCGCTGAGAGAACTTCAGGTGGAATTGAAGCGAATTTAAGAGATGGGTTTAGTGTGAATCTGAGCTTAATCTCAATTGTGAGTTGAATCAGAGGGAATTTGATGTGTTGGTGTTCTTGAAGAACAGAAACTAGGGTTTGCTGTCATGGATTCAAGAAGGATGAATTGAGGCTCTGATTTGAAGTGATGAAGATTTAGATGGGTATTAAAAATGGTGTTTGCTCGATTCTTTGTGATGACGGACTGCAGCTATCACAAGGAAAGATGGGTTTGAGGTTGCTGTTTAAGCACCTAAAGGAGAAGCTGGATATGGAGAATGAGGGGATGGAATAGCTTTGAAGCAGCAGGTATGGAGATATAGCTGCAAATGGTTGGAGGCAGAGCTGTGTTTGGTGGTGGTAGTGTTGGATGTTAGATACAGGACATGGATGGCCTGAGATACAATCACAACCAAGAACTGGTGTTGTTCTGGTGGTGTTGGTGTTTAGTAAGATGGCTTGAGCTGTGGGAATGGACTAGTGGCCTGAGGTTGTTGGTGGTAATACTAAACAGGTAGGATTAATGAGAAATAGGAAGGCAGAGTTGATTGCAATGGATGAACATAGAATAAGTTTGAGGTGAGGCACTGGTGGTGTTTGAAGCATTGCAGGTATGAATCAACATATGTTGTTGGTTGCTAGCAGAGGCTTGAGCAAGGTCATTGTGTGGCTAAAGCTCTGCAAGCTTTGGATAAAGCTTTAATACTAGGAGATGTGAGAGGAGCTTATAATGTTCTCTTTGTTGAGGATTTATTTGATGGGAGTGAAGGAGTTGGCAAAGGATGTGGCTGGATTGCAGCGGGATTGTAGGACAAGCACTGTTTCTTATCAGGCACACATGATTTCTCCCAGGTTTACTTGGCAGCCCTACTGTTAACAAGGAAACTGTTGATGGACTTGAGGAATCTAGAGAAATTTCACTTACCCAGCTTGGAACTTTCACAAAACCTGTTGTGCTGAAATGCAGAGAGGCTATTCGTAAACGTTATAGGGCTATCAATGAATCTCGTGCTCAAAAGCGTAAGGCAGGTCAGGTCTATGGAGTGCCTCTTTCTGGTGCTCTTCTAACTAAACCTTCTGCTTTTCCTGAGCAAAGGCCTTCCAGTGAAGATTTCTGGAATAAATGGATAGAGGGGTTATCACAACAACATAAACGGCTGCGTTCTTTGGCCGATCATGTGCCTCATGGTTACCGGAGAAGATCTCTTTTCGAAGTTCTTATTAGTCAGAATGTACCATTGCTGAAAGCTACTTGGCTTATTAAAATAACTTATCTTAACCAGGTTCGTCCAGGCTCAACTAGTGTTTCACCTGGTGCACCTGAAAAGACACAGTTAGCTCGCTCAGAGCTCTGGACGAAGGATGTTATTGAGTACTTGCAGCACCTTCTCGATGAAATTGGTACCAAAGATGTTTCATTTTCTTCTGCACAACGCAGGGACCAGTCCTCCCCCAACACACTCTTGTCTGGCTCTGTACAAAACAAAGGTGGTGATTCAGCATCAACGGCTCTTCCTGATGGGGAGGGGGCCCCCATTCATTTTAAATGCTACAGGAAAAAATGTCGCTTGACATGTTCCAGTTACTATTGCCTATTGTTTTTAGCATAACAGAGAGCATTGCTCTATCTCAAACATATACACGCAGTCTTGTGGAGTTAGCCGTTCGTTACATACTGGAGGAATCTTTACCAGGGGAGTCTAACTTGGTTGATGGTTCTCGGAAGGCTTACATTTCTTGTGCTCTAGTTGAAATGCTCCGTTATCGGATTGTCGTTGTACCTGATACATTGGGTCTCAGTGTAATGCCATAGCTGGGGTTGAAAGAATGGATTTAATGTTGGTTCTGTGAGTGGTGCAGTATGAGCAGCCATAATGGCTGGAAGGGAAGCACTGAAGCACAATGATGGTGCAACAGTGAGATGGCCTGGCAAGATGGCAATGGCCTTGGCCACTCAG
Organism: Papaver armeniacum; assembly: GCA_023531295.1. NCBI lineage: Eukaryota > Viridiplantae > Streptophyta > Magnoliopsida > Ranunculales > Papaveraceae > Papaver > Papaver armeniacum. The sequence goes on from JAJJWW010017148.1 coordinate 219,057, forward strand.
CTCACTCGTGAGTAAGATGCGACTCCACTTTTGACTTCGATGACTCGGTGTTTGACCGGGTTGACCCGGCCGAGTTGGATCGCTGGCCGGGTTGACTCGTTGACCGGTGGCCAAGGCGGAGTTTTGCCGGTCACCGGAGCCGTTTTCCAGGCACTTCTCCGGCCGATTTCCGGTCACAATACCAGTTTTCCGGCGACGACTTTTTGGACTTATTTTCTACACGGGTTTCTCTCTATTATGGGCTTGGTGGATTTTTATCTAATGGACTTTGAAGACTTGACCTAATTTTGGAAGGAAAGAAAAGCTATAAAATAAGAATTCTACAACTTTTGGGAGACATCATATCTTATTCTTGGAACTTTGGAGAGCCGCTTTTGTTTTACGCTTCTAGGGTTTGCTTTTGTTCATCTTCTTCTTTATTCAACTTATATTTTTGTGATGAACTCCATAGCTATGAGTAGCTAAATTCTCTATTATTGGTTAAGGATGTAGTCCGATTTCTAAAACTTGTATTTGCTTTATGTATTAGTTTTCTCTCTTGATTATCGTTCAATTCTCTACTGTTTTTATGATCACATGATTGAAGTATTGTGATAGGATTATGATGTTTGATTAGTTAAGTGGCCAATTAATTGAACTTGCATCTTAGTCCATAGCTATTTTAGGGTTTTTCATCAAGCGATAACCTTGAATACAAGTAGCATGATATGTTTACGGTTTGTAGTGATACACTCTGATAATCATATGTAGAGTTTGACCATTGTCCGAATTGTTATGTGCAACGCATGACAATTGCATTGATTAGCCTATTTCTGAAACTTAATGCTCCTAGGAATTGAACTTGATTAGCGCAAGGCGTTAGGTTATTCTTTGGGTAGAATTCACATACGCAGCTCTAATGTGTGTGTTGATGAACTTAGGAAATTTATAGATTATCTTGCTCTCTTGATTCTCTAGGCTTTTGATAACACAAGAGATTAAATCGTAATTCTAATCATATATGCAAGCACATGTCTAAGATTGAAGATGAATTCCTTGACCAATATCTCTCTTCATTGATTACTTTCTACAATTTACTTTGCTTTTAATTTACTTTTATTGCTTACATTAAATTGAGAAATCCCCCCAATTGGTTACTTTAAGAAATTGATTACGAAATACAAATTGAAGAACAAGAAGCTATGGGTGATGCAAATCGTTCACTCAAGGAGTTGGCTTCTCATAGGCTTGATATACAACAAGGGTGTATTCAAACGGACTCTACTTTTGAGATTAAACCGGGGTTGCTTAGAGAATTACCAAAGTTCCATGGCATGGTGAATGAAGATCCAAACAAACATCTTATGGACTTCCACACCATTGTCACGGCCATGCTTCCAGCGAATGTTGCGGCGGATGGTGCAATGTTGAAAGTTTTCCGTTTCTCTTTAATGGATAGTGCTAAGGATTGGTTGTTCTATTTACCTCCCGGAAGTGTCACAACATGGAATGGGTTGAAGAAACTCTTTTTAGAGAGATATTTTCCTGCATCAAAGGCTACTCAAATTCGCAAGGAGATTTGTGGGATGAAGCAAAATGTGGGGGAATCCTTATATGAATGTTGGGAACGATACAAGAGATTGGTGGCAAGCTGCCCTCACCATCAATTCAGTGACGCTATGATCATCCAATATTTCTATGAAGGACTCCAATCAAGTGATAGGAATCTCGTCGACGCTGCGGGTGGTGGTGCATTAGTGAACAAGACGGTGGCACAAGCTAGAGAGTTGATTGAAAACATGGCAGCGAACTCACAACAATTCTTGAGTCGTGGTTCGGATGTGATTCTAAGAAGGGTGAGTGAAGTGAGCGAGGTTGAAGAGCTTCGTCAACAAATGGGTAACATGAACGCAATGCTTCAACAAGTTGCATCCGCGGTGATACCAAGTTCCTCTCAATATTATGAAGACGAGCAAGCTAATGCGATCTTTCCAAATCAACAAAGACGGTATGATCCCTACTCTAACACTTACAATCCGGGATGGAGAGATCACCCCAATTTTAGCTATGCCAATAAGCAAGGAGCGATTCAACAACCCGAGTGGATTTCAACCTCAACAACAACAATTCCAACCGAGACAACAATTTCAACAACAACAACAACCTCAATCTATGGGGTCCAATATGGAGGAGTTGCTGAAATCTTTAATGCAAAGAAAGGAGAGTTCGGTTAAGGAGTTGCAAACTCAAGTTGGTTCTATGGCTATGGAGTTGAATCAATTGAAGGCACAAAATGGTGGGAAACTCCCTTCTCAACCTATCAACCCAAAAGAAGGTGTCAATACAATTACATTGCGAAGTGGTACACAACTTGTGCAACCCGAAGTTGCTGATTCGGGCGCGATGGAAACACATAAGGAACCTGTTTTGGAGGAGAAAACCGAGGATTCTCCCCAAACTTCTGAGGTACCTATTTCTAACTCTAAAACTCCGGTTTCTACTTATGTTCCTCCTCTACCTTTCCCTCGCAGATTTGCAAGTTCTAAGAAGGCGGAACTAGAAAAGGAGATTTTAGACGTTCTAAAGAAGATCCATGTGAACATACCACTCATAGATGCAATCAAGCAAGTTCCAAAGTATGCAAAGGTGTTGAAGGACTTGTGTACCAATAAGCAAAGGCTCAAAGGTAATGAAGTGCTTAGTGTGGGGGAGAATGTGGCAATCTTACAACATAAACTCCCACTTAAGTGCAAGGATCCCGGTAGCTTCGACATTCCCGTCACAATTGGTAACACCAAATTTAACAAAGCTATGTTGGACTTAGGTGCATCCGTTAATGTTATGCCTGCGTCTATGTATAATTCACTTGATCTTGGTCCTCTTAAAAGTCTGGAATTGTGTTGCAATTAGCCGATTGTTCTAATGTCTACCCAATGGGTATTGTTGAGGATGTTCTTGTGCAGGTTAATCAACTTGTATTTCCAGCGGACTTTTGCGTGTTAGAGATGGATGAAGGTTCACCGGACTCGTCTCTTCCATTGCTACTTGGGCGTCCCTTCATGAAAACGGCGAAAACCATTATTGATGTTGACAAGGGAACGCTAACTATGGAGTTTGATGGAGAAATAATACGTTTCAACATTTTCGAGACGATGAGATATCCTAGTGATGTCCACTCTTGTTTCTCCATTGATGTGATGGACACATTGGCGCAACACATGTTTGAGTTGAATGGTGTTGATACTTTGGAAACTGTGCTCACTACACCTATTGATAACGGTTTGGAGTATAGTGATGAGATTAAAGAAACCATTGGTTCTCTTGACTCATTACCGGAAAAATCAGCAATTAAGAATATTTCATATGCTTCTTTACCTTGCAATAATGAAAAACTTGTGCCGTCTATTGTTAAATCTCCAAGTTTAGAATTGAAACCTCTTCCAAGTCACTTAAAGTACTTGTACTTGGGTGACAATGAAGACTTACCCGTGATTGTTTCTAACGAGCTTAATGAATTACAGGAGCAAAAACTTCTAAGGGTGCTAAGGAAGTACAAGACGGCCATAGGATGGGCAATCGCCGATATCAAGGGTATAAGCCCTGCCGTTTGTATGCATAAGATTCGTGTGGAGGATGATTCAAAGCCTACAAGGGAAGAGCAACGTCGTTTGAATCCTCCCATGATGGAAGTGGTGAAAAAGGAGATACTCAAGCTTTTGGACGTGGGTGTTATCTACCCCATATCCGATAGCAAGTGGGTAAGCCCGGTACAAGTGGTACCAAAGAAATCATGTGTGACGGTGGTGGAGAATGATAAGAATGAACTTGTCCCAACTCGTGTGCAAACCGGTTGGAGTTTGTATTGATTATAGAAAATTGAATGCCACTACTAGAAAAGATCACTTTCCTTTACCTTTTATTGATCAAATGCTTGAACGTTTAGCTGGACACTCTTACTATTGCTTTCTTGATGGCTATTCAGGTTATAATCAGATTGTGATAGCCTTTGGAGGACCAAGAGAAAACCACTTTCACTTGTCCTTTCGGTACTTTTGCTTATAGAAGGATGCCTTTTGGCTTGTGCAATGCTCCAGCTACCTTTCAAAGGTGTATGGTAAGTATCTTTTCGGAATATGTTGAAAACATAATCGAAGTGTTCATGGATGACTTTAGTGTCTTTGGTGATTCTTTTGACCTTTGCTTGAATAACTTGTCTCTAATCCTTGAACGATATGTTGAAACAAATCTTGTGCTAAATCGGGAGAAGTGCCATTTCATGGTAACTCATGGCATAGTTTTAGGCCATATAATATCTTCTAAAGGCTTGGAAGTCGATAAATCTAAGATAGACCTTATTCGTGCTCTAACCCCTCCCACTACGGTGAGGGAGATTCGCTCTTTTCTTGGTCATGCGAGGTTTTATCGTAGATTCATCAAGGACTTTTCCAAGATAGCATCACCACTTTGTAACCTATTGCAAAAAGATGTGGTTTTTAACTTTGATGAGAAATGTATGACGACATTCAATCGTTTGAAAGAACTTTTGATTTCGGCCCCTATCATTAAACCACCGGATTGGAGTAAGCCTTTTGAGCTCATGTGCGATGCTAGTGATTATGCGGTTGGTGCGGTGCTTGGGCAGCGTGTGGGGAAGATACCTCATGCCATTTATTATGCTTCTAGAACGTTAAATGAGGCCCAACAAAACTACACAACCACTGAAAAAGAGTTATTAGCCATTGTTTTTGCTTTAGAAAAGTTTCGCTCTTATCTAATTGGTACAAAAGTTGTTGTCTTTTCTGATCATGCAGCACTTAGATACTTGCTTACAAAGAAAGAGGCGAAACCGAGGCTCATACGATGGATATTACTCTTGCAAGAGTTTGATATTGAAATCAAAGACAAGAAAGGAATTGAGAACACCGTTGCGGATCATTTGAGCCGACTTGCGTGGACAAGGAGACTATCCCGTTACGTGAAAGTTTCCCGGACGAGCAACTATTCTCAATTGCCTTTGGAGAACCATGGTACGCTGATATTGTTAATTACTTAGTGTCTAAACAAATCCCAAAGAACTTGTCTCGTCTTTGAGAGGTACAAACTTAAGAAGTTAGGAAACCAATACATATGGGATGATCCATACTTATGGAAGCATTGTAGTGACCAAGTAATACGTAGGTGTGTTCCCGAAATTGAATTTAATTCTATCTTGTCTTTTTGCCACTCATATGCTTGTGGAGGACACTTTGGGAGTAAGAGAACCGCTCTCAAGGTAGTAGAATGTGGTTTCTTTTGGCCAACTTTGTTTAAGGATGCACATGCATTTTGTATCACATGTGATGGTGCCAAAGAACCGGCAATCTAGGTGCTCGAAATCAAATGCCGCAAACTATTATTCAATTTGTGGAGGTTTTTGATGTATGGGGAATTGATTTTATGGGCCCTTTTGTCAATTCTAATGGGAATTATTATATCTTGCTTGCTGTGGATTATGTCTCGAAATGGGTGGAAGCTAAGGCCACCCCAACTAATGATTCTAAAGTTGTTTCAGATTTTGTGCAAGCTAATATCTTTGCAAGGTTTGGAATCCCAAGGGCGATAATTAGCGATGGAGGTTCACATTTCAAAAACAGGTTCTTGCAAAGCTTGTTAAGGAAGTACAATATGTCGCATAGGATTGCAACACCCTACCATCCACAAACAAATGGACAAGCCGAAGTTTCCAATCGAGAGGTGAAATCAATTCTTAAAAAGACGGTGAATCCAACAAGGAAGGATTGGAGTTCGCGACTCAACGATGCTTTGTGGGCGTATAGAACCGCATATAAAACACCTATTGGGATGTCTCCCTTTAGGCTTGTTTATAGTAAACCTTGTCACTTACCCGTGGAAATTGAGCATAAGGCGTTTTGGGCTATTAAGCAATGCAACATGGAGTTGGATGGTGCTGGAAAGCAAAGGAAGTTACAACTTCAAGAGTTAGAGGAGATTCGTAATGATGCATTTGAAAGCTCACGGATTTACAAGGAAAAAACGAAAGCTTTTCATGATAATATGATTTCTAAGAAACAATTTTGCATTGGGCGAGAAAGTGCTTTTGTTTAATTCTCGCTTGCAATTATTTCCGGGTAAATTAAGGTCACGTTGGATTGGACCTTTTATTGTGACTAATGTGTTTTCTCATGGTGCGGTGGAAATTCGTAGTTTAGCTACGGGTAATGAACTTAAAGTGAATGAAGGTTGAAACCATATTATGAGAACTTCTCTTCGGATGTCGTGGAAGGAGTTAATCTTGTGGAAGTACTCCCTCTGGAGGAGTCATAGAAAGCAAGGAGATAGTCGGGCTGACGACTTTAAACCAAGCGCTAAATGGGAGGCAACCCATCGGTTTTGTATCTCTTATATTTTCTTTTCTTTTCTTGTCATGTTTTTACTTTTTCGATTTTTTTTTGTGTCACTTTTCCTTTAGGATTTCCCACCTTGACTTTCTTTGGACGATTCAATTACATTGAGGACAATGTAAAGTTTAAGTGTGGGGGAGTGGTTTGCTTTGTAAATTTTTCAAATTTTTCAACTTTTGTGTGAATAAGAAAATTCCAACTTGTAGTTAGTTTAGAGTCACATAGTATACATGTCGCTAAGATTACATCGAGAATCTCACAATAGTGACTGAACTTAGAGATGACAGAGAACATGATCTGGTTTCTTAATTGTATGAGAGTTAAAGTTGGATTTAACCATGCCAGTGGCAAATAAGGTGCAGACTGAATTCGGTGTTAGAGTAGTGGTCCCCTATAGTGGAGACTACCCATGTTACATAATGTGAGGCACCGTACCTGTCTAAATTTGTGCTTTTAGAGTGTGTGTCACCGTACGTAAATTCCGGGCAGAATGGTGAGCTGCCCGACTTCCCACCATAGAAGCACTATTTTGATCTCTTGAGTGCTATTTTTATCAACCATGTTGGTGACATCGAATTGCTAACTTACATACCACTTGTGATCTTGTTCGCAGTTAGCACCATCCACCTTATCTCTCTCTACACCAACAGGTCCATAGAAACACCATCATCATCAACAAGAGGAGCATCACAAATTTGAAGGAAAGTTGAATACGTTCAAGGTTTATAAGCAACAATACAAAAATGGGCAGATTTCAGATTTGAGTAAAGCAACAATACAAGGAGCAGAATTTTCATAAGTTGAAGACTATTATACATGAGTGGAAATTATGAAGGATGAGAATTCGAGAAGTTTATGATATCAAGACATACAAGTTGTGAAGAATCAAGTGGTAAAGTACTTACACCATGGCCTTTGTATTTTATTTTATTTTGTATTTATTTTCTCTTGTCTCAAAAAAAAAAAAAAAAAAAAAAAAAAAAATGAAAAAAAGAGACAAGAGAAAAATGTTTAGGTTTGTTAATAGTTTTTATTATTTTGTTTTATTTTTATTTTTGTATTTGTTTTATTTTTTATATCTCAAAAAATAAAAATAAAAAAAAAAAAATGAAAAAAAATAAAAATTAAAAACGAAAATTAAAAATAAAAAAAAAACGAAAAAGAAAAAAAAAATAAAAAAAAAAATAAAAAAAATTTGGGTTTGTATAGTTTGTTTTTAGTTTTGTATTCTTTCAATAAAGCCAAGGGAAAGAAGGAATATCTATAATGAAGTTTCAAGCAACACGGAATTAGAGGAAAGAATCACATTGTCGAGATTCTACGAAGTTCAAGAGTTATCATCAAGAGTTGAAGATCGAAGACGAAGATGAAGACACCGATAGAAGACCGAAGACGTTTCTATGGATCTTTGTGAGAGTGGTGCTAGCTGCACGCCGAACAGATAACGAGGTAAGTAAGCATATTCCCACCTTCGTTAAATGGTTGATTTCCTTTCGAAGAGATCGTCGAGAAAAATGGGTTTTCAAAATTATAAAAGATGTGGGTTTTCAAAACATTCGGAGGGTTTTGCCTTCCTACCATTCAACGTGTCTCAGGATTCTCTCTTCATTCCAACCTGGACACATGTGTGACCCATAAAAGCTGTTTATTACTGAGAGCAATTTCATAAAACCCTTTCTTGTGAGGCGAGTCGAGACTTTTGATCACTCCGAACCCGAATTTTAGTCGAGAAGGGATGGTTATTTCTCTCTCAACTTTTAAGAATGAGATTGTGTTCATTTATGTGTCTAACTTCTTATGACTAGTGTGTCAGAATCTCTATGTCTTCTTAGCGCGTTGGATACTATCATTACGGAGAACTAGTAAGTTGGAAAAGTAGGTTTTGTGGGTATATCTCTAGTAAACCCTCACGAGACTATAACTCGTCCACTAGGGACACCTAGAGGTTTAAAGGCTTGTTATTTATGCTAAAAGTGACCGTAGCCTCGGCGACGACACGGAGTTGTATGTATCTTTTTGAATTGTTTTGTTTGATTTGCTCGAGGACTAGCAAAGTCTAAGTGTGGGGGAATCTGATAGGTGTCTAAAACACCTAATTTACTATCTAGTAGTTACGCTTTCTTTGTGAGTTTTCATGTAAATTATGTATCTTATGTGTGCTTTTGAGATAATCAGGTATTTTGGAGTCATTATGAGCAAAAGAAGGATAAAACGTCTATTTGTAGCGTAAAGGGCAAGAAAAGTCAATTCACAGGGGAGCAAGCTAAGTTGCACAAGGAGGTGGAGATTGAAAAGAAGAATTAGGCTGTCGGCAGTCTGGAACCGACAGGCTAAATAAGCTTAGGTGGCTCATATCAATTCCTGGGGTGCCAGTAGTCATTCTGGTCATTACCAAAACCCTAAAATTGGGACAAATGATTTCTCTCAATCATTTGCTCTGAATTTCAGAGATGCTGGCGATTTTAACCGAGAGATGAAAGGAAGGGAGATGAGGTGAATGATGGAAGCAGTGAACACGATGGGAGCAGATTGAGAACAGCCAGAGAAGGGACTGAATAACTATTTCAGTAGGAGATTGGATTGATTTTTAGGTTTCAAGGTTTGAATCTGATTAGGGGAGATTGAGAAGAAGTTGTTGCCGCTGAGAGAACTTCAGGTGGAATTGAAGCGAATTTAAGAGATGGGTTTAGTGTGAATCTGAGCTTAATCTCAATTGTGAGTTGAATCAGAGGAATCTGATGTGTTGGTGTTCTTGAAGAACAGAAACTAGGGTTTCTTTGTCATGGATTCAAGAAGGATGAATTGAGGCTCTGATTTGAAGTGATGAAGATTTAGATGGGTATTAAAAATGGTGTTTGCTCGATTCTTTGTGATGACGGACTGCAGCTATCACAAGGAAAGATGGGTTTGAGGTTGCTGTTTAATGATGTGACTCAATAATGTTGTAGTAATAAGGTTCGTTGAGACTTGTGAAAGCAATGGATTTTTAGACTTAAATAAAAATTAATAATAAATAAAATTTAACACAAAATTGATTCAAGATATGAGAAAATAACCAAGACACTGATTCCACTATTACACATGAATGAATAACAATAAATAACCCAAAACTCTAATTATCTTTTAAATTCCTTGTTTCTTAATTCACAAATAATCAGACAAATTCTCAAAAATTAATTGTATCCCTAAGCATAGATTATCTTAATACAAAGCATAACCTATCTAATTGAATCACAACTAATGAAAAGAATTTTTGCGAACGATTTAAAACTCTGCAAAAGCAGTGATTGAGTGAATTATAATTTATAAATTAGAGAAAATATAATAGTTACCACTTATTCATGCGTAAATAGCTTCCTCATTGCCTTGGTTGTGGGAGAATTAGCCTCTCATCATGTTGGAAACACGCTCAAAAATCATTATTATTGCTCAAAGGGTGTTTACAAAGGATCCATCCGGACAAAATTCTTGTAATAAAAGGATCCATCTAATCAATCTAGGTTTGGTATCCTTCTTAGACAAAAGGTATTTCAAAGCAGCATGATCGGTATAGATTACGATCTTAGAACCTAAGAGATAGGGTCTAAACTTGTCTAAGGCAAACACAATGGCTAACAGTTCCTTCTCTGTAGTGGTATAGTTCAACTTGGCATCGTTCAGAGTTTTGCTAGCATAGTAAATCACATGAAGTAATTTGTTTTATCGCTGACCTAGCACAACACCAATAGCATAATCTGAAGCATCGCACATGATCTCGAAGGGTAGGTTCTAGTTAGGTGCCTGGACTATGGGGGCGGTAGTGAGTAAAGTCTTAAGCTTCTCAAAAGCCTCTAAACAAGCATCATCAAAGACAAACTTAACATCTTTTGCAAGCAAATTGCAAAGAGGTCTAGAAATCAAGCTAAAATCCTTAATGAATCGACGATAAAAACCTGCATGCCCTAAGAATGACCTAATATCTTTTACGGTTTTTGGGACCTGTAAAGTCTTGATAAGGTCAACTTTGGCTTTATCTACCTCTATACCCTTAGAAGATACGATATGCCCTAGAACAATTCCTGAACGAACCATGAAGTGACATTTTTCCCAATTAAGCACTAAATTCTTTTCCTTACATCTAGTCAACACCAATGACAAATGATACAAGCACTCATCGAAAGATGAACCAAACACTGAAAAATCATTCATAAATACCTCCAAGAACCGCTCTACCATATCTGAAAATATGATCATCATGCAACGCTGAAAAGTCTTGGGCGTTACATAGCCCGAAAGGCATGCGTCTATACGCAAAGGTGCCAAAGGGACAGGTAAAAGTGGTTTTTCTCTGGTCTTACAGGGCAATAACGATCTGATTATAGCCAGAGTAGCCATCTAAAAAGCAGTAATGACTATGTCCAGCTAATCTCTCTAGCATATGGTCGATGAAGGGAAGGGGAAAGTGGTCCTTCCTAGTGACCTTGTTCAATTTCCTATAGTCAATACAAACACGCCAACCCGTGGTCACACGGGTTGGGATTAACTCATTGTTATCATTCTGGACTACAGTATTACCGGATTTCTTGGGAACAACCTGAACGGGGCTGACCCACTTACTGTCTGAAATGGGGTAGATAATGCCTGCATCTAATAGCTTAAGGACCTCGGTTCGAACTACTTCTTTCATATTGGGGTTTAGTCTTCGTTGCATCTCCCTAGAAGGTTTGGTATCTTCCTCTAAATAGATCTGATGCATACATACAATAGGACTTATACCCTTAATGTCTGCTATGGTCCACCCTAAAGCTTCCTTGTTGTTTTGAAGGACGGTTACTAGCCTACTTTCCTGATCACTATCCAAGTCGGAAGCAATAATCACAGGTAAAGTCTCAGAAGGGCCTAAAAACACATACTTTAGGGTATCTGGTAATGGTTTTAGGTCCAAGGAGGCTCTTCTAACGAAGGAACTAGGGTAGACTTAGAAACGGGTAGAGGTTCGAACTTGGGTTTCCAGCCATTACTAGTGTCTATCAAAGGGGTTGAATCTAACAAGGCATTCACCTCATTAATCACATCATCATCATCAAAATCAATCCCAAAGTGAGCTAGGCATTTCTCTAATGGATCTTCTAACAAAGTGTTTGGTAATGACTCCTCGACTAATGTTTTCCATATTAGTAAGCTACCTCTTCTATGCTCGAGTCATCTAGTTCAGAGGGTAGCTTACTAATATGGAAAACGTTGACTCAATAGTCATATTACCAAAAGACAAGTTCATAATACCGATTCGACGAGTTAATGATCGCATTGGATGTAGCTAAAAACGGGCAACCTAAAATTAGGTATCCGGTTCTCTGGGTCGGGGACAAGGTTGGGTATCTAGGATAACAAAATCCACCGGATAAATAAACTTGTCGACCTCTATGAGAACATCCTCGATCACACCCCGAGGAATTTTAACGGACCTATCGGTGCCTAACTGAAGAGTCATCTGGGTAGGTTTCATTTCACCAAGTCCTAGCTTAAGGTACACATGGTATGGAAGTAAGTTCACACTGGCTCCTAAGTCAAGCAAAGCTTTCTCAACACGGTATTCACCTATTGTACAAGAAATGGTAGGGGACCCTGGGTCCTTATACTTAGGAGTAGTGGTATTCTGAATAATGGAACTCACGTGACTAGCTAGGAAGGCTTTCTTCTGAACACTAAGCTTACGCTTTCGTGTACACAAGTCCTTAAGAAACTTGGCATAAGCGGGAATCGCTTAATCGCATCCAACAATGGGAGGTTGATAGTAACCTCGCTTAAAAACCTCAATATATCATTAAAGTTGGACTCCTCTTAGTTGGAACTAGTAGTCGGGGGAACGGGGCTCTAGGAACAAAGCCCGACTCAATATGACCCTCATTGGTCTCATTAGAGACTCTATCAGTCTCCTCATTTTCTGGTTCGGAAGGGTGAACTACAGCATGTTCACTTTCAGGTATGGCGACCTTATTGTCAACTTTCTTCCACTCTAAGGGTTGTAATAGAATTCACATGATTGTACGATTTCTCTCCTTTAGGGTTAGGATTAGTATGACTAGGGAACCTTCCATCTTCTCTCTCACTAAGGAACTTAGCTATTTGGCCGACTTGAAGTTCTAATTTAGCAAGGGACTGGGAATTATTCTTAAAATTCTGCTTGGTTTCCTCTTGAAAATTACCCTGGATCTTTACTAACATTTCTGGCTCTGTGCTAACATATCCTGGCTCTTTTTAGTATACTAAAAAGATTCCTCTAAGCTAGTCATTCTATTCTCGAAGGGTTAAGGAACCGGGTTTGACACGAAGAACTCTTATTATAACCAAAACCTGGGGAGGTGAGAATTACTAGACTGTCCTTGATTCTGGCCCTTAGACCAAGAGAAATTAGGATGGTTTCTCCAACCAGGATTGTAGGTCTCTGAGTATGGGTCATACTTCTGACGGTTCTCAAACCTAGCATTGTTATAGACAGCATGAGCTTGCTCTTCACTAACCTGACCTTCCCAAAATGAGTTATCGGGCTCTATTCCACAACTAGATACTTGAGAGGTTCTATTAGGTTCGCCAAGGACCTATTTTTAGATCGACCCATTTCCAAAGCTTCTAACCTTCTAGATAAAGCAACAAACTTAGCATCGACCCGAAGCTTGTATCTACCACATTGGTGCTATTTCTATTAACCAAGAGTCTTTTAGGGGTTCAACACAAGACTCCCACTTTGTTGGGATTTCTCGCAACAACTCCTAAGAAGGTAAAGGCATCCTCGGCACTTTTATTAGTAAACTCACTGAAGACACATAGACTCGACCATGGCTTTGGTCGAATAGTCTAAACCATCATAAATAATCCCTACAAGTTTCATCTTATCAAATCCATGGTGAGGACACTGAGATAGGAGATCATTGAATCTCTCTAAAAACCTATAAAGAGACTCTCCCTCTTGTTGCACACTAGCACTAATTTTCTGCATAACAACTGCAGTTTTATGCTTAGGGTAGAATTTCATATAGAAAGCAACAATAAGTTCCTGCCATGTTTCAATGGATTCAGATGGTAAGTTGTTTAGCTGTGTCTTGGCTTTATCTTTTAAGGAAAATGGGAACATCTTAAGTTTCAAAACTTGATCGGTAAGGTCTTTTATTCTAAGCTGTCCCACAAATTTCCTCAAAGTCCCTAATATGAAAATAAGGGTTCTCATCCTCTTTTCCTAAGAATATAGGGATCATCCGAAGGATACTAGCTTTTATCTCGAAGTTAGCCGTATTGGTGGCAATTTAATGCATGAAGCTCGGTTGGTCCCGGTTGGGAACATGTAATCTTTCGGAGTTGCCATCGTTGCACAACCGAAGTACTAGGGGTACTTTCCTCGCTAAGAGACAGATTTTCAAAACTGAAGTTTCCAAAAACGAGGCTCTCAAAGAAGAGTCTTCGAGTTCCCCGCCTTTGAGAAGAACTACTAGGTTTGTCACTAATCAAACGACCTAGAGTGTTTCTTTTCCAAGCCCGTTCTTTAAAGACCTCGGGCATACACTAAAAAAAAAAAAAAAAAAAAAAATCCTAAAAGGAAGGGAAGTTCTATGCAAGCACAAACAAGGCTGACTCCACCACAGCAAACCTAATGATATCTAGCAAACAAAAAGCATGATGGCTCCACTTAGATTGTTTTCTAGACCAGCTTCTAATCGTTCGAAAGGGAATTCGTTACAATTTAAGCAAACCCCTCTGGATCAATCCGAGTCAAAGTAAGTTGAATCAAGGCGAGGGAAGCTCAGTGGAGCTTTGATACCCAAGGCCTTACCGCTATTGCAAGGCGGCGCAGTCACGCATTCAACTTCACAGAAACCATCATGAACTTCGAAGTATGCTAAAAGAATAACCAATATTTTTCGAGCGAATTTCCTACTAAGCTCGTTACCCTATCGGTCTCGTTCTATTCCAAATTTTAAAGCTTAGGTTCGCGTTAAGTATCGTTTTCCTAAGGCGGGCAAGAAAGAGAACAGTGATGAAATCCGAACCCTTATCTTATATGGCCAGTCCTTGCCCTTTACTAGGAAATTAAAACAGTAGTTTTCAAGTCCTCAAGCATATATTCACACGAAGGAAGACAAGAACTCGCTAGCGGGGATTCGCGAGTGTTTCTACAAACTTACCTCCCGTCCCAGACGGGAGATGAACCGTTGTAGTCGACTCGGGCCACGACTCCTATGTCATGTACGAACTGGGAGGGGCCGAGGTGATATCGTAATCACCGTCCTTCTCTGCAAACAGTTTGATATTTAATACTACCCTTCCGTAGGGTTTAAAAAAATAAAAGAATGTCCAAGTCCAAAGTCCAAGTCCAAAAAGTAAAAGAAAAGGAAATGAGAGTCTAAAAATATAAAAATATCTAAAAAAAAATAATAAAAATGCCTCTCTTTTTTTTTCTCTCTTTTATAAATATATAAAAAAAAAAATCTTCTTCTTTCGCTCCTTTCGCTTTGTCTTTAACTCCAAATCTTTAAGTATTCACCAAAAGTTTTGGCAAATTTTTCTTTCGCTCCAAATCCCAAAATCTGAAAGGAAAAGACAAAAACCCAAAAACGTAAAGAAGAACAAATAAATAAAAACCTAAAAGAAAAATCTAAAAACTCTAGCCTAAAGACAAGTCCGCGTCGGCGGCGCCAAAAATTGATGTGACTCAATAATTTGTAGTAATAAGGTTCGTTGAGACTTGTGAAAGCAATGGATTTTTAGACTTAAATAAAAATTAATAATAAATAAAATTTAACACAAAATTGATTCAAGATATGAGAAAATAACCAAGACACTGATTCCACTATTACACATGAATGAATAACAATAAATAACCCAAAACTCTAATTATCTTTTAAATTCCTTGTTTCTTAATTCACAAATAATCAGACAAATTCTCAAAAATTAATTGTATCCCTAAGCATAGATTATCTTAATACAAAGCATAACCTATCTAATTGAATCACAACTAATGAAAAGAATTTTTGCGAACGATTTAAAACTCTGCAAAAGCAGTGATTGAGTGAATTATAATTTATAAATTAGAGAAAATATAATAGTTACCACTTATTCATGCGTAAATAGCTTCCTCATTGCCTTGGTTGTGGGAGAATTAGCCTCTCATCATGTTGGAAACACGCTCAAAAATCATTATTATTGCTCAAAGGGTGTTTACAAAGATGGAATGGAGAATAAGATGAAAATCGCGTGTTTGCAACGATTATAAATGTTGCAAACACATTACAAAGAGGGTTGAAACTATTCACGGATTTTAAGTCCGCCTCCCTCCGTATTCGACGCCCGGTGAAGTGTCTCTGCTCTGTAGAAGAAAGCGCCTTCAGGAGTCCGTTCTTCGTGTTCTTCAGAGATGCAGCAGCAGAAAATGGTCGTCTCTGCAACTTTGATTTTTTTGCTCGTTCTAAAACCTCCCCAACTCTTAGTATACCTTGTACGCATCCCCTAGTACTTTTTTATACCCAACAGGACCAAGGAATCACACGAAATAACTCCAAATATTCTGCCATCACTCGGCAGTAAAGAAAAAATATTTTCTTTCCTTTTTGTTTCCTTTGCGTATATGCAGCTGTCAATTCGTGCTTACTCACTCCAAACACGACACGGAATCAGTAGAGCCCTCTCCCAACACAAGCCAACCTCTGAGAAACACGGGAAGGAGTAAAACAATCCCGTGAAACTCTCAATGCCTCTGATTTCTCCTCGAGAGTTATCCAGCCAATTTTTGTCGATCCAAAGACCCAAACCAGGCCTGTTAGAGTCCGTGAAGTCTTCCCTTGCAAACCCAGCCATTGAGTCTCTCCAAATCTCCTTGAATTCTCGAACAAAAAATCGGCAGGTGAGAAAACAGTTTTCCCGCCAAAACTGTTTTCAAACGAAGAAGAAAGGGTTTCCCCTTATCCTGTTCTGGGGTGCGAATAGCAGGTGCCCAACTGAGGTGCCCCTTAGTAATTGGGTTACCCCATATCCAAAGTGGGAGTCCGAATATCAAACGTCCTCCGGGGGTGTTCCGCGCAAATTTTTGAGCCGAATTTTCCAAAAATATTTATTTCCAAAAATACCTAGAAATACATAAAAACACAGTATTAGTACAAAAATCGAGTTCCAACAATACCAACACTGAGGACAATTCAGACACAAAAAATGTGTCTATCATTTAAGTACCTAAAGGAGAAGCTGGATATGGAGAATGAGGGGCTGGAATGGCTTTGAAGCAGCAGGTATGGAGATATAGCTGCAAATGGTTGGAGGCAGAGCTGTGTTTGGTGGTGGTAGTGTTGGATGTTAGATACATGACATGGATGGCCTGAGATACAATCACAGCCAAGAACTGGTGTTGTTCTGGTGGTGTTGGTGTTTAGTAAGATGGCTTGAGCTGTGGGAATGGACTAGTGGCCTGAGGTTGTTGGTGGTAATACTAAACAGGTAGGATTAATGAGAAATAGGAAGGCAGAGTTGATTGCAATGGATGAACATAGAATAAGTTTGAGGTGAGGCACTGGTGGTGTTTGAAGCATTGCAGGTATGAATCAACATGTGTTGTTGGTTGCTAGCAGAGGCTTGAGCAAGGTCATTGTGTGGCTAAAGCTCTGCAAGCTTTGGATAAAGCTTTAATACTAGGAGATGTGAGAGGAGCTTATAATGTTCTCTTTGTTGAGGATTTATTTGATGGGAGTGAAGGAGTTGGCGAAGGATGTGGCTGGATTGCAGCGGGATTGTAGGACAAGCAATGTTTCTTATCAGGCACACATGATTTCTCCCGAGTTTACTTGGCAGACCCCTCATTAACAAGGAAGCTGTTGATGGACTTGAGGAATCTAGAGAAATTTCACTTACCCCGACTTGGAACTTTCACAAAACCTGTTGTGCTGAAATGCAGAGAGGCTATTCGTAAACGCTATAGGGCTATCAATAAATCTCGTGCTCAAAAGCGTAAGGCAGGTCAGGTCTATGGAGTGCCTCTTTCTGGTGCTTAACTAAACCTTCTGCTTTTCCTGAGCAAAGGCCTTCCAGTGAAGATTTCTGGAATAAATGGATAGAGGGGTTATCACAACAGCATAAACGGCTGCGTTCTTTGGCCGATCGTGTGCCTCATGGTTACCGGAGAAGATTTCTTTTCGAAGTTCTTATTAGTCAGAATGTACCATTGCTGAAAGCTACTTGGCTTATTGGGAGAAACTTTTTAGTTGCATTGATAAACTCCAGAGCCTAGAAATTTATGCTTATTAAGGATGGCACTAACCAATCTAAGTGGATGGAAGCATTTTGGTTGTAGGAGTTGAGGAACCAATCGATTAGATGGAAACATCTAAAGAGTCTATTCATAAAAGCACGAGCTCGGGTGTTAGAAATAACATGATAGTTTCACCATATCTCGTTGAGTCCTTTTCACTTCTATTTTTATTTTGTTTGTTTTTAAACTATGTTTCTCTAAGTGATTAGGTGGGGCCCACGAATCAAGTTGTTACCAATGCTAGAGTGAAATAGAGTGATTGAGATACAATAAAAAAAAAAATAAAAAAAAAAAAAGAAAGTTGAAAATAATTAAAAAAAAAAAAAAAAAAAATGATGATGATGATGAGACCAGACCATCGAGACCAACGGAATAAATTCAATAAAGTCGACCCTTTGAACCCTTGTATATGCCGGTTGTGTTGACCTAGAGTTAGGATTATCGACCACTTTGGTTCCCTTGTATATGCCAGTGTGTTGATATTAGTCAGACCGGTATCTCAGTCCATTAGGATAGGTTCATTTTGGCGGAGGCCTTCAGACAGATATGGGAAACACTATAACACCCCCAAACTTATTATTTGCTAGTCCCGAGCAAATTTATTCTCGAAAATAAAATTCATTTGAACCCCTAGGTGGCCCTAGTGGCGGAGTGTTGTCTCCGGAGGGTTTACCAGAGGTGTACCCACAAAACCTTTACTCCAGACCCTAGCTATCTACGCGGCATATACAAGGGAACCGGTGGTCGATAATCCTAACTCTAGGTCAACACAACTGGCATATACAAGGGTTCAGTGGTCGACTTTATTGAATTTATTCTGGTTGGTCTGATGGTCTGGTCTCATCATCATCATCATTTTTTTTTTTTTTTTTTTTTTTTTTTTTAATTATTTTCAACTTTCATTTTTTTTTTTTTTTTTTTTTTTTTTTATTGTATCTCAATCACTCTATTTCACTCTAGCATTGGTAACAACTTGATTCGTGGGCCCCACCTAATCACTTAGAGAAACATAGTTTAAAAACAAACAAAATAAAAAACAGTGAAAAGGACTCAACGAGATATGGTGAAACTATCATGTTATTTCTAACACTTTGAGCTCTGTGCTTTTATGAATAGACTCTTTAGATGTTTCCATCTAATCAGATTGGTTCCTCAACTCCTACAACCAAAATGCTTCCATCCACTTAGATTGGTTAGTGCCATCCTTAATAAGCATAAATTTCTAGGCTCTGGAGTTTATCAATGCAACTAAAAAGTTTCTCCCATACCCCCAAACTTAAATCTAACATTGTCCTCAATGTTCTAAACATGAACAAGGAGAAACTGTTACCATTTGAAGCAAAAAGAGTTAAGGAAAGATATTACCACGTTGCATGAGCATGGGTTACCTCCCAAGAAGTGCTAAGTTTAAAGTCTTGACCAGGACATTGGAAGAGATTAGTCACCTCGAAGAATCATAAAGCGATGGCCGGAATAAGCTCGGGTCATCTAGATCAAAAAGTGCTAACCACAAGAAGAGGAGGCTGCAATGAGACCAGGAAGATATCCAACACACCCTTATCTATTTTTAAGACCACTACATCTAGTTTGTGGCTCGGGTTCGGAGCTTTATAAAAGGGTCTAGATAACAAATTTTCATGGGTTGCGTTTCCTCATGAGTTAGATCCGAATGTTCGGGTTTTAGAGTCCGGAAAAACTCAAATAAAAACTTAGAAGCACATAATAATAACACGAATAATTGAGGATCCTCTAAGTCAATCGGTTTTGACTTACACAGTGACTACAATAAGATTGGTGGTCTTCCTTAAGCAAATGTGTCGACCCTAATATCCTAAAGTAATTAGGTTTAGTCTCAAAACTTAATAATTGACACATTTGAAACTTATACGTACCCACAATTGGAAGGAAGGTTTTTGGTGGGAAAACAAAGTCAATCGTGGTATCATAGCCTGGTTAACCACATCAACCAGAGGATGGGTTTCTAACAAGCTGAACTTCTTTATGGACACAACTAGGTTCGGGAAAAAGTGTATGAAGATAATCTTGTAAAATGGTTGAGGCACGGATGTCCGGTCCTAAGTGAGGGACTTTACGAGACTTAAAGGTAAGGCACTAGGAGAGTGATAATCACCCCCAAACTTAGAGTTTTCGGTGTCTCTAGATAGACTAGTCACAATTTCCCTAATTTCGAGAACATCGAATCTCGAAAATGGTCAATTGATTGATTCTTAAGTTATTATTAGGTAATGCATCCTTACTCATCTCTACGAGTTTATCGTCTTCTAAGACTAGTGTTTCTAAATCACTAGACTCTAAAACAGTATTCTCGGGGTAAACTCTTTCCTCTAAACCATCATCACATTCATATAAAGGATTATCGTGAAAGTTTCTAGTAAAGGCCCGTTAACTAAGGTGTTAATCATAATTACTTCCTCGATTCACTTATAGGCACATCAAATAATGGATTATCCAACATATTGCAGGCTAAAGGATCATGAACTACATCGTCTAAAACGGTGGAATCTCTAGTAAAATCGTCGTCCTTTCGAATAGGTGAATAATTATTAAAATTATTGGGATTTGAACCGAGAAATAGTACTTATCATTACAAAGCTCAATTGGAGTAGCAAGTTCTGATCACTATGCCTATTTATTTCATATTCTTCATCAACACTATCCTCATCATAATCATTATTATAATAACATGAAAATGGTTGAACCTCATCTAAACAAGTAGTGTTACCAATTCTAACCTCGTCATCTTGATTATGCGAATAAATATCCTCCTTTTCATGGGTATTATTGGAAACACTGTATTGGAAATTGAGATTATTTCGAGCAAGTTTTTCGACAATCCTATTTGTACTTTCATTAAATTGCTTAAGAGTCTCTTCTAAAGATATCCTAGTTTGATTGCTCTCCGGGGACTCGTCAAGTAATATTAAAGGTTTCCTTCACAAATAAGGAATGACTCTTGAAAGCCTCTTCCGGAGAAATAGAGGGATTGTTTTGCTCATATGATGGTTGGTGAGTATGCGAATAGTAATTGGGCTCACCATGGTATGAACCATAACCTTGAAAAGGTGGATGCTCCCAACCACTATTCACACTATGTCCATATTGTTGAGATGGATATTCATATTCATTGTGATGGCTATTATAATACCAGTTCGACATCCTAAGCTGCAAGGGAATTCTACACAAACACAAACAAGGTGACTCGACCACGCAAACCTCACGATTTCTAGCAAACAAAAAGCATGATGGCTCCACTTAGATTGTTTTCTAGACCGACTTCTAATCCTTCGAAAGGGAATTCGTTACAAACGAGCAAACCCCTCGGAATCAATCCGAGTTTAAGTAAGTTGAATAGAGGCGAGGAAGGCTGCGTGGAGCTTTGATACCAAGGCCTCACCGCATTACAAGGCGGCGCAGTCACGCATTCAACTCACAGAAACCATCATGAACTTCGAAGTATGCTTTAAGAGTAACCAATATTTTTCGAATGACTTTCCTATTAAGCTCGTTACCCTATCGGTCTCGTTCTAGTCAAAATTTTAGGCTTAGGTTCATGTTTGGTTTTGTTTTCCTAAGGCGGGCAAGAAGAGAACGGTGATGAAATCCGAACTCTTATCTTGTATGGCCAGTCCTTGCCCTTTACTAGGAAATTAAAGCAGCCGTATTCAAGACCTCAACATATATACATACAAAATCATCCGGTAAACCCTGGCGGGGGATTCGCGGGTGTTTAGAATTCTTACCTCCCGTTCCAGACAGGATGAACCGTTGAAGTCGACTCGGGCCACGACTCCTATGTCATGTACGAACCCGAGAGGCCGAGACGATATCGTAATCGTCGTCCTTCCTGTGCGATTTATATTTAAATAACCCTTCCTTAGGGTTTTAAAAAAAAAATGTCCAACAGTCCAAAATTAAAGTCCAAAATTAAGAAGTCCAAAAAAATAAAAATAAAAATTACAAAGATAATTACCTAATTACAGTTTCTAAAAATTAGAAAAAAAATTAATTACACTTTATACAAAATTTTCCTCTTCACTCCTTTGGATTTTCTCTCTTCTTTCTTTCTTTGGCTTCACTTTACTTTTCAACACTTTCTCTTTTATATAAGCTCCGCACCAAGTCTGAAAGCAAATAGAAAAAAAAAAAAACAAAACGCGTAAAAAGGAACAAATAATAATAAAAAAATAAAATAATAAAACCTAAAAACAAATCTATACACAAGTCCGCGTCGGCGGCGCCAAAAATTGATAGTTATTTTCAATGATGTTGTAGTAATAGGTAAGGGTTGTCGTTCACTCGGACTTGATGGGATTGATTTTAAGTTTTAATAAAAGAAAATAAAAGAAAAAAAATATATACAAATATTGTCACAAGACGGAGAGAGTTACTGGGATTCAGGATTTCACTACTTTTCATATTCTTGTGGTTCAGTCATTAACTCGAGACAATATAGCTCAAACAAAAGAAGTTGTGACTCTAATTCCTTGCCAAAAATAGATTTCATAAAACATTATCTGTAAATCGTAAGCATGACGCATCAAAAGTACTTTAAACTAAGCATGCGACATCAGACAAAATAACAGATAATTAATAGAAATCATAAAACAATTAAATCTATGCAAAAAGTCATATAAAGAATTAATTCATTTACCACAATCGTGAAAAGTTGCTTCCTCCGTCGCCTGGTGATGGGTTCTAGCTCATCATGGTGTAAACTTGCTCAAAAATCATTATTAATGCTCAAAAATGGTTTACAAATGATGAACAAGGGAGAAGAGATGAAAAGCCTGATTTGTATGATTTTAGTTGTTACAAACGGATTACATTCTGAGAGAACGATACATGTAAAGTGTTCTTTGTTGCGGAAATTTTAAGTCTGCCTTAGTATTACGACCCACGAGATGCTAGTCGTTCGCAGATTGTTGAAAAAGCAGCGGTCTTTAACCGTCTGTTCTTCGTGTTCTTGATTCTGCGGCGGAGAAATGGTAGTTCCACAGAACCGAATTTTCTCGACTACTGTGTTGTGATAAAGCGCTCCCAATCTCTCCATCCCTTCTCGATCGACCCCAGTGACATATTTATACCCAATGAAACCGTAATCAATGCTTGAAATCTTCCCATCAAGGGATTATTCTCGGGAATATTTTTCTTTATTCTTACCAAGTTTATCTTGGCCACGCGATTGTAAGTCGCCAACTTCCTATTTTTAGTTCCTACACGCTTATGATACCTTTAAACACACTCCCAACACGGACATACATGTCTTAACCTTACTGACTCGTGAAAATTACCTCCAGGCCACACACACTTCTGTTTTCTTCGTTTGGATTATGCGGCCAAATTTAGTCGAACCAAATACATACACCAAGTACGTTAAGCCAAAGCAGACCATCCCAAGAAGTTTCGACCATTGAATCGCTCTAAAACTCCTCCAAAAATCCGAACAAAAATCGCTTTTGTGATGTGAATATTTTCCCGCCAAAACCAAAATTTGAAATGAAGAAGATGAAGTGCCCCGATCCAAAACAAGGGCGCCTTTATCAGGCCTGGGGTGCACTGGGTGCCCTTATCCAAATTGAGGGTGCCTTTAGTACTTTTCTCCTGGGGTCCAAATAGCACTTTTCGAGCAACTTTTTCCGCATAAGTGTAATTCTCCAATAACACCTAAACAAACATAAAAACACCAAAATTAGTACAAAAATCGAGACCAACAATAGAGACACTGAGGACAAATTAGACACAAAAATGTGTCTATCACTTATTAAAATAACTTATCTTAACCAGGTTCGTCCAGGATCAACTAGTGTTTCACCTGGTGCACTGACAAGACACAGTTAGCTCGCTCAGAGCTCTGGACGAAGGATGTTATTGAGTACTTAAAGCACCTTCTCGATGAAATTGGTACCAAAGATGTTTCATTTTCTTACGCACAACGCAGGACCAGTCCTCCCCAACACACTCTTGTGCGGCTCTGTACAAAACAAAGGTGGTGATTCAAACATCAACGGCTCTTCTACGATGGGGAGGGGGCCCCCATTCATTTTAAATGCTACAGGAAAAAATGTCGCTCGACATGTTCCAGTTACTATTGCCTATTATTTTTAGCATAACAGAGAGCATTGCTCTATCTCAAACATATACACGCAGTCTTGTGGAGTTAGCCGTTCGTTACATACCGGAGGAATCTTTACCGGGGGAGTCTAACTTGGTTGATGGTTCTCGGAAGGCTTACATTTCTTGTGCTCTAGTTGAAATGCTCCGTTATCTGATTGTCGTTGTACCTGATACATTGGGTCTCAGTGTAATGCCATAGTTGGGTTGAAAGAATGGATTTAATGTTGGTTCTGTGAGTGGTGCAGTATGAGCAGCCATAATGGCTGGAAGGGAAGCACTGAAGCACAATGATGGTGCAACAGTGAGATGGCCTGGCAAGATGGCAATGGCCTTGGCCACTCATCTCACTCAGCTGAGTAAGATGCTGACTCCACCTGACTCGATGACTCGGTGTTTGACCGAGTTGACCCGGCCGAGTTGGATCGCTGACCCGGGTTGACTCGTTGACCGGTGACCGGGCGGAGTTTGCCGGTCACCGGAGCCGTTTTCCAGGCACTTCTCCGGCCGATTTCCGGTCACAATACCAGTTTTCCGGCGACGCCTTTTTGGACTTATTTTCTACACGGGTTTCTCTCTATTATGGGCTTGGTGGATTTTTATCTAATGGACTTTGAAGACTTGACCTAATTTTGGAAGGAAAGAAAAGCTATAAAAGAAGAATTCTACAACTTTTGGGAGACATCATATCTTATTCTTGGAACTTTGGAGAGCCGCTTTTGTTTTACGCTTCTAGGGTTTGCTTTTGTTCATCTTCTTCTTTATTCAACTTATATTTTTGTGATGAACTCCATATCTATGAGTAGCTAAATTCTCTATTATTGGTTAAGGATGTAGTCCGATTTCTAAAACTTGTGTTTGCTTTATGTATTAGTTTTCTCTCTTGATTATCGTTCAATTCTCTACTGTTTTTATGATCACATGATTGAAGTATTGTGATAGGATTATGATGTTTGATTAGTTAAGTGGCCAATTAATTGAACTTGCATCTTAGTCCATAGCTATTTTAGGGTTTTTCATCAAGCGATAACCTTGAATACAAGTAGCATGATATGTTTACGGTTTGTAGTGATACACTCTCGTAATCATATGTAGAGTTTGACCATTGTCCGAATTGTTATGTGCAACGCATGACAATTGCATTGATTAGCCTATTTCTGAAACTTAATGCTCATAGGAATTGAACTTGATTAGCGCAAGGCGTTAGGTTATTCTTTGGGTAGAATTCACATACGCAGCTCTAATGTGTGTGTTGATGAACTTAGGAAATTTATAGATTATCTTGCTCTCTTGATTCTCTAGGCTTTTGATAACACAAGAGATTAAATCGTAATTTTAATCATATATGCAAGCACATGTCTAAGATTGAAGATGAATTCCTTGACCAATATCTCTCTCCATTGATTACTTTCTACAATTTACTTTGCTTTTAATTTACTTTTATTGCTTACATTAAATTCAGAAATCCCCCCAATTGGTTACTTTAAGAAATTGATTACGAAATAACTACAATTGCCTCTCTGTGGATACGAACTCTTTCTTATCATATACTTTAGGAAAGTGAAATTATTTTTGACGCATACGACAGCGATCAAGTAGGAAGTTTCCAAAAATAATAGAGTGCATCGAAAATCAAACACATACAACCGATATTATAATTAAAACATGCATAAAAATTCGCAATAATACTTACGCCATTTTAACCATAAATATTTAACACCTTCTTACTCAAATCTTCAACATTAAATTCTAGATCATTAATCTAGTTGTCATAGTTATTTCGGTAAACAAACTACTATTATTCCCCGAACAATCTTCTTTTTATTTCTTCAAATGATTCTTAATGTAATTGTCAGAGTTATTCCGGTAAACAAACCATTATTGTTCCCCGAACAAACTTCCCAGGGTAGCCACCAGTGGTGGGATGCCATAAAGGCCTGACATATTTTCTTACTCAAAATCTTCAATCTAAAATTCTAGATTCTTAATCTAATTGTCAGAGTTATTCCGGTAAACAAACCACTACTATTCCCTTCAAATAATGAGTTATTCAGATTAAACTCATTAAATGAATCTTCATCAGCCATATGAGGGTTTTCCCAATCATAATTTAGGTTTTGAAGCTAAGCTTCTTTTTTAGAGGTATTCCCTTCAAATACTGTTTCTAAGATATCCCACGCATTTTTAGACCGAGTGCATGTAGTCACGTGGTGCTGAAGATCAGGGGTAATGGCATGGATGAAAGCATTTAATCCTTTAGAATTTTGCTTTGCAGCAAGAATCTCATGATCTTCATACTAACCAATATCTTTTGCAGCAATTACACCGTCTACTGTAACCATTGGAGGATTATAGCCATTAACAACACTAACCCATGATTGAAAATCACGCGCTTGAAGAAAGGCACGCATAGCAATTTTCCACCATAAGTAATTTGAGCCATCGAAGACTGGTGGTACATTTATAGAGATAGCAATTCAGTCCATAGAGTCAGATTGCTACAAACACAAACTTATGAGGTCTTAGCATGTTTGCGTGCTCTGATCCCAATTGAAAAAAGCGGGGGTATAACAACCACACCTAATAATTCGTTCGACAATATGGACTAAACTCCAATATAATTCTGAGAGCATCAACTTAATAGCGAGCTCAATCAAGAAAGATGTCAAAGATCTTTATCTTTATTTCTCAATACAATCAGCAAATCGAACAGATAGAAATCCGTGAGCCTGATTGATATGAGAAATAACTTGGACGGTTCCAAAGACCAAGTGTCAATCAAGTTATATCCGACAAACAAGGTCGGATTTATAAACTAATTGAACTACGCACAACCTATAATATTTCAATTATATAAACAAATATAATGCGGAAAAGAAATAACACAGATACCCGAAATTTTGTTAACGCGGAAACCGCAAATACGAAAAATCCCAGGGACCTAGTCCATATTTGAACGCCACACTGTATTAAGCCGCTACAGACACTAGCCTACTACATGTTAACTTTGGACTGGAATGTAGTTGATCCCTAACCGATTAAGGTACAGTCGATTTTTACGCCTGTTGAACCACGCCGGATTCTGCGCACTTGATTCTCTTAGCTGATCTCACCCACAACTAAGAGTTGCTACGACCCAAAGTCGAAGACTTATAAACAAATCTGTCTCCCACAGATATGTCTATTATTTTTATTCTTTTTGTTCCGTCTTTTGATAAATCAAAGTGAACAGGAACCAATTGATAATATAGTCTTATACTCCCGAAGAGCAGCCTAGAAATATCAACCACCTCACAATAACTTAACTATATGGTGATTAAGGATGCAAGGAACCGGTCAAGAGTACATGTACCGGTCTGGAACCGAAAATACCGGACCAGAACCGAACAGGTACCGGTGTATGCGGTACAGGGAACGGGAATGAAGTAGGGAACCGGCTCTGTACTGGTACAGGTAATCGGTTCCAATGAATTCCCGGCCTGTACTGGACCAAATACCCTGGTCAATATGAGCCGTTAAATTTTTAGATTAGGATTAATCGCATCCCTCCATCCTAGGTATTTAGTTATCTAATCGAGAGTTTCATTCATTCATTCTTTCTTTCTTTTTTTTTCTTTTTGTTTCTGAAGAGCAACCGACCTCTGTGTTTTTATAACTCAATTTGTGTGATTGCTGCTGCTGTTAAACTCGAGATGGAGAAGAGATCGATGGGTTCTGGAATTGAGAAGAAGATCAAAGAGATGAAGTCGATTCAGTGAAGATGGGTAATGAAATTGATGTTTGAAGTTTAGTTCAAAGTTGCAATTGGTTAGATAGTCGAATACAAGAACAAGAAAGAAGAAATTGAGAGTCTGAGATGGGTTTTGATGATTGGGTTCACTCGAATTACTAGCAAGAAGATGCAGAGTTCGTGTTGCTGTGGATAATGGGTTTAAATTAGATCGATTAAGGTTTGATTGATTATGAGTTGGTAAATCAGATCGATTAGGGTTTAAAATTCAAAGTTCTTCTTCTTCTTTTCTGTCTTTCTTCGAAATTGTTCAGGGTTTGCTTAATTTTCTTTTTCATTTTCTCACTGGTTCGAGCAAACGGCTTTTGGATTTTGTTAAAAAAATTTTTTACATTAACTCACTGATTCAAGTAAAATTATTCATTGAGAATTTGGATTTGTGAAAGAGTATACACGCAGCTTGATGGTGGTTTGATTGAATAAAATTGAGTAAGAAATTGTGAGTGTGGATCATGGTGGTATTTCTAATCTTTTAATAAGTTTCTTTCTGGTTGTGTAGACAAAATAATTGGTGTACTGAAAGTTTCTGGTAGTGGTGATACTGAAAGTTTTGTGGAAATTTCTATTACTGATGTTTCTGGTAGTGGTGATACTGAAAGTTTTGGGTAGAAACCCGGTACCGACCTTGTACCGGACCGGTCTTGCAGGTACAGGTACAGGTCCTCAAAATGAGATACCAGTCAACACCAGGTACATGGATCGGTTCCAAAACAGAACCAGACCGTACCGACTCTTGTGCAGCCTTAATGGTGCTAGAAGAAGTTATTGCGGGATCACAGAATCTGAGACAAAGAACTGTTGTGATTACTTTTTATATCTTACCTATCAGAGATAAATCTCGAGCAAATCTTAGAGAAGATAATACTCAACACGATAGAACCAGTAAGATCAGAATACCCAACTACAGATAAAATAGTTGGATCTGGCTTCACGAATCCCGAATGAAGTCTTCAAGTCGTTAACCTATAATGGTTTTGGAAAAACCTAGGTTAAAGGAGAATCGACTCTAGTACGCAACTGGGACACAAGAAAGTACCGGGATTAGGTTTTCCAGTTGCTAAAGTTCTCCCTTATATAGTCTTTCAAATCAGGGTTTGCTTATAATCAAAGCTACGCTTAATAACAAAGCAATCAATATTCACCGTCAGATGAAATTCTGATTTAAGATTCAAGCTATGTCTGCTTAGAAATTAAGAAATCAATCTCCACCGTTAGATGGTCTTAGATTGTTACACACAAATGAAATATACTTATATTTATATATGGGTAACCGTACCTAAACGTGTATATTGAGTTGGCTCAATAACAGTTAACTGAAGTTAGCCATACGAACACTTTTTTCTTAACCACATTCTTCTAGCACTTCTAGACCAAATATGATGATCAATCAATCATGATAGATAATCAAATCAACCTAATTGTGTTTTAAAAAGAGTTGTTCAATTGTTCACTATCTCATAGAAATATTTATGAACAAATTGAAACGAAATCAGATTGATTCGTAATCGTACAAAGTACTTATACAAGAATTAATTCATGAACATTAAGCCACGGTTTGCAAAGTCTTGCATTCCTTAAATCCTAAATGTTTTAGTTCATGAGTATGAAAATCATACATAATCGATTTTAGAACTTGACCATTGTGTTCGCAAACCAGGTGCGCGAACAACAACTCTGGACCTTGGTCAAAACATGTCGTTCGCAAACCAGGTGCGCGAAAAACTGTTCCAGACCCAACTCAGGTAAAACCGTTCGCATACTAGGTATAGAAACAAGGTTCCCGGAGCTTTACAGGTAAAACCGTTCGCATACTAGGTACGCAAACAAGGTTCCCGGACCTGAATTATCACAATAAAGTTCGCATACTGGGTATGCATACCGTGTTGTATCCAGACATAGGTAATTGTTGTAAAATCTCATTTCAATCATTGAAACATCCTTAAAAGGCGACAATGGCCGTCTCACACATACCATTAGCTTAAAAGTAATTTTCTAGTGATTTACAATACAAAACTTCACAAGCTAACATCATATGACTGTCTCACACAAATCATGTAAGATGTATAAGGTAATTTTCACATGATCATATTTTGATTTAATATTTAGTTTCCAACAAATAAATTGTCTCCAACTAAACTCGTCAATAATATGATGAACGTAGCTAAAGCAAAAAGCTTCCAACACATATTTCGAGAAATAGATACGCGAGATAAACTCGGCTCGAAATATAAAATGTGCATAATGTAAAAGTGTATATATTTATACGACTTAGTCTCATTAGAAGATAAAATAGAGTAGACTTCTGAGTGATAGATAATTTTTAATCTCGACATACCTTTTGTTGATGAAGTACCTCCAAGCTCCTTAGTAGATCTTCTTCTTCAATTGGTGAACGCCGTGAAGTCTAGAGCTCAACCACACATTCTATCCTAATCCGAGACATAGCTATAAGTAGACTAGAAATCAAGTATATATTTTTGATCAACTAAACTTGACAAACAAGCTTGAGATAGCAACACTTATGAGTTCGACCGATCAGTGCTCTAACAATTATAATATTATTTTTGCCCAGATGCAGAAATATGAAATAAATATGTGTGAATTCCTGACCCGATGTCACAATTAGGGACTCGTACTTTTACATTACATTCCGCAAGATAATTGAGAATGCGTATCCAATTAATGGCTACATTAACTTTGTAGCTCTCTTATATATGTATATGCCTACAAGAGTTCAGAGCTTCGCCCAGCTGAACTCTCATTATTTTATGCATGGACATACATATTGTCATGTATTAATCAGAGTACACTGCCAATACAAATGATAAATATTCCCGCTTTATATGCCATTTTTAAATAAAACTATTACTTAAAGTATACTATCTAGTACAAAGTTGTATTGAATATCACTTCGAGTTGCAGAACTTTCACGCCTGAATTCCTTGAATATGTTCAATATGATACAAACAAAGTGCCAACGCCAACTATAATTGGTCATGCCAAGCTGTCAAGCCAAATAGCTAAGATAAGTTTCCAAATCAACATGGATAACGTGTCGGGACAACATTGGCCGCGTCCCATAACCAGGCCAACATAGCCAGCGACCCAGGCCAACATGGCCAACCTTCCGGCACAACATTGGTCGCGTCCCATAGCCAGGTCGACATGGCCAGCGACCTAGGCTAACATCTCGGGACAACATGGGTTGCGTCCATAGCCAGGCCAACATGTCCAACGTTCCGAGCCAAATTGGCCGACGTCCCACGCCACACTGGATAATGTCCCGCACCACCAAACGCCCTACGCTACCATTGGCTGTCACACGCCACGACTTGGCTAACTGCCAACTTGACCGCCTCAAGCCACGACTTGGTTAGCTATCAACTTGGTTGTACCCCGTGCCAAGACTTAACTAGCTATCAACTTGGTCGTGCCTCGCGCCACGACGTAGCTATCAAATTGGTCGTGCCCCTCGCCATGACTTGATTAGCTATCAACTTGGTTGTGCCCGCATCACGCATTGACTAGCTATCAATTTGGTCGTGCCCCGCACCACGACTTGGCTAGCTATCAACTTGGCTGTTTTATGACATGTTTACTAGCTACCAACTTAGATGGTGTCCCGCGCTACCAAACGTACCAAGACAACATTGTATGGTGTCTCACGCCACCAAACATCCCATGAAAACATTGGTCAGTGTCCCTCACAACCAAATGTCCAAAGCCACCTTGGCCGACTTGGTTGCGCTTCTCAGACCATGGCCATGCTATATTGTCATGAGCCTGCAAAAACAATGCCATATTACGACAAACTTCTTATTAGTCATACATAATCTTGGATATGAGTTATATCTTAAAGCTATGTCACTTCGATAATATTTGGTTAGCTCAGGCTGATTACTTAGTCAAATACATCATGGCAACATGTACAAGACAAAACATAGTCCACGACTCCACTAATTCCTACGAGAAATCAAAACATGTTACATGGGGGGAGTTATTCATGGGTATTGGTCTGGTGGTTTACAACAACAAGCGGCGTGACCCCATGATAAGGAAGTAACAAGTAGTGGTGACAGTTAAGAGCGGTTAAAGGAGCGATGGAGTAATGGCTTACATGATTCTGTAAAGTTCCCTTGCATAATGGGCGTAATTTTACCATTACCTCCACTATCTCCATCTCCCGATCTCTTCACGGTACGAGGAAACAATGAGTGTTCCCTACAACTATAAATAGGCTCCTTTGCGTATTCAGAAGGAAAGAACGAGCTTATCATTCTCAAGCTCTGCTTCTTTCATAATTCGACAACCACACACACAACAATTCTATCACCACTGATTTCCTCAACTTTCTTTGCTTTCCCACCCCTAAGATCAACCCATCTTCTCTCTTTGTGACCAAGCAAAACATGAACGACCAATTTCTTGGTTTAGGCTCGTTTTGTGCGATTTTGATTTTCGAACCTAAAGAAGGTACTTCGACAGTACATTGTTTTACCTCGGAGTAATTTTTGGGCATTAACACATGGTCGATGAAAATGCTCGTGAAAGCTTATTTTCAAAGAGTTTGCCTGATCTTGCCATTTATCTTTTAAAGAAATAATGAATATATCATATCCCTTTAGATAATTTCTTCGGAAAAAATAACGAGTCAAAAACATTTTTGGAAAAAATATTGATCGCCATAAACTATATCTTGACAGTGATAATTGTAACTCTATTTCTCCGAATGAAGAGAATCTGGGTACCTGCAAAAAATAAAAATAATTTTTTTTTTGGCAATATTCAAATAAGTAGTAATATGTTTTCTTACATGAGGTTTTGTAATTTGACTCGAAAACTTACAAGGTTTATATTCATTGTTTTCTTGGATAAGACTTCTTCTCGAGATATGTTCACTCGGACCAACTTATACGTTGAGTGACTTAGAATATTCTAAAACTTTTCTTTGGGGTTTAGAAATTAAGGTCAACACTTAAAGCATTAGAATGGACTAATATGGCTTTTGGCGATGGATTAACAGCCGTTAGGCCTCAGTAATGTGTCGGCATCCATGACTTGTGAAAATGAACGAGTAGTACTATAGTGACCATGACTTATGGGAGCGGGCAAGCAGTATTTACCCGAGGCAATGGACCGGCATCCGCAACCTGCGACAATGGACCGGTGGCACAAGGCCAACGGCCATAACATGTGGCATTAGGCCATCAACATGTCATGGGCGGTAATTTACGGGCGATACGTATGGGCCATAAATTAGGAGCAGTAATTTACTGGCGATACACCGCTTGTGGCGTCGTAGTATGTCGCCGACCATAGCATCGGAATATTGGGGTACATAAAATGTCCTTAGAATTATAATCCAACTTTGGAGTTTGACCGTTGTGCATAGATTTCGACGACTTCAAACGGTTAACGCGTATCTAGTAAACGGTCAACGCGCATCCAAGGAAAGAGTGTACACAAAGAATAGCATGTACCACCCATTAATTACCCGCGGTAGTCGGTATCCAACGCAAAAAGAAGAAAATAAAGAAGAAGAAGGTGGGCGAATGCTTAGCTACACCATTGCTTGATTGATAAAGACGAGTGGGGTTGCGCATTCACTTTTCCTTGGTTGCCTTTCCTGTTGCGTACTAAGTCTGGTTAAATTATCCACATATTCTGTGTCATTTGGTCTGGACCTATAGCTGGAGCTTGTGGTCAACCATAATTTAAACCCTATGCTAAGAGTGACCGGGCCTGTTTGTAGTAGAAAGAGGTAGCTGTTATTTATTGGTGTTTTAGTTGACCAATAAATAAAAATCAATATTCAAAATGGCGGGGGCGATGAAGAAGCAATACCAGTCTGTATATTCTCGCATTTTTTTGGTTCCAAATTTCAGTTGGCATGTATATCTTGTTCGGAAGCATAATCTAAATTAGTCTCGTATTGTATGGGTTACTTAAGATCGTGCATGCTGCAGTTTATATATTTTGGACAATCTTATCTCTATAAGCCGGTGACCAAAATGTTAGATCCAACTTTTTTATCATATGAAAGCATCGATTTTATGGGTTTTTTTTCCTTTCGACTTTAGAAACAATGTAAAGTGTATGTGGGATTATGTAGCAGTACTATTATTTTTTCATTTTAATCTGAAAATAGTTAAAATTGGAAAACTACTAGAAGCTATTTTTTCAGAAATGGAAAAAGTATATGGCAATCAAAATAATGCACAGTTAAAATTCCAAACGAGCAAAAAACTAAGCCAAAACTGGCTTCTCACAAACTTTCCAATGACCCCACCCTCTGTTAATTCCCTGCCACGCGGGACCCGTCCTCATGTGAGGGAGCGGTTTTTGAATCGTTCATTTACACAGTACGTGTACAACGACTGTTTTCAAAATTTCGAAAGAACTTCTTAAGAAAGCATAAGAAGATGAGATTTTGTTTATTTACTTCACAGCTTAAAACCTGAACATGAATCCCGTAAGAGTTATCATCAGAAGCATATCGTGTACCATGTTGTACCGCGCTACAAAATTAAGTGTCACATGTGCGTGCTTGGTCATTATATTTCATCCCCATTTCATTATTACATCCCAATTTGTCGGTACAATTAAAGAGTGTTGGCAATTTTGTGTATAAACTGTAATGAAATAAACAGAGAAGAATAGAAAAGAGAGGAAGGATGCGAACTAAGTTAGACAAACCAAAGTCGAGGCAAGGATTATATCCTCTAGCCTTAAGACAGATTACCCCGCACTGGTGCTTACGGATTATCGATGTTTGTCTCCCAGGATACAACGACTTTCTTCTCGATGTAGTAGCACTCCAAACTTCGAGAAACGGCGAACCAAAATTTAAAGTGATGAACTCTCTCTTTGACGCAAACTTTTAGGATGCAAGTAGAATGATTATTAGGTTTCTGATTGATATCTTCTAATCTAGGTGTGCATGGTATTTATAAATTACCAGTACCTCTTCAATAAAGAGTCATGATGCTTCAAGTACCTCTTCAATGAAGGATCATGATGCTAGAAGGATTTTTCCAAGGGTTGCGACTTTTGAATTCCTAATTGAATTCTCTTCAAGTTTTCGGTTTTAGTTTTCTTTTAGTTTTCTTACG
The DNA here is from genome assembly GCA_023531295.1 of Papaver armeniacum. Classification (NCBI taxonomy): domain Eukaryota; kingdom Viridiplantae; phylum Streptophyta; class Magnoliopsida; order Ranunculales; family Papaveraceae; genus Papaver; species Papaver armeniacum. The sequence continues at coordinate 253,737 of JAJJWW010017148.1, forward strand.
GGCTAAATTAAGATTAAGCCCAAACCATTATGTACAACCCGGAACCAAATCCAGACCGGTACTAGACTAAATATTTTCCATTCGTATATATATATTTCAAATTGTATTCTATTTTTCCAACAACAAAGAGCTACGTACATAACTCTCTTTCTCTCTCGTTCTTTTCTAATCCTGTATCTTAAGTTCTCTCTTTAATCCACAAGTATGCCGGCACGCGCTCTGCGCGTGCTTTCGTTTTGCGCCTTCATTCTCAACACGTAACCCATTTTCTCCCCGTTCTCACCTAATTTCTGATTTGGTTTCGTATTTACCTTTATAGCCTCACATCATTTCGTTGATATTTTTGATAGTGCAGTAGAATCAAGGGCAAGTTCGGGATTCAGAAATTTGCAGCTTCAGTTACTATTCACCAACAGTGCCTAAGGGTAGTTGGCTTCAAGGTTTTAAAAACGTCCGTTTTTACCGAAAAAACGACCGTTAAAACGGTCACATCCATATACCGTGGCCGTGAGGGTCCCCAAACCCCGTGCCTTTATTAGGCCGATAAATAGGAAAAAACGGCAGTTTTATATAGTAAGTTTTTCAGTTTTCATACACGTTGTAACCGTTTTTCTAAAATTAGTTTGAATGTTTTTTTCTTCTAAATAAAATTTAAACGTGCGTTTTTTAGAACTGTTTTCCCGTTATCACGCACGTTATAACCGTGTAAATAACTTTCTTACCATTTCTTTTGATTTTTTTTCTCTGGATTGAAAGCTGAAAACTTCGAATTAAATATTTTTAAATGATACAAGGAAACTAACTACATGATTAAAACTACAAATTTAAAAAACATAGGATTGTTAAACTAGTATTCATCATTTTAAAAGCTACGCGAACCAACTACGACCACCACCTTTTTTCAAGTATTCTTTATTTTCTCGACGGTTCCTTTCCACATCATAGTCATCGTTGTCGGGTAGTCGCTATCTTCGTTTGCATAAGTATCATCATCATAATAACCATCATTATCGTTATCATAACCTCCTTCAATTATCATCATTATTGTTACCTACTTCATTATTATTATCAATATTAGAATTATATCCATCGTTCATATGTTGAACACCATGGTCAGAGCGATCGGAAGTGTAACGAGAATCATATGTTGGATTCACATTCTCATACCATTGTGTATTGTCCCCAAATGAAAGATTACCAAAGTCATAAACAAAGTCACTCACCGGTAACCTTTCGTATGAGATTTGAACTTCCGGATCATGCCAGTTGTATGGTAGAGGGACATGCTCTGGATTATTAACGGCCTTATCTTCCAGCGTATTTAACCACTGTTCTTCTTGAGGTAAAACCGGTGTTTCATCTTCCCCGCTATCCAATCAAGCAAATTGACGCGACCTATTATTCGTTGCCTCCCCCAATGAAAGAAGAAAAAAATAGTGTGATCATGTACCCACGTTTTGGTCACCAACTTCAATCTTTAATTCATGAATCAAGGAATCTGCTTTAGTTCTTCACTTCTTTCAAAGACTAAAATGGGTACATGATTTGGACATGGTGGTGGGTACATGTTAAAATGGGTATATGATTTGGACGTGGTCACGGGGGTACATGTTAAAACTTAAAATGAAATAAAAAAATAACTATATATGCATCATCATGCAGTGGTGGTGGGTACATGATTTGGACGTAATAATTATTTCATCTTATAAGAAGTGCAATTTTAGATCGAATCTGATAATGGGTTGATTGACTCTACCCTAACTCATAATGCAATTCCTACTTTACCGAGTTTTTTAAGCATTCAATGATTAACTTTTAGAAACTAGTAGTCTAGTACCATATAGAATTGTTAAAACCCTGCCTACTTCTTGGCATTTGATGGAAATTCTGCGATCTAATAAAGGGACAAGTATACCTAGCTAATTGTTGCCGACGAAATTTTAGTGGCTATAATTTACCGACACGAATTTTATCAAACTTTCATAAATTGTTTAGTGAAAAGCATTTTAAAACACCTATGTAAAGAATATAAACATGACTATCGAATTATATACATTTCTTATACTAACAATAATCAAATAAAATGGTAATATTAGAATTTCTTAATGATATAGGTCATCTATTAGTTGGACAAAATTTAAAAATTAATAGGTCATCTATTTAGGGACGTGGGGAGTATTAAAAAATTAAAATACCTTGTAACAACGTTTTTTAGGCTCTTTAAAACGTTTTCACGCACGTTATAAGCTGTTACATAGGAAATTCAGATCAATAATTTTTTTTATTTCCTATGTAACGGTTATAACGCCCGTTATTTTCAAAAAACGTCCAAAAAACGCGTTTTTTGACTATATAACGCGTTTTTGGCCCAAAACGTGCTCACACCTAAGAAAACGCATTATAACGGTCACACCTAGTGTCCGTGACCTGAGCCGTGACCCGTTTTTCAAACCTTGGTTGGCTTTATTAGTAGTAATAGATCTTTATCAGCGGGGACAGATAATTGTCAATTTCAAATCACTTATTAGGGTTTTAAATTAGTTCCAGAGAATCATAAGTTCATAACTTGGCCTAATGGGTGCATAAAGATAAAACATAACTCTCGCAATAAATAGAAAAGGTCAGTCACGTACAACGGTACATGGGTACACTTTCATCCTTGTGAACACATTTAGTAATTGGATTAATCAACCTAATCATACAAGCATGGACGTCTTGAAAATAAAAACAAATTAATGAAATCATATTCATACTTTTGCTATCATATCTCTAGATAACGATAACATAAACTTTTTTTTTTTCTTCCGCTCAAAAGTTGACATTGCGGTGTGTCTAGTTACATTGCTGCTGAAATTTAAAGAACAAAACCCATCCGTGAGTGTCTCTAGTTGTTGCATGCACGTTGCTCATCAATACAATATCGACTGCATTCGAGTTCTTCATTTGTATAAAGATGATATGGACGGTTTTGTGTGCATGGGTTGCTTATGTGCAACTAACTAAATATCTATCCGGAAGCTAATCAATACATTCCAATTGCAATTTTCCATTCATTGTGGAATTTTCGATTCGTACAAAATCGATATGAACGAATCGTATGTGCATGGGTTAAGTATGTGCAACTACATAGCGAACTGCCGATGTTTCAAATCAATCGAAAGTACAAAGCCATATCCGTGAACCCACCAAAAGGAAGTAAAAGGAAAGCTAAAACAATTATATACTCTCATGGCCATACTTCTAAGAAATGGTTCCTTAAAACTTCCCATGCTATATATTTTGACTCTATACATAAATTCTATATATTTTGACTCTATACATAAATTTTTTGATAAAGAGTTCCACGTATAAATTTTTTTTTTTTTTTCCAGTGCAAAGCTATAGTACATAACATGCTATTTTTTGGCATTTTGGATTCATAACACTTAATACAACTTAAACTTGGTAGGGTTTAGACTTTAGAAAACTGGCGACCCATACTGTACGAAGTCTAGGGTTCCAATGCATGTTCATTGTTTCATCATGTACAATTTAAAATGGTTCATATATGGAGAATAAAGCCATAAAGAATAATACAGCTAGTTGACTAGCAAAGTTTCAAAACATACACAATGGCCTTTAACGCATTTAAGTCTAACAATAACTGTCAATAAGCTTGCTGAGTCGATGACCATGATCGTGCAATTAAGTTTACAGGACTATATCATTGTGAAACTGTATATACCTTACAATAATGGGGTATATCCTCTCCGGGTTTTTCAAGCTTGGTAGGCAAAACAGTACTTCATTTGTTCATACACTTGATACATGCAATTAATCAGTAGTGGGTGCAGTTGCTGCAATTTGAAAGTTTCGATATGGATTTTGGATTTGTCAAAGTTCACTTTGAGCTAATTAAGCTAGGGTTGAAATTAGGGTGCCATTATTAAGACATTAGGTGTCGATCGAGAAAAGAGAAATCTTCTGTTTTACGGTTGGCAAGTAAACCTATCACCATTACACTAACCAACTACAATTAGTTGAATGATGTTCCTTATTAACAAAGGCAATTGTTAAAACAGTTTTAAGTTTTTTGGGAATACAAGTTTAGATTTTAATAGGTGTTACTCATTTGGTATTGATACTGATCCTATACCCACACCCTAATGATGATGACGAGTTGGAAGTTATATCTACAGCTTAATTTCTTAACAATTAAACAATCTTTCGAAAAGAAAAAAGATTTCAGAGTTATGGGTCAGCAGTGAAGATCATCGGTCACAAAAAAGTAAACAAGGCTGCAATGGGAAACCTCCGTCAGTAAAAAAACTTACTTGTCAAAAATTCTATTTGTTGTACCACGCAATATAATTGAATCCATGCTACAATGATACCATGCAGATAGTGTTAATATCATAAATTGGTAACAGATGAATAATAACTCTAATAGTCTAATGGTAGTTCAGTTAAAATTTGAACTAGAAAAGTAATTATCAATTGAGTTTAATTTCCATAAATGAGCTTATTATCGCTATTGCAAGTTGATTTCCTAAATGAGGCACACCAAAGGCGAAATATCCAAAATCAGTTTTTAGGGCATTGATAGCTGGGGCCTGGGGCATATTTGAAAAGACTGCCATAGCCGTTTGTATGTTACGTAACACAATTTTGTTCCTTTTTGTTTGTTGAGGCTTTGGGAAACAAGATTTTTTTGTAGCCAAACCAGCCACTTGGTACGAAATCCCGGTCAATAATATGCATGTTGGGTGCAAGTTGAAGCTTCATTTGAAAGCTAAAACTGGTGAGATCCCCACAAAAGAAGCAGAACAGAAACAATGCAACAAGACCCCTTTTTTGATCAAAAACTAAGAAAAACATGACGCACCAGACTACGTAAGGGGAAAAGCGCAGAAAATACAGTTGAGATAGGAGTTAATGCAACGCGGCCAGTCACCCTCCATGGCAACCATCAAAGCCAACCCTAATTGGTCTTTCATCATCCCAGCCAGCCTCTAGCACAACTAGTATTGTTCATTCTGGCCCCTTTTCATACCATCCAACTTTTCTCTGACTGGCATTTAAAATGACCCTTAAATACCCTTACATTCATTCATTAAATTCTCAAATGCCACTCTCATGATCTACAGTACTGTGAAGTCAGAATTTCAAACGGTTTAGAATTCATGAAAGGCTTTAAATTTGGGCGGGGGAGAGAGAAGAGTTATGGAGAGGCATTAAATGAAACCGAACATTTTATTTTATTTTTTCTAAAGTCAAAATCCAAGTAGCCAACACGCAAAGCCGCAAACTGATTGATTGAAGGTATCAATTGAGAATAGTGATCATGCATCACCACCACTGCCGCACAACATGAACCACTCCACACCACCTTATCTTTACAAAATGGCCGACGGAGTTTTCTTGTGCGCAGAGTATAGCAACTTTCAGAAATCAGAATATGTGAACTAATAGGATAAGTAGATATTATCCTAGCTTGGATGGAAAAACTAACGGAATAGTACATTTTAATTTTTTTTGAAAACCTAGGGCATTTTCACAAACGACACCCCCAAATTGGGGCATTTCAACTCTTTGCCCTAATATTTTTGACATGGAAAAGCCAATTTCAATCAAAAAAATCACATAGTGTGACTGAGTACAACTGTACAAGGGTCAGCTGCAAAGCAAAATAACTGAGAAACAAATAACCAAAAACGGTAAAAGCCAAAGGTTGTTGATAACACGGCGCCCTAGTTACAAACTACACAGACATACAGTAGAGAAAAAGATTCCCCAAAGAGGTTACTTAGTAATTAGGATACATATCCAGAAGTAATTTTTTCGACTTTCAGAAATCCAAAAGTAAAATGTTAATTTGAGTGTAAAATTTAAGAACAACTTATACATATAGAACAATCAATTTTTTGTGTTAACAAAATGTTTTTGTTTCTATTTTCTACCTCGGATACCAATTATAAATAAAAAGGAGAGATTGGACCTTTACATTTAACAATATAGGGACTAAATTTGTGCAACACATTATAAAATCTTGATTACGAAGGGAAAACTACATTATCCAGAGTGATTTTAAGCGCCATTTTTTCTTGAGTCCATTTAGTGACAAATTGAACGGGTGGTGGTACTGCAGAATCTCCATGTGAATCTAGGACAAATTGAACCAATATTGACTTCCTCAGTAACCGAGTTGAACTGAACAAAACGTATACCGTATTGATTGTAGAGTGTCGAGTCACTATAACACACATTCATATTATAGCTATAGCCCAATAATCTTGAAAGTCAACCTTACACGCGTTTGTTGTCAACAAGTTTCCACTACAATCAAACTCCCCGCCATAAATGTGTGGATAGTGAAAACCTCATCTTATTGGCCAAGTGGGCCCACACTTATTTGCCACGTAGCACTCAATCAAGATCTATTTTCATTTTACTCCCCCGATCGGTAGATGATACTGGATAATTAATTAGGTGCCAGCGACACACCATTTTGACAACAAATTGATATACGGCTCCAAAGCGAACAAAAAGGGAAATACAGGAAGGCAGAAATTTAGTCTAGATATCCCTCCAAAACAGGGAATTGGGAAGAAGAAAAAGGTCCATCGACTCCATCCGCTAAGGACCACTACAATCCTTAGCTAGTGAAAGATTTTCTTATGCCAAAACTAGGCCATGTTCTTACTATTCATCAAGTTAAAAGGAGTAGAATAAAAGAATAGTACAAGTAGTAAATGCAGCAAGACATTTATTGACATGGACAAGTAAAGGCAATTTCCAAGTAAAGAGTGCAACATACTGCATAGTGGCATATTCGTAAATTTATCAATCTATATAGCCATTTTGTTTGTCTCAACTTCTATAAAACCCCCTTGATCTTTTCTCTAACTTTTCAAATCAATCCAAACAAACACATTCAGAAGTGTACTTTCATAAGGTATTAAGAAGAAGAGCAACAACAACTACAGGCTACTACTTCAAGTAGTAACAAACACAAAGAAGAAGAAACAAAATGGCTGGTAAAGCTTTGCCTTTCAAATCCCTATTGGTATTCTTTTCAAGAATACTTCTAAGAAGGTTAAGAAACCCTACTAAATCATCACATCTTCATAGAAAGGTGAGTATTAACACTACTACTAGCACACAAGCTAAGTTACAGAAATATCCTTCACTCAGTCAAAGATCTGTTGATCAAGTGATATCCAAGAACCAAACTTTGATCTTTGATATGGAAGGATCACTTCTGAAATCTTCATCTTCATCTGTGATGTTTCCTTACTTCATGTTAGTAGCATTTGAAGCTAGTGGTATATTCAGGGCACTTCTTTTGTTACTAATGTACCCTATCATATGTTTAGTTGATGAAGAAATGAGTCTATCAATTATGGTCATGGTCTGTTTCTTTGGTATTAAGGAAAAAAGCTTCAAAGTTGGTAGAGCTGTTTTACCAAAGTTTTTCTTAGAAGATGTTGGACTTGAAGGTTTTGGTGTTTTAATGAGAGGGGGTAAAAAAGTGGGTGTTAGTGATTTCCCAAGGATAATGGTTGAGAGTTTTCTGAAAGAATATTTGGAGATTGATGTTGTTGTTGGCAGAGAGTTGAAAACTTTCCATGGGTATTATCTTGGTTTAATGCAAGATAAGAAGAAATCCAGTGGTGCAGTTTTTGATGAAATCTTTGGTACTCATGAAGATAGGTTGATGGGCAACAATCCTTCTGATGTCATTGGCATTGGAAGTTTCAACAAACCTCTGGATCATCAACTGTTCTCCCATTGCAAGGTATTATCCCCTAGCTCTCTCTACATTTTCTTTCTATTCAATTTCAAACTAACTTTTTTGTCCAACAAAATCTAAAAAATTATCTTTGAACATGTGGGTTCCCATGATATGTCATTGTTAGTATGCCATGCATGCCACTGGATTTGGGGTATTATTTGGTGTTCATTTACAAGTCACTCTCTAGATTGTCTAAAGTTAGTTTTTACTCTTTAAGTGAGGCACCAAAAACTGCTAGATGTTAATTAGGTGTTAATTTTCTCTCCCATTTTAAATGTTCTTACCTGTAAAACTGTTGGTTTGAATCAGGAGATCTACTATGTGAGTGAAGCAGACAAGAGAAGCTGGCAATATCTACCAAGGAACAAATACCCAAAGCCTCTTATATTCCATGATGGTAGATTGGCTCTCAAACCTACCCCACTTAATTCCTTAGCTGTATTCATGTGGTTGCCATTGGGATTCTGCCTTGCTATAATCAGAGGTATCATTGGTGTTACATTGCCCTACAGGGTTGCTGGTCCTATTTTAGCCCTTCTCGGTTTGAGACTTAACTTATCAAGGCCAGCCTCACCAAATTCAATGCCATCTTCAACCACCACCAACAATCAAAACCAACAGAACGAACAAAATGACCAAAATACCCTTCAAAATGGTCAAGAGAAGAAGAAAAAAGGTGTTCTTTATGTGTGTAACCATAGAACTTTATTAGACCCACTTTACTTATCAGCAGCATTATGTACACCCATAACTGCTGTTACGTACAGCTTAAGTAGAGTTTCTGAAATTTTGGCACCCATCAAGACCGTGAGATTGACGAGAGACAGGGTTAAAGATGCAAATATGATGGAGAAGTTATTAAGTCAAGGAGATCTCATTGTTTGTCCTGAAGGTACTACATGCAGAGAGCCATATTTACTTAGGTTCAGTCCTTTATTTGCTGAAATGAGTGATAAAATCGTACCTGTTGCTATGGATGCTCATGTTAGTATGTTCTATGGTACTACTGCTGGTGGTCTTAAATGCTTAGATCCACTTTTCTTCTTGATGAACCCATCTCCATCTTACACTGTCCGGTTACTCGACACAGTTGCCGGTGCAGCATCGCCGTTATCATTGTCGACGTGCCAGAACGAAAATGCGGATCATGAAGTATCAAGATTTAAAATAGCTAACCACATTCAGGAGGAACTTGGTAAAGCATTAGGGTTTGAATGTACTAAACTTACCAGAAAAGATAAGTACTTGATCTTGGCAGGGAACGAAGGAATAGTCAAAAATCGATGACTTTGGGTCAAGATTAGATTTTGGACGGTGCTGATGATACTTTCCAGTATATATATAAACAATCAACATTACACCATCATTTTGAACCGTGGGATTTGTTTCCCATTATAGGGTTTTCAGTTTTACACTCACTGACTATGATGTGTTCTCTCCCATGTTGATGGATAATATACAGAGATTCATCTCTGAACATATAAATGTAATATTATTATTTTTTGGCTATTACTCCCTCCGTCCCTAATTAGATGAGCTACTTGTAGTTTGCACAAATTTTAAGGCAAGGAGGAAAGTGGAGTATATTTAAGTATTTTTTACAATTATACCCTTATGGGCAATAATTAGTAAAATTTAGAAACGATTTATCTCTTAAATTATACCACGGTTTTTAATAAACTTTATACCGTAGAAAAGCATTTTAAAACACCTACGCAACGAATATAAACATGACTATCAAATTATACATATTTCTTATAGAAAAAATAATCGATTAAAAGGGTAGTTTTAGAAATATCCCATTGGTTAGTGAAATAGCTCATCTATTTGTGGACAAAACTAAAAACCAAGTAGCTCATCTAATTAGGGACGGAGGGAGTATATTTTTTCCTTTTCTTTACTTTTCTGTAGATTTCACATGTTTATTGCTCCACATGGACCGAAAGGCTCTATTTATTGTATCTACATTTACTTTGTAATTTAATCAATTATACATTTGAGCTGAACAGAATTTTATGTTGAATTTTCTATATTTATTTCCTTTGATTTTATTTGCTTTTAAATTCAAAACTGCTATCCTAATTCCTAACCGAGAAATCATTTTTTTATGAGAGAGATCACGTATTTTGCCTATTATCTATCTCCTTTATCCATCCCAATGATACAGGGTGAGTCTACTTGTACCGCAGGATTATCCCGAGTGATAGTCTCACAGTATCTCACACGCGATTATCAGTCAGGAAAATCCTGCAGTACACTTATCATTTCCGAATGATATTCCAATGATAAAAGAGGGATCACCTATTTTCGGAATTCCCTGGAAAGAAACAGTTATACCCATATTTTGCCTATTACTATCCCAATGATAAAAGCTTACATTCGGAGTTCCCCCTCTTGTAAGTAGCATCTCTCACAGTACTGGTATGAAAATTGATCCAACTATCTACACCAGTTGGCAGGATAGTAACATTGATGGAAGACATTATTACTACTTAATTGGAGTAGACACATGTCATCTAAACAAGAAAGTATCCGCCCCTACCATCTTAGCCGGAGCTCTTTGTACCACACATATGTGGTGTGGTGCAATTGATACATGCAAATAAAAGAATATTGTAGCACCATAAATTGCACATTATTCCTTTACCCATTCCCAGACCATTTAGCAATCAATGTAAACAAATAATCAAAAACATTTTTGAAGTCGTTTCTTGCTTCCCTCGTAAGACAATTTGGAACTATAGAGCGCAAACAAAAATCAGTTTTCACCTTTGTTAAAGTGTGTTCGGCAGTTCAGCAACAAGATTGAATCTAATCAGCAGAGTGGTTAATGTTCCTACCAACTGCAAATTTTGTTATTTATCTCCATTTGTAACTTTCTTATGCAGTCTGGTCTGACATACTGCTTTATGCTGGAGTCGTGGGTGTTGCCAGGTTCAGTTATTTTCCAATTTTTCCGATAAGCTTATCGGATTACAATTCATTAAATGTGGAGCTTAAACGAATCCATTGATTAGTTGCAGCAAAAAGAAAACCGAACCCTTTGTTTAAACTATGACTAATAGATAGATGAAAAACATAGTATAAGCTTCAGACTTAATATATCATCCACCAGTTGATTGTTAGTGCTCAAGTTCGAAGTTAGATGGAGTCATTGACGGCATCTTAACCATCCTCACAAGCAGCAGGACCATTAACAAATTCTCTTCCAGTGAACATGTTTCCATACTCGGACATTTCTTCAATTTTCTATTCCCTTTGTGACTTTAGACCTTAGAAAGTAGATAAAAATCAGAAAGTGTGTCATACAAAAAGGAGACCGAGGATATAGAAAAGCCCAACGGACATCAAAAGTGTGAACCGTTCAAGTTCAACCTGATATAGAAGCAAAATTTAAGTAAGAAGTTTTTGTTCACAGTAACTTCAACACGAACAAAATTCACTTACAAGAGTCTCTAAACTCCGTAAATAAAAGATAGAGACTCAGTTCCAAACTAATATTAATTCGATTTACAGATACATTTGATCAAATTTACATGGAAGAAAGATGGGTTGGATGAGTGTTATTGAAACTGTTTACAAACAGGTATGAAAATCAAATGGTTGAATAAGACGCAGTTGTTAAGACTACCCTCCTCAAGTGTAATCTAAAAATCTACAAGTGCTACTTTCGTGTAAACTTTTTTTCCATTACACACCCACTTACTTTAACTTTGTAAATGTTTCCCTCAAGAGGATCTCCTTGACAACTTCAATTAAGTAACTTGAAGACTGAGAAAAAGAATTGTATAACACAGTCAAAATCCGGCATTTGGATAGTCCACGGCTGAATTTGCCGCAGCATAACCCACCAAATAGTGTGGCAAATAGTGAGAGAAAACGGGAGCTCTTGGTTGAATGTAAGCGGGATAGGCCCAATAACCATTTGATTCCCTCCCTGTTACATACTCAGATTGTGCATCCTTTGGAAGTTGAGAAGACTCCACAATTGAAATATCTAACCTTCCCATATAGCCTCGATACCCATTACTGATGTAGTTCCTGAAGTACTTCTCAACTGATTGAATATCCATGAAGCTACTTCGGCCAGGTTGCAAACCCCAGTAGAATACAACATTTGGTGATGCTTCATCAACATTGATATATTCAGTTGGATTAGGATCACAATGTCCTTGCACCTCCTCCAGCTGCAACAAACATGGGATTCAGAGTTCAGACTTCTAACTAAAACATATGGTAGTATGAAAAGATATGTATAAATAATAAAGAAAAAATCAACAGAACATCACGAAGCTCAGACAACAGAACTCACCTTTAGAAGAAGGCTGCGAAAGCGTGATTTAATCCAACCAACCCAGTCTCCTAACTGATTCTGATTTGTGGCGGCAACAAAAATACGCACAAATCGTTTGTGTTTCTTTGTGTAGGGGAAAGGTTCAAACAGACTGCTCCACTCAAAATCAGGTCTCATAATTTCCTATAATCAACCAAGAATAGCCAATTAGGTGTCTGTTATGCGAACTCAACAACTGAAATCTTAAGAATGGAACAATGAAATCCGTTATGCTGCACACTGATAGAAAAATATAATGACCAAGTAGAGACGCAAAAAACAAAATCAAAACCAGGGAAAGATATATACCCTTGTCATTGTATGCCCACGCAGAAATTCGATCCTGATTTTCTGGAATGTACTTTTTGTGAAATTGGAACGGCAAAATTCAAGTGTCCCACTTGGAAATTGAATGGGCATTAAAGAATGTTCTGTATTCATTGGTGGTATAATATCTTGTAGCATCACTGGGGTAGGCCACGGCCAATATGCAAAAGTTTCAAAGAACTTTAAGATAAGTGCAGTACCACTGGCATTAGGAAACCGACAACATATAAAAGCTGTGAGAACAGCCAGGTGGATTCCTCCAAAAAATCCAACCAACTGCAAACATAAATGTAAAAATCCATTGAGATGTATTCAAGAAGGCATTTGGAACACCAATAACAAAAAACAGGTATGAACTGCTCAAAATAAAAGTTAAACTTTAAAGGAATGAAAGCTTCCCATACGTTGCAATATACTCCTCGCCTTCTCGCCCATAATTTAAGGCACCGCAACACTAACTGGAACTTCTGGAATTGATCAAACAAATGGAGCATTAGAAATGTACGAAGTAAAAACTGCACAACTACGCCCAGAACATCAGCCTAAGGATCTGGAGTAAAGATCGCAACCCCTCATGACTGGGGAAGCCAGACCAAGCCCCAGAGTGAGTAACATACCCCGCATACGTAGGCGATTGGAAGATATGGTTTAAGAAACACCAAATTCTATCAAAACCATTTCTGTAAAATGCAGGAAACTGTGACCTACCTCTAAGTTTGGAACAAGTTGAAGAATTTGCATGTTCGCACGTACTCCAGACAAGCATTTCCAGCTAGTTTCATCAATGTTTGCTAAGATGAATGGATTGAGAATATCCACATTCTGCAGGATTCCACACAACATAGATGTCAGGAATCAACAAGGGAAATTCAAATAGATCAATGAAGCACCAATTACACCACATGCAGCATTATCAAATTGTAAACGCAATCCAAACACTTACATCAGGCACTGACATGACTTTAAGCTGTGCGTATGGAAGATCGACTGAGATCCCATCATATTTAAATCGCATTAAAGGAATTTTTGAATCCTTCACGCAGAGAAGGTCTGATACCTCTGGCCTGGTTTCAAGCATCTGGCGCAGAACAATAAAAAAATCCTCCTACAGAACATTAAGAGAAAACAAATCAAAGGGTAAGAATCAATAAAGTGGACTACTCTTGAAATCTTGATTAAGTTCAGGTGTTAGCTTGAAATAAGACACACCCATTGCATATCCAGCTTAACGGACTGAAATAACAAGCAAAAGGAACTTACATCCATGCTGGCAAAGCAGGGGCCAATACATAAAGCATCAATATCTGAATCAGAGCCATGAACCTAAAAGAAGTTTTAGAGACAATTAGTTTGAAAATGTAAAGGTGCTGTTAAGTGAGAAAGTGGCGACATCATTTAAATGAACAGAGAAGCAGCATTAAGCTATATTCCAAAAATAATCATAAGCACCATTTCAAAGGGAAACAAATATATTCAAGAATGCCAATCCAAATTAAAACTCAAATTTGAAATACTTACACCAAGTCCATAAGAACCATAGGTCAATATTGTGGCGGAAGTGTTATGAATTTGTTCTCTTGAATAACCACGTTGCCAAGCAACCCTTTGTATCCATTCCATTACTATCTACAAGACGATAACCATACAAAATGTCAGATATTATACAAAGCCCATCAAAGTAATCTACAAAATAAGTTCTAAAGGCAAGTCTTACTAATTACTATCTGGGTCAAATCTTTTACTCCACTGGATAAAATAAATCTAAAGGCTCGTAGTTATGAAGACGTGGCAAATAACTACCTCCTTTATCTACTCGGCTCTTTTAGCTGAGCATAATTTTAAAAGAAAAAACTAAAATCTAGCCATAATTTCTCTACAAATAATCCACGATCCATTAGGATTTCTTTATTTGCTACATCATCATAGCATTTAGATTTCATTCATCTAGTGGTGTAAGAGATTTGTCAAATATTTACTATCTAAGCCCTTTCAAATTTCTTAATTTTCATCTCTACTCTTCACATGACGCTATCTAACAAGCGGTCTAAGCCGTATCTGCCAAGCACCATTAACAAAAGTCCTTTGCAGTATCCACATCTCATTCTGCCTATATCATGCTTTTCTTGCACTTACCTTACACTTCCTTCTAGACACAAACTACTGATTTTGTTAAACCCTAATCTCATTACCAACTACAGCAACTAATTTACTCATCAAATTATCCCCAAATCCTTGCACAAAAATCAAAACAATTAAATAAATGTTTCCAGAAACAGACCTGTTTGAGCTTCAAGATCACATCTTTCCTCTTCAATTCTTCTTCTTCAGATGGTACAAGCCCTTCTCCCAACATAAACTACAAAACCCCCAAGAAACTCAAAATCAAATCTATACCAACTACCAAGACATCAGAAATACAATTAAAAAAATAATAAATTGAAACTACTTTTCATTTTCAGTATACCTGAACGAGTGATTGAGTTCTTTCTTCTTCCATACGTAACAAGAAACTAGGGTTTAAGGGAATTAAAGCTCTGACTAAGTGAAAATTAGGGTTTATCACACAAGTTGGTTGTTCTTGGTTGTGTCTATTGATGTGATTAACATATGCCATACACCAGGGAAATAACTCCAATAGATTAGAGATTCAAGAAATGGTGATTTGAGGTTTTATTGAGATTTAGGGTTTGGATTAAAGGTAACAAAAATTGACTGGAAATTTTGATGAAGATTTTTTTCTTTCTTTGGTTTGAAATTCTGGAGATGATCTATAGTTTATGGGGACTTGAGGAAAAAAGATACTATTTGAAGTTATTATACTATGTCACGCGCTACGTGTTGTACCATACATCAAGTATGAGACCATGATGATGTGACCACTGACCTATGTTTTACCACAAGTGCTGCTAGCTAAGCCAATGCACTTGACCAACAGTACCGGTATTTAGCTGCCTGAATTTGTTAGGCTGCGTTGGATAGGAGTTCATGTCATGGAATTAGCCACTTCTTCTTTTTTTTTACAGAAAATGGGTTATATAGCCAAAAAGGCACTTTTTTTGGGCCAAATGGACAGGTAAGAATTTACTGGGTCAAATGACCAAAAAATCTTTTAATGTGGAGAGACGGTACTACCCTTTTGTAACCGTACGCCCAGCACGATCTCCATTAAAACCACCCACAATAAAGTTTTCAAAACCATAAACTTGTTTCTGCAAGTTTCATCTTCATCTTCTCACTTCATCTTCATCTTCTCCTCCACCGTCTCCTCACAACCCAGAGAGTTTCATTAGATACTTGCAGAAACTGAGTTTCTCCTCCACCACCAAATTCCTCCACCGTCTCATAACAAATTTCAAAACCCGGAAATCAGTTTCATCAACCGGTTCCCTACCATCAACAATACGAGAAAATGGGTTTCATCCATCGTCTGTAAAACACCATCAGCACTACCAGAGAGGTTTCTGAGAATTAGGGTTTTCACCATTTCGGTGTATTGGAAGAGTTACGGTTCTAATTGATCCACAGAATGTCTCCTAAAACTAGTACACCTACAAACCCTAACTCTTTTTTGTTCTTATTATCAGAATTTCATGATTAATTTGTTGAATTGGTTCTTCTTATTTTCATTTCAGTACCATTCTTATTGAATTGCATGTTATTTTCATTTCAATTAGTATGTTTTAGATGAAACTGGTTTGCATCTGGTTATTTTAAGTATTTCCACTGTGAAATTGGTTGAATTGAAATTGGTTGAATTGAAATTGGGTCATCTGGTGTTTGAAATTGGTTGATGCTAAGCAAGTGTTTGAAACTGGTTTTCATCAAACTTTAAGTTAGGATGTAACTGATCTGTTGGTGGTATTAAATTTAATGATTATGAGAATTGCTTGTATTGGGTTTCATCTGATACTTTCAGAAACAAGTTTCATCTAGCTATTAAAGATGAAACTTGAGTTGCATCCACAGATTTGAGTAGATGGGATGTAAAGATGGGATGTAATTGAGTTGCATCCACAGATTTAAAAAATTACTTAACTGGTTTCATCCAAATTGTTGCAGGAAGCAGTAGCAAGAAGAGTAAGAAGAGTGTCATTTCTTTGCCGAAAGAAAATCCAAGAAAAAGCATGATGTGGACGTGGGTGGTGAGTCTAACACGGAGAATGTGGATGATGTGGATGCCGAAATGGATGAAGACAAGCCAGAGAAAAAGGAAGGAAAGAAAACGTTCCGATCAAACATGAAACCGACGGTTGAAGTCTTTGGAATCACCGGTATTTACTGAAAGACAAGAGGCTGTGTTAAGGAAGACTAAATTCTGGAACTTTATTGAGGCGATCAAACAAGAAAAAGTGGGCAAGGCTGAATGTAGCAAAGCTCCAAGGGCGTTAGAGTTCATCATAAGAAATTTTGACCCGAAAGAGTTAGCATTCAAGATTGGTGATCAAGTTTTCAAGACCGATACAAACCATCTTGCTGTTATTTTCAAAATGCAGAGAATACGTATGAGTGAAGAAGATAAGAAACTTTATGGACCAAGGGAAGAAAATAGTTTGAAAACTTCTGAATTTTACACCAAATACTTTCTGGAGCCAATGAGAAGGGATGTTGAAAAGAAGAAAGAGGAAGGTGAAGCCAAAGAGAAGAAGAAGAAGAAAGTCGGAGACAAAGAGAAGAAAAGCAAAGAGGCGAATATTGGGGACAAATTGCATAAGAAATATATCCTCGAAGGAATAAAGGCTGCTATGAATGAAGAAGGCAAAGAAGAAGACTTGGCGATACTTTTGTTGTTGTTCATGTTCTGTACAGTATTCTTCATAAACACCGGAGGTATGTATGTCCACTACAAGTATTTGAACTGCCTACAGTCAATCGATACAATTAACAGAGTCTCTTGGCCGGATTTAATCCATGAGCATCTAATGCAAAGCGTTAAAGCCGTGCACAAGACACCTTACTCTATCAATGGCTGCAGCTTCTATTTACTGGTGAGTATCGTCTTCTATCTTTTGAATATTTTTTTTTTTTTACATTATTAACTTCTATCTTTTGTTATTGCAGCAAGTGAAAGGCGAAGGCATTGTTAGGAAAGCCAACAGTGATGCATGGCCAAGGTTTGCAAGATGGGACTTGTATAAAGTATCTTGCGAAATTCAAGCCGCACATGGGCGGGTATGGGCGGGTATAAGCTCAAACCAACCTCGCACCCACTGCGGGTTTTCTTTTTCATAACCAACCCCGCACCTACAAACAGCGGGCGGGTTTTGTTACCCACCCGCTGCGGGTAGGGCGGGTTTGGGTTTAAACCCGCTTAAACCCGCAATAATTAGATATAATCCAAAAATTAGATATACTGATCAGGAGGAGGAGGAGTTCGCTATAATCTGCTGCACCACATTGAAATTTTCAAGATTACAATCCATGGAGTCCGCTTTAATATATTTCATGACGCGTGCAACTAATTATAGTGATAGCAAATCGAATACGCTTCTGTTTTATTTTTTATGGTAAAGAAATCTCTGAACGTTAAGAAGGCCAGCTCTTAAATTGGCACCTCTGTGGATATGTTCACACACAAGATACCAACAACCATTGAAAACGTGAAGTCTCTCAGAGAAAGGGACAAAAGAGGTGGTCTAGGGAGCGAGTTGAACTTCTCAAGGCCAGTGAAGGATTAGCTGTAATCAACGGTGTATATTGAGCGGGTTTTTCGGGCGGGTATGGGCGGGTATGACCTAAAACCAACCTCGCGCCCACGGACTGCGGGTTTTTTTTTTCTTAACCAACCCCGCAGCCACAACGGGCGGGTATGGACAAAAAACCCACGTGTTTAGCGGGTACGGGCGGGTATGGGTATCGTGGGTGGGTCTTGTGCAGCCCTATGCGAAATTGAGGGGAAGCTTGAAACTCTTTTAAGCAATCAGGTAAAAATCTTGTTGTTATTATAACTGGATAAAACCAGTTACATATTATGTTGAGTAAGTTTAGATTCATTTTTAAAATTTCATCCCTTATAATAACTGGATGAAACCAGTTACATCTTATGTTATTAATGTATGAAACCCATTTTCTACCAAGTTACATCATGTGTTATCAGTGGATGAAACCCAGTTACATCATGTGTTATCATATGATGAAATCAGTTACATCCTGTGTTTATGTGTTTATGTGTTTGCAGGTTGTTGACTTTGTTGGTAGCTGGAGTAAAGAGGAGAAAAAATTATGCTTGTTTGATGATGAAGAAGAAAACAAAGATGAAGATGATGTTTCCAAGTTGAAGAATGAACTAGCTGAGAAGGACAACATTATCCGCCACTTGAATGCCGAGTTGGAAGCAAAAGAGGTTGAGTCTGAAGCAAAGGATAAGACAATCTCGGACTTGCAAAGTCAAGTGGAAGCCTTGAAAGCGCAACTCAAGCCTCAACCGGGAACTCCGCAAGCTTCACCTACTGATATTGTTCTTTACACTCCACCTGAGAACTTTTTCAACCTTAACATCACTCAAGAGATGAACAAACCAGTGGAGGGTGTTGTTCCTGAAGACGCTAGCAAGGCAGGTGAAACCAGTGGAGCCGCAAATCTAGAAGCTGGCGATATTATCGAAGCAGAACCTGTAACACCAGTTCCTCGAGCAGAACCTCTAGCACCAGTTCCTCCATCAGAAATCAACCAAGAAGAAATTATCGCAGCAGAACCTCTGGCAGTTATAGGTAAACTTGGATCGATTGAGAATAGAGTGAAGAACGTATATAAAAGGACTAGACAGAATAAGTTTGTAACAGATGAGGATGAGCGTGCAGAGAAGAAGCAGAATGACGATAAGTTGAAGAAGTTAACAAGGAACAACAAGCTGTGGAAAAATTACTTGAGTTGCGGAGTAAGACTAGCTGAAGAGAAGTTAATAAAGGAGTACTTTGGAACTGGAAAATTAAGGAACGTATCCGCATTCTTTTGCTGTTATTTTTTTTTTTACATTCTACTTTTCTTGTTTCAGTAAAAGTACTGCTAAGTTTATAATAGGATGTATTTGGTTACATCATGTTAAAAAATGAAACCTATGTGCTTGTCTGAAATTAGATGAACTTGTTTAAATGCAGCGACTGCATTTGGAAATCCAATGGAGGTGTATGTATTAGTGGAGAACACATCCATCAACTTGTTTTCAATCAGCCATTGGTGAACACTATTTTGGAGTTCAAAATCGAAAAATGGAGACAATTGTTTCAATCTGGCGGTGATACCAAAGGATACCTCAAGTCGATCTTTCTCAAGTGCGCTTGCATGGGTAAACATTTTGAATACTACATTTTAAAATGAATGAACTTAGGTCTGCAATTTGTTTTCATATAACTTTAAGTTAGTGTAGGATGTACCTGGCTTGCATCAGTTACTTGAAACATAATTCTCTCACTAGTGTAGGATAAAACAGAGTTTCATCTAGCTATTATATATAGTATGCAACTGGGTTTCATTAGATACTTGCAGAAACTGGTTTTTCATCTAGCATTAAACATGGGATGTAATTTAGTTTCATCCATATTAAAAATATGGTTTAACTGGTTTTGATTCAAATTTATCTTCAGCTTGATATCATTGCGGGGAATGAGCTGATGGCTGCAAAGATGATAATTCTTTGAATCGGAGCATATTGATGTCGAACGCAACACTTGTTCATCCCAATGTTGAACGAGAAAGAACATTTCACATTGCTTCACTTTGACATCCATGGAAGAACTTGGACACACTACAATTCTCTCCTAGGTTCTTCAAACTATTTAGAGGATGCTAAAATAATGGCGCAAAGAGTAAGTCACTCCTTAGCATTGACTTTGAAAGTACTAGTATGGATGACATTGATGTCGTCGTGAAAGCAAATTGTCCACAACAGGGTGAAAGGTAGGTCGTTAACTCTTTGAACTGAAATTATAACATACAAACAGAAACGAAGTTTGAACCGACATTATTATTTTTTTCTAGATCGAGTGCGATTCGTTGATGTATGTTATCCACTTCATGGAATGGGCAATGAAAAACGGTTACTCCTTTGGAGGCAAAGATGCTCTTGGAGAGGAGATGGGCACAAGACGAATCAATCTCGCATATGAGATCCTAACTGATGAGAATAGCTGCTGGAAAGTTTGATGTGTTTAGGTTGTTTAGAAAAAATTTATTAATGTAGTTCATACAGAAGTACTTTTTTTTTGTTGGACTATGTCTTCGCATACATTTGTGATCCATGGATTCGTCTTAATTAAAATATGAACTTTTTTACTGAAAAATGCCTATACTTCAATTTAATGATAGTTGTGATTCGCCTATACTTCATATGTTAGCCAGAAATGATTAAATTTGCAGGTTGAAAATATTATTTTTTGTCTCAGAATGTAACCAGGCTAGGATGAAACTGGTTACATCCTAGCCTGTATAAAACTGCAATTTTTTCTCAGAATGTAACCAGGCTAGGATGAAACTGGTTACATCCTACTTCGTATAAACCGCAATTTTTATCAGAATGTAACCGAGGCTAGGATGTAACCAGTTTCATCCTAGCCTGTATAAAACTGCAATTTTTTGTCAGAATGTAACCAGGCTAGGATGAAACTGGTTACATCCTAGCCTGTATAAAAACTGTTTTCAGAGTGTGCAGGTTGAAAAAAATAGTTTTTTCTGTCAGAATGTGAAGGATGAAACCAGTTTCATCCTGTAAAATTAAATTTGAATCTTCGCAAACATTCAAATTTTACAGTGAAAACTGAAGGGAATGTACAATTAAACTAAATCAACATAAGAACATAAGATATATACTATAAAACTGAAGAGCTATACTTGAAAAAATAATTCCATAAAATATGTTTTTATGAACAAAAGAAACAATCCAAGGTAAATACTAGTTGCGAAAATATAATTCCAGGTAAATGAATCTTAAATGTGCAACAAGAGGCTGCAGAGAAGAATAAACTAATAAAGATATCATGGTAAAAAGCTGCACAGAATGAAGGATGGAGATGTTCTTAAGCAGGTTCTTAACGTTGCTTTTTCGCAGGAGGATGAGGACACGTCGTCTTGTTATGATGTGCCTGAGCATGGCAGTTACCGCACTAATTGGTCTCTTGAAACTTGCACTACCAGTGTTAGGAATCCGCTTCTTTTTCGGCCTACCATTTTTTTTTCCTAGGACAGTTGGTGGGTTTTCCAGTAACAACATCAATAGGCTTGTCGTAATCGGGAATCGGCTTGATAGCACGATCATACGAAGCACGGAAGCTAGCAATGCTGAAATACGGATTAATGTACTCGTAAACATTGATATTATTTGAATGCATACACGCAATAGCGTGATCACAAGGAATTGCTCAATAAACCAAACCCTACAAACTTCGCAATGAAACTTGAAATATCAATGAGATGCGTGTGCTTTCCATCAAAAACTTCCCACTCCATGTCACCGAGACTTGGTTATTCTCCACTGGACACCAAAGACGAATGGAAGCCATTACTTTTTTCACTAGCCTGGGACAAATGAATCCTTTATACGTCGCCCCCTTCAACTTCCTTTTACTCATCTGATCCATAATCTTATGTCTAATCCAGTTAACAAGTGTTGCAATAGGCATACCTTTTGCTTCCTTAATCCAAGAGTTGAACGACTCTGCAATGTTTGAACACATGTCGCCATAACGACAGATAAGACAATGTGCATTGGACCAACATTCCACTGGAAGGTCACTCAAGAATTTGTGAAGACCATCACATCCCATATCCTTCAAATTTTGCATACCTTCATGAAAGCCTTCATGTGTTGATGAATAGAAACATTGTTTGAACAAATCCATCGCAGCACCATGCTCTCCCTTTTTCTTGTTGGTCTTACCGCGGACATTATTCTTCAAATGCTGGTAACACCAACAATGACGAAAAGTTGGAAAAACATCACGAATCCCTTGGATCAAACCCTCATGGCGATCCGAAATAATAGTTAGTACACGAGGACCCAAGATAGTTTTTAATTTTTCCAAGAACCAATGCCAATTCTCAATAGTTTCACCTGATACGATACCGTATGCCAGAGGAAATATTCCTACAGAAACAAAACAAACACAAAAAGAAAAAATCATATTAAACTGACTGAAACTGCTATTGTACAGAATGAAACCAGTTTCATTCTCTAGTCTGACTTCACAAATTAAGGATGAAACTGGTTTCATCCAGTGATAATCTGACAAAATTATTTTTCTGAATTTCATTCAAATTTATAATCTGACATCAAAAGTTGAAATCTAAAAATAGAAGACTTACCATTATTCGCATTCTTCCCGGTAGCATCCATAAGACAACCCCTAAATTTTCCAGTTAGGAAAGTTGCATCCAAGAACAATATCGGGCGACAATATTCGAAACCCGAGATGCAACCATCGAAGGCTATGAACAAACTCTTAAACTGGCCCCCTTCAACAACTAAATCAGCCCTACTACATGGACCGTGTTTCTTCACGGCTTCACACCACCAAACCAAGTCGGTGTATGATTTAGTGTCCTCGCCATACAATTCCTTCAAACATAATTCTTTCCCGGCATGCGCCTGATCGTAGCTCAATTCTAACCCATAATCACTTTTGAATTCTTTAACAATATCCCTGACTTTCTTGTTGGGATTCTGTTCGATCTGGTCAAATATCAAGCTCTTGACAAGTTCGCGCATAACCGGATCAGCCTTTGTTCCGTCACTATAACCAGCACAGCATTTATGTTCCCCGTTATAGGCCTTGAGGAATAAATGACCCTTCACATTGGAAGTCTTCGAGGCTGCATGGAACATCCAGTCGCATTCCAATTTCTCCTTGTAATAATATTCCACTGTATACCATTCTGTATTGCTCTTGACGACTCTCACCCTGCGACCAAAAAAATGGTTATATTTCTCAACAACAAGACGAGCTTCATCTCGTCCTCCATAAAAATCTTGACCAACACCTTTTATAATAAACTCTCATTCAGCCGCCTTGCAAGATCTTTTAATTGCCAACTTTCCATTGAATGCACGTTCTTGAGACATGGGGATATCTTGAGACGAAACAAGCTCTTGAGAGGAAGGAATAGGTGACTGATCTGAGCTATTGCCTTTACCTAAAAGCAACTCCGTCATTGTAGGTGTACGAGTAACTTTACTGCTGCTCGGAAGATGAACCAACTGATCTCTGCTAGGGTCTGGTGCTAAACGAAACTCGCTCATTGTAATGCTGCTCGGAATATGACGAGGAATAACAAACTGATCTCTGCTAGGGTCTGGTGCTAAACGAAACTCGCTCATAGTAGTTTCACGAATAACATCAGGAGCACGAAGAGGAAGACGTTCAAATAAACGAAGCTCCAAGGAAGATAACTCCTTAACAATACACAATGATAAGAAAGACCGGAGCTTCACATCACTGTCAACAACATTGCTTCTCCCCTCATAGTCAAATACAAACTGAATTGAGTCCGGTGAAATGATATTTCAATGAGAACAAACATGCGACTTCAACTCATCAACTGTTGACTTCACATTAACATGGTATGGGCATGCATCGGTACCCCGGACAACCACACAGAGAAAATGACGATCCATCTACAATAGGAATATACAAACAACAGATGAGCTTACTGTTGAGCTTACTGCATCTCTAAAAGTAACAGCAGATGTAATAGTCTGTTCCTAAAACTACTGACCTGTCACATATAATCAGTTCCACCCACCGAATACTTGATTTCAAAGAAAATCTCTAGCTTCATTCTATCGTTTATGTTTCAAATCCAAATCTAACACTATCAGTCTTCTACTAGTCAATCCATATCTTCTACCCTAACCAAATCAAATTCATACCACAACACAACTTATTAATTTTCTCTAGACAACTAGCTCAATTCACTAAATTCATACCAAACATGATGATATTATAGCAATTCAGTTCACATCCAAAACAATGAAAAATTACAGAATCAACTTCAATCAATTTGGTTTGTTTTCAGCAGGTATAAACTAAAATTACTTTGATGAACAATCAATCGACTGCATAGAAACAAATAATCAGGTTTAGAAGCACCAACTAAACCCAAAAATTGGTTATTAGTAAAACCCTAGATAATCACCAACTGAACCCAAAAATTAACAAAAATATGAAAATTGAACCCAAAATCAACACAAACAGAACAACGTTACAACAAATAAACCAAAATCAAAATTAAAATTGGATGAATGAATGAAACGAAATCAAAGCTTGGTGGAATTGAAAGTTGAAACTTACTGATTTCCTGATACGATTTTTGAAGGTTGAATACTGTTTAACTTCGATTCAACAAACGATAACCACCATGATTGATGATTGATATCTGAAAATCGATCCCAGATATGAAAACCCAAATCTAATGTGTTTGGTTGGTTGGGTTCAAATCGTTCTGAAGAAGAAGAAATTGACGAGAAAAAAAAGAGAAGATGCTGTGTTTGGTTGGGTTTAAAAGCTTGTATAGTGGGGGTTATTTTAGGTACAACCTATTTATTTATTTATTTATTCCTGGGTGAAATTTCCAAATTGGTTATTTAAACAGTATATTTCTGATTTTTGGCTATATAAACAATATCTAAACTTAGAAATCTATTTCACCCAGGAATTCTTGCTTTTGGTCTTTTTGACCAATTTTGTGTTTTTTTTTTTCCTTTTGTCAAATTAACGAGTTTTCCTTCATTTGATTAGTATAAATTTATTCCCATGGAATTAGGTCCAATACTCCGATGCTAAAAAAGTTTGGTGCAGTAAAAACTCCACATATTGATACACCATATATTAATAAACTCTATATATTAATAAAAAATCATAATCCCAACTTGGACCAGTTATAAATAGTAATAACCTCCATATTTTAATATTAATAGATTTTTCTAATCCCGCCATAAGGAATTTACCTCCATATATTAATATAATCGTCATCATCGGAAACTTATAGATCTTGTTACATCGAAACTTAAGATGAAATAAAATACTTGTCTACAGTTATTTGAGAAATATCGATAGTTGTTTTAGAAAATGATGTATTAAATTTTTGGATTGTCATGGTATCTTTTGATTTGCGGATTCGCAAGACCTCATTACTATGGGAATCTTCTTGTTGAAGCCAAAACATTTCTAACTTGTCGAGCATGTTTAAAGCTTATTGGCATGAAATTTTTAGTATTTTCGTACTATCATCATCAGGATTATCTCCCTTTGCTTATTGTCTAATTTCATCGATGATTTCTTCTTGGATAAAATATATACAACTTGTTTCTCATTTGAATGATTGAGGAAGACATTTATATCCATTATCATTTACATACTTTAATTAGCAAAAAAATCAGTGCTTTAGGTATACCTCCCTATATTAATAAACTCCATATATTAATAATTTTGTGAAGTCCCAAGACTATTAATATATGGAGTTTTTACTGTATATTTTTAACTTAATTTTATGAAATTCCATTATTATTATTTTTTGATGGAAAAAGAGATATAATAATTAAAAAATATAGTACAGAAGATTTACAAGATCCTTTTTATCAAAGATATTGGACATCACACTAGATTGAGATATTCTTAGCTGAAGTTGAGTTGATAAGTGCCGAAGATGCCTTATGCGAGCTTCCTTTGCAATGTAGTCTGTTGCAGAGTTATATTTCCTATTTATATATTGTACCTGAGCTTGAGGGAGTTTTTGCAGAATTGTTTGAGTCGTCTTTATGGTGTTTTCTGCACTCCAATATGGAACCTTGCACGCCTTGTTGATGGTCTCTGCTAGCATTTTGCAATTCGTTACCAAGGTGACACTTGATAAAATATTCTCACTTAGCCAAGAGGAAGCTTTTAATAAAGCTTTTGATTCTGCATGAATAGCCGAGGAAGCCCTTTCTGATCCAGCTGCAACGTGCATGAAGTCTCGTTGTCCGCTGAATAAAGTATGAAAGCATATCCCCCGCTTCAATAAATATTATCCAGTACGATGTTATATTTGACCATTTATCCTTGAAATCGATACTTCTTTGAATCATTTTACTCTTTTGGATATTCTCTTGAGGATATTAATATTGTTGTACGAATTTCTTGATTTGCTCTATAAGATTATTTGGGTTTGGACTTATTTTGTCAAAGACTACCGAGCATCTATACTTCCAGATGAACCAGGAGATTGTCACAATCTTATCCGAGTAGTTAATGAAATCTGGTACCGTAATCCACTCTTTAATCCAGTTTCTATAGAGTCTGCATTAATTCTTGTGTTCACTCCTTCCAAAGAGAGACCGAACCAAATAGCTCTAGCAAATGGGCAAGATCGAATCAGATGTTGTTCAGTTTCTTGGACTTATGAGTTACACATTGGGCAATCCGTATAAAAATCTTTATTATGCGCCCCGAGTCTTGCATTAGTTGGGAGAGATTTCTTGGCAACACTACTCCTCTGGAATCTTTTCAGCGAAGAATGTTTATAATTTCCTTGTAAACCAAGATCAAGAAAACAACAGTTCAAGTGATTTCCCTTGTTTTCTTGATCTTGGTTTACATGGAAATTATAAACATTTTTCGCTGAAAAGATTCCAGAGGAGTAGTGTTGCCATCCAATTTTGTCTTGTTCTTAACTGTTTGGCGATATGGTTGTCGATACATGAAAAATAATAAACCTTAATGGGTTCGGGGTGCCCTTAAGAGGAGAGGTAAGCCTAGTATGAGATACGGGAACTTGGCGACTAAGACCAAGTCCAATAAGAAAAGACACATGAGGAAAGAAGGACAAGGAAGGGATAAATAAATAAGGAGGAGGTTATGCTAAGAAATGGCATTAGAGGTAATTAAGAAGGTTTAGGACATGAGTCATGATGACATAAAAAGAGGGACTTTTGGGAAAGTCCGTATAAGAAAGGACAAGGTACAATGGAAGGACAACTCTCTCTCTTACCATTCCTAGTAAAGTGAGGTCACTTGGTGTAGCTAGGACGGGTAGAACCAAAAAGTAAAATCACCCTTCAACATTTGGCGACCACACCCAGAGGCTCGTGCCTAGCTCACCATGACACACTTAGAAAGCGCTAGCTTAGGCGCGATGGGAAACCAAGCGACCAATCAACCTATCAACCTCGATGAGGTGACAATGGAGGACGATGACAGAGAGATAGTAGCGATACAAGAGAAGAACACGCGAGTGATCCATCTACCAAAACCCATGTCACCAGCTCTGCAGGACATGCAAAAGGAACTAGACGAGCGATCACGAAGAAGACAAGAGCTTGAAGACTGGATAGCACAAGCAGTAATAGCAGGACAAAACACTCCCAAAAAAATGACAAAAGGCGAAGAGCACCAAAGCGACAAGACAACGGCGATGTCACGGGAAGAAATGGCGAAATACTTGGAGCAAAATTATCATGTGGTAAAAAAAGACAATCATTGTCGCGTAAGTAGTCCATACCCGGCGAACATCCGAGAATACCAATACCCCGAGGACTACACTTCTCCGAAATTCAAGACATATGACGGATATGGGAACACGCGAGAGCATCTCAATCGATTCCTATCAGCAATAAATGATAGAGCCTCCGATGGAAAATTGTGCCTAAAAGAATTCCCCAAATCGCTCACAGGCACAACATTCACCTGGTATGACAACTTAAAATCAGAAAGTGTGGATTCCTGGCCAACTATGTCCACAATTTTTCTCGGGAAATTCTATTCAGCCAAGAGGAAAATCACGGCAATAGACTTGAGCAAGAGCGGACAGCGTATGGGAGAAGAAATAGGAAAGTACATCTTACGGTTCCGGCGCTTGGCATTAAATTGTCATGATGACAACAATGAGGGAACGCTCGTTGAAATTTGTGTCTCAGATGCACCATCAGTTTGAAAAGAAATAATTTTTCTGGAAAATAGGTTCTCAGTAAGACTTTTAAAATGAGAGAAACATTGTACAACATCATACTTTTGTTGCATTGGATAGACCCAAGTAAATCTACTATAGTCATCAATGAATACAATGTAATACCTATATCCAAGAATAGAAAAAACAGGGGAAGGTCCCCACACATCACAGTGAATAAGTGAAAGTGGAGTGAGAGATTGAGAAGTTGATGAAGAAAAAGGTAGTATTTTACTTTTTGAAAGTTGACAGGATTCACACAAGGAGGATGGAGGAGAAGAATTTAGAACAATATGATGTGAATCATGCAAAAATTTAACAATATGATGAGATGGGTGACCTAATCTATCATGCCACACAGTAGGAGAAGCAGATAAAGTAAAGGTTAATGAATGATGAGGAGATGAAAATTTATGAAGATTTGAGATGGGATACAAATTATTGATCATAGCACCCTGAGCCAAAAGATTATCATGTTTTATATCCCTAATTTCATAGCCATGTGGGTAAAATTTGAAGTAACAATTGTTATCTCTAGTAAACCTAGCTAGCAACAGATAACAAATTATGTTTCATCATAGGAACATGTAGAACATTCTTCAACATGAAAGAAGCAGTTGGTGTAGATAATGTTGAAGTGTCGGTTAAGGAGATTGATAAAGACTTACCATTTCCAACCATAACTTTTTCCTTGCATAAGGAGAAGCATTTTGCATTAAGTTTTGATCTCAAGTCATATGTGTCGTAGCACCAGAATCAGAAAACCAAGTAGAACCAGAAGCACGAGAACTTGAAGAAGGATCACTCATTGTAGAATTATGCATTTTCATACTAGAAAAAGCTTGGTCCATAGTAGCTACATTTGCAGAAGGATCCATATAGTGAAAACCATCTTCTTTAGAAGCAATATGAGCAGAGTGATTATTGTTTTGCTTCTTATCTGGAGCATATCTATAATAACACCTATTTGCAAAGTGACCAAATCTTCTACATATTTGACATTCAACTTTAGAAAAATCAATTTGAGTTCTTCTACCACCAGAATTTGGAGCACCACCCATGTTTGTAGATACACCAGAATAGCCACCAGGATAACCACCTTGTGAATGTGAATTTGAAGATGAACCAGATTGAAATTGACTATTCACAAAATTACTGGGATTGAACTTCGGTTTGTTTTTATTACCACCACCGAAATTATTACCATTATGACTATAGAAAGTTGTAGGATGTTGCGAATAAAAATTGATAGACATATCTTGTTCTTGATCAAGTATCCACTGCTCATGATTCATTAGACGAGGTTTGAGTTCGGCAAAGGTGAAAGGTGTTTCTCTATTATTTGTTGAGATGAAAAACTTATCATATGCCCTTCCCAGACCATTAAGAACATACATTGTAAGATCAGTTTCACTAACTCTTTCACTAATAGCCGCTAGAGAATCATCCAGAGATTTAACATTGTGCAAGTAAACAAGAATTGACAAATTTTCTTTTCTAACACCACTTAACTGATTACGTAGCTTACTTTTACGTGCAGAGAATTGATTTCTAAAGATAGTTTGTGTAAGGACCCTCAAGCTCGTCAACGCTATTAGACCAGTCAAGAGACGACTAAGCCGTTAATGACTCGATTAATTAGAAACAAACGTTAATTATTAGAAATCAATCTAACAACTATATAGATACAAAACTAGTATCATTGGATAGGTCTCGAAAAGTTAGGCGAAATGGGCTACTCGAACGTGTCATTCGGATACCGGACGAAGGAGGTAATAATGTTGCATTAGACCGACCTGGGGCTGCCCATATCCAAAACGTGGGTGTCGCAGTAAAATTGTTTGGCCTTATCACCAAACGTGTCGAAGAGAAAACCATTTCTCTTTTCTTCTTCTCTTTCTTTATTCTTTACTCTTCTTCTTTGTTTCTCTTTTACTTCTCTCTGTCGATCTCAGTTCAGATGAATTGAGTTATTTTCTGTATCAAATTTTCATAGAAACTTAGTTAGCTTAGTGAATCGAAGAAGATGAAGTTATAACTGAGGTTGTTTGAGCTCCAAAAGAAGAAGAAGGTGATGTTGATGTTGATTTGAAGTTAGGGCTTCTGAAATTAGGTTTCGCGTAAAGCGGTTGATGTATAGTGTTGTTAATGGATGAAGAATCGAGGAGTTATTACTTAATTGATGAGATGAAGCTATTCCGGTGAAGAATCTCAGGCAAGGTAATTTAGGGTTTCTAATCTAATGAGATTTCTTTATGAAATTGTTATGATTTGATTGATTATAGAATGAGTTTGTCTTTAATTTGAGGTGGAGTCGATTGCATGGAGTTAATTTGAGTTTCTTTAGGAATTAGAAATTAGGGGTTTCCCTTTTTTCCCCAAATCGAGAAATTAGGGTTTTGTTGATATTAGGAGGATAAAATTCAATTGTAAGGAAGGGGTATAGACTGAATTAAAGGGGGGTTGATGTTGTTCTGCTCAATGACTTGTATTGATGATATATGGATTTGGGAATGGTTTGATTGAGATAGTTGAATTGAAGGAGAAATAATGAGGATAGGAGAAGAGATGTTTGAAACTAGAATTGTTGCAAGAGGTGGTGATGATGTTGCTACTGTGGTATTGTGGAGTGCAGGGAAGAGGTTGGTGGTTCTGAGATTGAAGATTTGATTAAGATGAATGAACTGAAGTTACAGCTGGTGGGAATACTGTGAAGTTTTAAATGAATTGAAGAGTTAAATGGATGTTAGGTTTTTGTGTTGATGGAGGTGGTCTTAACTGAGGTTGTGAATCTGTTAAAGAATGAGGAATTGAAAGATGTTCATGAACTACAGAGTTGGTGGTTGTATTGAAATCGGGTGGTGATGGAGTTGTTGTTGAACTGGTGGAGGTGCATATAGTTTGTTATGTGCAGGGAAGAGTCGAGTTGGTGATGAGTTTATGGAAGACACTAATGGAGCTACAGATTGTAGTCGAGTCGATGAAGGGGTTACTAGATAATACGAAGAAGGGTGAGCAAGATAAATTTGATATCATGGTTAGTGGTTTAGATGATTTCTATGGCTGAAGCTGAAGGTATCTAAGTTGAGATTAAATTGTGGCTGAGATGAGGATGTCAAATCTGCAGGATGAAGGATTAAGCTACTATGGCGGTTTGAATGAACTTTTGAAGTGAAGCCTAGTGTTGTTATTGCTAGTATTGGGAATGGCAAGGTGAAATGAAATGAACTGGAATGGAGAGGCATGAATCTTTCGAGAACAAATGAAGCTAATGATGTTATTGTTAACATCTTAGTTGATATGAAGTTGGAAGTTAGATGTAGCTTATAGAACTGTGTATAGTTAGAAATACATCTTTTGTTCTTGGTATGTTTGTGTTGCATCATAATTATGCATTAGCAGTTTGGCTTAGGCATTTGGCCTATTAGTCATCCTAGTCAGATTGTCTGACGCTGCTCTGGTTCTTAGGCGACTCAGATATCTGACCGAGTTGAATCGGTTCGACTTCGAATCGGCTCAGTGAGCCAAAACCATACTTGACCAGTTGACCTTTGACTTTGACCTGGACTTGACCTACGTTGACTGTTAGTTGACCCTTTTAACTGTTAGAGACTGTTAATTGACCGAATGGACTTGGACTTGTGTTAATGGGCTGAGTTTAATGGACTTTGGGCTTAGGCTTAGTATTCTTATTTTGATAAATTAGACCCTTTATGGTCCGAAACGACCTTTGGTTCCTTCTACAAAGTCTTAGATATTCATAAGACATAGCTAATGGACTATAGAATCAATCTAATTGGATTAGTAAACTTTAGATATGCTAAAGATGGATAATGAAAAGGTGTATAACCATAAATAAACTTAGAACTATTAGATAGTTCACTTATAACCTATAACTAGAGACTTGTATGAGAGTATGTTATGAATCTTGTGTGAGCCTTTTGGCTAACTCTTAGAGTGATTGTGTGATTAACAGTTAGTCTTTATTAACAACGATCGATACAAAGGATGAACCAGTGGATTGTAGATCTCGAGGTAGGCATGGCTTGTCATCAATTCAGGTGGGAACTCTGTAACCTTCTTGTAATCATTAAGTTCCTTTTCCCTTTTCATATGCGAGCATGATGAGTCATTACTTCTTATGAGAATATTTGTGTGTAAATGATTGGGTATGTTGTGTAATATGCATTGTGTGGATTCTCCAAATGTTATATCTATTTTTATGCATATTTTAGCCCAGATGAGGCAATATCGTTATATAGGGGAATATTACCTTTTCCAATTTCTTGTGAGAATCCAATCGTTTGCATATTATGCTTGATTGTAAAACCTTCGGGACTTATGA
The DNA here is from genome assembly GCA_023531295.1 of Papaver armeniacum. Taxonomy (NCBI): domain Eukaryota; kingdom Viridiplantae; phylum Streptophyta; class Magnoliopsida; order Ranunculales; family Papaveraceae; genus Papaver; species Papaver armeniacum. The sequence goes on from JAJJWW010017148.1 coordinate 286,425, forward strand.
TGGTAGTTCTTGAATCATGGTTTGTATGGGCACTCTGTGTGGATGGCGTTATCATTCGAGTCTGGAGATATTCTGCTTTCGCTTTCTCCAATGAGTTTGGCGAGGTCTGAATGACATATCTTAGTTGTTCTAGTTTCACTTTCGTAGATTCATCCGGTGGTGGTCTTTCACGGATATTGTTATTATGGTACGCAATACCTGAGGAAGTGGAATTAGAATAACATTCTTTCATGAATGATATATATTACGATGCTTGCTGATTCTTTGAGTGAATAATTTGATGTGTGTTTGAGTGAAATCCTCACAGAGGAGGACCGTGATTTCCTCACGGCTCCTTGCTAAGTCTTATAGCCCATATGAGGCAATACATAGCACGTGAAGTGCATATATTAGCTATCTAGCGTAAAAAGCGAAATAGTATTACTTTTTATTTTATAACCTAATTTATGTCGTTAAGACCCGAGATGAGGAAATATTATATCGAGGTATTTGGGAAATTCATTCTTATGCATATTATGCACGATGACATGTTTTGTTACCATTCTTTAGAACTGTGAAGCATATTAGTGATTACTTGGAATGTTATTTGTTTTCATTGGGCACCCTTTGGGATGATGTGCTCACTCGTTCCCACTTGCCGCCGTAATCGAAGAAAAGGTGCGCTCGAAGATAACTGTTTCGTAGCTTAAAACTTTTATCGTATCAGAGATGTTGCGTAGCTTTTGTATATGTATATTTTTGTTAATCTATAAAACAACACATTATTATATTCATATCACTCGAGAGATCTTCATTTATATAATATCAGAGTGTATGGGTTTGCCTTTGGGATTAGCTTATGAAATTGAAATTCTTAAGATCATTAATCTAGATTTGATGCTTCAATTAGGTTGTAATCTTTATAGCTAAGCAGGTGATTAGGTTGGGGCGTCACAGTTTGTAAGTGAAGCCATATTTCACTAGCAGAAGAAAGACCAAGAACATCACCTGAGATAGTATCCGTGAATGTAGCTTTGAAACAACTTGCAACAAACCGATCAACCTTGCGCTAATACAACCATCTAGGGTTAGTAATAGCAGATCCATCAACAAAGATTTCTTTACGTGGCCCATGAATTTCACCATCAACATAACCAAACAAATCAATGGAGATTAAAATAGACTCAAACTGATCTCTCCAAATAAGATAATTATCAAGACCAACTTTTGCAGAAACAAAATTGGTGATATTGGTAAAAGGTAAAGAGAATTGGAGAGGGGGGTCTGATTAATTTGTAGCGGAAGGATTAGATTGTGTTCCCCATGGATTTTGAGTAAAGTTGATTTTGTTGTGCCATACTTCGAGTAGTTGCCATTGAAGAATGTGATGAAGAATCAAAGAAGATGATGAATAGAAAATAGATCTGAAATCAAGAAAATCAAGAACTGAAAGAATAATGTTCAATTGAATGATCGGAACAACATAAAGATGTTAAAAAAATGAAGATGTTTAACTGTTTTCTGATGTTGAATTGAAAGATTGAATCAAAGATGATGATGAATGTTTGGATCGATTTTGGTATCTGATACCATGTAAACAATGGCATATGAAATGAAGTAATAATATTGAAATATTTCTCAGAGTTTTCAGATAACTGCTACAGACAAATTCAGACAGTATAATATGAGAGAGAGAGAGATAGCTGGAACAGCTATATTGGTGAGACTCATCAAGTCCAGTCAAACAGACTAGACCTTGACTTGACACATTATTTCTAACACTTGTTATTAAAAAAAAAAAAAAAAAAACTATGTGAAAAGTGTCCGTGAAATAAGTATCCCATGGAAAGCAAGAAAATACTTTCCATGGAATTTCATAAAATTCAAGAGGGCTTAGACAGGGTCATCCCCTCTCCCATTATCTTTTCTTAATCTGCATGGAGGTTCTCTCTAGACTTCTACAAAAGGCGGTTTCTGAAAGGAAAATCTCTGGGCTTAAAATAAACAAAATGCCCCAAATATCTCCCACCTATTCTTTGTAGATGATTGCTTTTTATTCACAAAAGCTGATTTAGGGGAGCAAAAAACCTACTAGATATCTTATCTAGATTTGGCGAGATTACGGGTCAAATGGTCAATCTTCAAAAATCAGGAGTCTACTATACTGGATGTTCGGGGTGCCCTAATCTTCAAATGGACCGCACGGCTTTTGGGTTCTGATAGGTGTAGAATACACCGTATTTACTATATAGAGTTTATGCTTTCTTTGCTATTTTTCTTGTGAATTATGTACTTTACGCGTGCTTTTGAGTTTTATAGGTGCAATGGAGTCGCACGGAGGAAAAGAAGAAGAAATTATCCAAATTGGGCCAAAGGGCGAAATTGTCATCTCACGGGCGAGCAAGAACGGAAATATGGAGCTAACGGCGAAAGCTTGAAGTCAATCCGACTGCGTCTGAGAAAGTTACGAGCGAAACCTATGGATGAGCTTGTCGGATACATGAAACCGACAGCCATGTTTGAGCTAGTCGGCCCTTAACAGGAACAGTGGGTGCCTAGAGTCATGTCCGGGTAACCCCTTATCTCTTGTGTTCGAGTGGGATTAGCCACTTTTGTTCCTACACCCTAGATCGAAATCGTGGTTCGATTCTTCTCAATCATTATTTCCACTGAAGTGAAACTGAGAGAGAGCTATGGCTGCTGTAAACTGAAATTGATGAAGCTCAGGGAGAGTGAGATCGATGGAGAGATCGAGAAGGTGATGTGTTAACTCGTGAGCTGCTGTTTCCATGGCAAGAAATCGAGATATAGAGAAAATGGGTTTTGGGTTGAAGAACAAGAATCGATGCTGCTGCTTTTGAGATCAATGGGAGAACAGAGAAGAAATTGATGTTCTTGAGTAAAATAGAGATGGGTTTGAGTCGATTGAGACTACAGCCAAAGCAGAGTTGTTGTTGGTGGTGTTGTCGATTTGAGAAATCAGATGCAAGTGTTGATGATTTGTGGTTGTGTTGATTGTCGAGTGAGGTGGAGCAGCGATTGAGTTTGAGTCGCGATTGTTGTTAGATTGAACTCAGGACGATGAAATGGAGATGGTATGCAGCCAGGAACGGAATTGGATCTCAGATTTGAACTCAGATTGAGTTCTGATGTGTGTTGGTTCGACTGAGTAATTAGGATGTGTGGCTGCTGGTGGTTCTGTCAGTGAGGCGACAATTTGAAGCAACAGACTGAGGTGTTGATTTGCGAGAGATGTTGCGGGGCTCGGATGGAAAGCGTGTTGCGGGTTGCGGGTTTGACACGTAGTGGTGGAGTAGTGTGACTCTGAGGATGGATTGTTTGCAGGTGGAAATGTTGGTTGCTGCTATGAAATAAGGAGTTGAATTTGAGGTTGGTTGCAATTGGTGGTCTTGGAGCTGTGCTTTGTGCTATTGGTGGCTGTGATCGCAGGAAGCTGGAAAATGAGGTCTGTGGCCTGAGCTATGACTGGTGGTGACAGTGAACTGCAGGCAGAGACTATGGAGCTTGATTGGTGGCTCAGGGCAAGAAGTTGGGAGTTGTGGCAGACTATGGTGATGGCAGAGAGTGAGTTGAATGGAAGGAAGTGGTGTTTCTCAGACATGACACAGATGGAGTTACAGTGGAGCTGCAATAGGTGTTGGTGGATGGCATTGCAGGCAAAGGAATTGCAGGTGGAGGGTGGAGCTGGAAGTAATGTGAGAATGAGAAGATGGGTCTGGCATTACAGAGATGAGGCTGTGGTTGCAATGGTGATTCTGTGTTGAAATGGTTAGTTGGAGTTGGCCTGATGAATGAATTGAATGGGCTAGTGGTTAGCATTGTTGGTGCTGCAATGGATTAATAGTGCAGGTTGAGGCAGCTGAGCAAATGGATGTGCAGCTGAGAATGGGAAGAGGTTGAGTTGTTGCTGTGCTGGATATGAGATTCAACAGCTGTAGTGAATGGTTGTGTTGCCAATGACAGGGAGAAAATGAGACTGGCAGCTGAGAAGTGAAGCTGCAGAAGTTGATTGCAGGCTGAGCTCTCAGTGCCCTGGTTCTAGTTGCAGGCTAATGGGAGCATGTGCTGGTGTTGCTTGATTGAGTCTGGTGATAAGGGAGTTGGAGTCATGGATTGTTTCTGAGATTGGAGGGACTCTGGTGCTGTTACAGGGTATGAGTTGGTGTTGCTGGCTGTGTTTGAGATGCTGGCAATGGCAAATCTGGTTGGTGTGAATGTTGCAGGAGGTATTGATGGAGCTGAGCTGCAAGGAGTTTAAGTGGCGCATAGAATGGATGGGTTTCATTGATGGAGTTTGGCTGTGTTGAGCTCAATGAGCTGTTGATTGAAATGGGTGCATTGCCGAGGAGATGTCGTATTGATTGCAGGTGTCTGCGCAGGCCGTCATGGTTGGATTCCCAGCTGAAGCACCAGGATTGTGCATCAACAGAGTTTGGCTAGTGCAATGGCATGGCCTGACCTGACTCCATCTGACTCAACTCTGACCCAGCTCTGACCCAGCTCTGATTCGGTTTGACCGATCCGACTCAGAGTTGACCCGACCCGCTGACCGATTTGACTCGTTGACCGAGTGACCAAGGCGGACTTTGCGGTCACGGAGCCGATTTCCGGCGACTTCTCCGGCCGATTTCCGCCACAATCCCAGATTTCCCAGCGACGACTTTTTGGACATATTTTCTACATGGGTTTCTCTCTTACGTGGGCTTGGTGGATGTACATCTAATGGACTTTGAAGACAAAACCTAGTTTTGGAAGGAGAAAAAGGCTATAAAAAGAGGAATTCTACAACTATTGGAAATCTTATCTCATATCTTTTTCTTGGAACTTGGGAGAGCCGTTTTCTTTTACACAACTAGGGTTTGCTTTTGTTCTTCTTCCTCTTTGTTTTATTATTGAATATTGATGATGATGAACTCCATAGCTATGAGTAGCTAAATTCTCTTTTATTGGTTAAGGATGTAGTCCGATTTCTAAAACTTGTGTTTGCTTTATGTATTAGTTTTCTCTCTTGTTTATCGTTCAATTCTCTGCGGTTTCTATGATCACATGATTGAAGTATTGTGATAGGATTATGGTGTTTGATTAGTTAAGTGGCCAATTAATTGAACTTGCATCTTAGTCCATAGTTATTTTAGGGTTTTTCATCAAGCGATAACCTTGAATACAAGTAGCATAATATGTTTACGGTTTGTAGTGATACACTCTCGTAATCATATGTAGAGTTTGACCATTGTCCGAATTGTTTTGCGCAACGCATGACAATTGCATTGATTAGCCTATTTCTGAAACTTAATGCTCCTAGGAATTGAACTTGATTAGCGCAAGGCGTTAGGTTATTCTTTAGGTAGAATTCACATATGCAGCCCTAATGTGTGTGTTGATGAACTTGAGAAATTAATAGATTATCTTGCTTTCTTGATTCTCTAGGCTTTTGATAACACAAGAGATTAAATAGTAATTCTATTCATATTTGCAAACACATGTCTAAGATTGAAGATGAATTCCTTGACCAATATCTCTCTCCATTGATTACTTTCTACAATTTACTTTGCTTTTAATTTGTTTTATTGCTTAAATAGAAATAAGAAATCCCCCAATTGGTTACTTTAAGAAATTGATTACGAAATAACTACAATTGCCTCTCTGTGGATACGAACTCTCTCTTACCATATACTTCATTCATATATTAGTGAGTAGGAAAGTGAATTATTTTTGTGTCGGCTGACAACCGATCAAATTTTGGCGCCGCTGCCGGGGAGGCACACGGCTAGTTATTAAGTTTTTAGTTTCTTTTTACAATTTCTGCTTTCATCTTTGCTTTTCGTTTCTTGTCTTGTTTCTCACTTGTTTGCGAGAATTGTGTGCAGGTGCATAATCTCTGGCTTCTAAGGATTGGAATTATCCAAGGTGCGGGATAGCTACTCGACGAGGCACAATACTCCAACCAAGTCACGACACAACGGACGAGCACGAGGAGGAAGTAGGAGAAGAGATTTTCCAACATCACGAAGGAGAAGGAAAAGAGGTTCCAATCGTAGAGGAAACACACGTGGAAGAACAAGGAGCAATGGGTGATGCAAATCGTTCACTCAAGGACTTAGCTTCTCATAGGCTTGATATACAACAGGGATGTATTCAAACGGACTCTACTTTTGAAATTAAACAAGGGGTTGCTTAGAGAATTACCAAAGTTCCATGGCATGGTGAATGAAGATCCAAACAAACATCTTATGGACTTCCACACCATTGTCACGGCCATGCTTCCAGCGGATGTTGCGGCGGATGGTGCAATGTTGAAAGTTTTCCGTTTCTCTTTAATGGATAGCGCTAAGGATTGGTTATTCTATTTACCTCCCGGAAGTGTCACAACATGGAATGGGTTGAAGAAACTCTTTTTAGAGAGATATTTTCCTGCATCAAAGGCTACTCAAATTCGCAAGGAGATTTGTGGGATGAAGCAAAATGTGGGAGAATCTCTATATGAATGTTGGGAACGATATAAGAGATTGGTGGCAAGCTGCCCTCACCACCAATTTAGTGATGCTATGATCATTCAATATTTCTATGAAGGACTCCAATCAAGTGATAGGAATCTCCTCGACGCTGCGGGTGGTGGTGCACTAGTTAACAAGACGGTGGCACAAGCTAGAGAGTTGATTGAAAACATGGCAGCGAACTCACAACAATTCTTGAGTCGTGGTTCGGATGTGCTTCTAAGAAGGGTTAGTGAAGTGAGCGAGGTTGAAGAGCTTCGTCAACAAATGGGTAACATGAACGCAATGCTTCAACAAGTTGCAGCCAGCGGTTATACCAAGTTCCTCTCAATCTTATGAGGACGAGCAAGCTAATGCGATCTTTCCAAACCAACAAAGACGGTATGATCCCTACTCCAACACTTACAATCAGGGATGGAGAGATCACCCCAATTTTAGCTATGCCAATAAGCAAGGAGCAATTCAACAACCTAGTTTCAACAACCCGAGTGGATTTCAACCTCAACAACAACAATTCCAACCGAGGCAACAATTTCAACAACAACAACAACCTCAAACTATGGGGTCTAATATGGAGGAGTTCTTTGAAATCTTTTATGCAAAGAACGGATAGTTCGGTTAAGGAGTTACAAACTCAAGTTGGTTCTATGGCTATGGAGTTGAATCAATTGAAGGCACAAAATGGTGGGAAACTCCTTCTCAACCTATCAACCCAAAAGAGGGTGTTAATGCAATTACATTGAGAAGTGGTACACAACTTGTGCAACCCGAAGTTCTTTGATTCGGGCAAGGTGGAAACACCAAAGGAACTGTTTTGGAGGAGAAAACCGAGGATTCTCCACAAACTTCGAGGTACCTATTCCTAACTCTAAAACTCCGGTTTCTACTTATGTTCCTCCTCTACCTTTCCCTCAGATTTGCAAGTTCTAAGAAGGCGGAACTAGAAAAGGAGATTTTAGACGTTCTCAAAAAGATCCATGTGAACATACCACTCATAGATGCAATCAAGCAAGTTCCAAAGTATGCAAAAGTGTTGAAGGACTTGTGTACCAATAAGCAAAGGCTCAAAGGTAATGAAGTGCTTAGTGTGGGGGAGAATGCTTCGGCAATCTTACAACACAAACTCCCACTTAAGTGCAAGGACCCGGGTAGCTTTGACATTCCCGTCACAATTGGTAACAAAACATTTAACAAAGCTATGTTGGACTTAGGTGCTTAGTTAATGTCATGCCTGCGTCTATGTACAATTCACTTGATCTTGGTCCTCTTAAAAGGCTGGAATTGTGTTGCAATTAGCCGATCGTTCTAATGTCTACCCAATGGGTATTGTTGAGGATGTTCTTGTGCAGGTTAATCAACTTGTATTTCCAGCGGACTTTTGCGTGTTAGAGATGGATGAAGGTTCACCGGACTCGTCTCTTCCATTGCTACTTGGGCGTCCCTTCATGAAAACGGCGAAAACCATTATTGATGTGGACAAGGGAACGCTAACTATGGAGTTTGATGGAGAAATAATACGTTTCAACATTTTCGAGACGATGAGATATCCTAGCGATGTCCACTCTTGTTTCTCCATTGATATGATGGACACATTGGCGCAACAAATGTTTGAGTTGAATGGTGTTGATACTTTGGAAACCGTGCTCACTACACCTATTGACAACGGTTATGCGTATAGTGATGAGATGAAAGAAACCATTGGTTCTCTTAACTCATTACCGGAAAAATCAGCAACTAAGAATATTTCATATGCTTCTTTACCATGCAATAATGAGAAACTTGTGCCATCTATTGTTAAACCTCCAAGTTTAGAATTGAAACCTCTTCCAAGTCACTTAAAGTACTTGTACTTGGGTGACAATGAAGATTTACCCGTGATTGTTTCTAACGAGCTTAATGAATTACAGGAGCAAAAACTTCTACGGGTGCTAAGGAAGTACAAGACGGCCATAGGATGGACAATCGCCGATATCAAGGGTATAAGCCCTGCCGTTTGTATGCATAAGATCCGTGTGGAGGATGATTCAAAGCCTACAAGGGAAGCGCAACGCCGTTTGAATCCTCCCATGATGGAAGTGGTGAAAAAGGAGATACTCAAGCTTTTGGACGTGGGTGTTATCTACCCCATATCCGATAGCAAGTGGGTAAGCCCGGTACAAGTGGTACCAAAGAAATCGGGAGTAACGGTGGTGGAGAATGATAAGAATGAACTTGTCCCAACTCGTGTGCAAACCGGTTGGAGGGTTTGTATTGATTATAGAAAATTGAATGCCACCACTAGAAAAGATCACTTTCCTTTACCTTTTATTGATCAAATGCTTGAACGTTTAGCTGGACACTCATACTATTGCTTTCTTGATGGCTATTCAGGTTATAATCGATTGTGATAGCACCGGAGGACCAAGAGAAAACCACTTTCACTTGTCCTTTCGGTACTTTTGCTTATAGAAGGATGCCTTTTGGCTTATGCAATGCTCCGGCTACTTTTCAAAGGTGTATGGTAAGTATCTTTTCGGAATATGTTGAAAACATAATCGAAGTGTTCATGGATGACTTTAGTGTCTTTGGTGATTCATTTGACCTTTGCTTGAACAACTTGTCTCTAATCCTTGAACGATGTGTTGAAACAAATCTTGTGCTAAATTGGGAGAAGTGCCATTTCATGGTAACTCATGGCATAGTTTTAGGCCATATAATATCTTCTAAAGGCTTGGAAGTTGATAAATCTAAGATAGACCTTATTCGTGCTCTAACCCCTCCCACTACGGTGAGGGAGATACGTTCTTTTCTTGGTCATGCAGGTTTTTATCGTAGGTTCATCAAGGACTTTTCCAAGATAGCATCACCACTTTGTACCCTATTGCAAAAAGATGTGGTTTTTAACTTTGATGAGAAGTGTGTGGAGGCATTCAATCGTTTGAAAGAACTTTTGATTTCAGCCCCTATCATTAAACCACCGGATTGGAGTAAGCCGTTTGAACTCATGTGTGATGCTAGTGATTTTGCGGTTGGTGCGGTGCTTGGGCAGCGTGTGGGGAAGCTTCCTCATGCTATTTATTATGCTTCTAGAACGTTAAATGAGGCTCAACAAAACTACACAACCACTGAAAAGGAGTTATTAGCCATTGTTTTTGCTTTAGAAAAGTTTCGCTCTTATCTAATTGGTACAAAAGTTGTTGTTTTTCTGATCATGCAGCACTTAGATACTTGCTTACAAAGAAAGAGGCGAAACCGAGGCTCATACGATGGATATTACTCTTGCAAGAGTTTGATCTTGAAATCAAAGACAAGAAAGGAATTGAGAACACCGTTGCGGATCATTTGAGCCGACTTGCTGTGGACAAGGAGACTATCCCGTTGCGTGAAAGTTTCCCGGATGAGCAACTATTCTCCATTGCCTTTGGAGAACCATGGTACGCTGATATTGTTAATTACTTAGTGTCTAAACAAATCCCAAAGAACTTGTCTCGTCTTTGAGAGGGACAAACTTAAGAAGATAGCAAACCAATACATATGGGATGATCCATACTTATGGAAGCATTGTAGTGACCAAGTAATACGTAGGTGTGTTCCCGAAATTGAATTTAACTCTATCTTGTCTTTTTGCCACTCATATGCTTGTGGAGGACATTTTGGGAGTAAGAGAACCGCTCTCAAGGTATTAGAATGTGGTTTCTTTTGGCCAACTTTGTTTAAGGATGCACATATATTTTGTACAACATGTGATAGGTGTCAAAGAACCGGCAATCTAGGTGCTCGAAATCAAATGCCGCAAACTATTATTCAATTTGTGGAGGTTTTTGATGTATGGGGAATTGATTTTATGGGCCCTTTTGTAAATTCTAATGGGAATTATTATATTTTGCTTGCTGTGGATTATGTCTCGAAATGGGTGGAAGCTAAGGCCACCCCAACTAATGATTCTAAAGTTGTTTTGATTTCGTGCAAGCTAATATTTTTGCAAGGTTTGGAATTCCAAGGGCTATAATTAGCGATGGAGGTTCACACTTCAAAAACAGGTTCTTGCAAAGCTTGTTAAGGAAGTACAATGTGTCGCATAGGATTGCAACTCCCTACCATCCGCAAACAAATGGACAAGCCGAAGTTTCCAACCGAGAGGTGAAATCAATTCTTGAAAAGACGGTGAATCCCACAAGGAAAGATTGGAGCATGCGACTTAATGATGCTTTGTGGGCGTATAGAACCGCATATAAAACACCTATTGGGATGTCTCCTTTTAGGCTTGTTTATGGTAAACCTTGTCACTTACCCGTGGAAATTGAGCATAAGGCGTTTTGGGCTATTAAGCAATGCAACATGGAGTTGGATGGGCTGGAAAGCAAAGGAAGTTACAACTTCAAGAGTTAGAGGAGATTCGTAATGATGCATTTGAAAGCTCACGGATTTACAAGGAAAAAACGAAAGCTTTTCATGATAATATGATTTCTAAGAAACAATTTTGCATTGGGCAGAAAGTGCTTTTGTTTAATTCTCGTTTGCAATTATTTCCGGGTAAATTAAGGTCACGATGGATGGACCTTTTATTGTGACTAATGTGTTTTCTCATGGTGCGGTGGAAATTCGTAGTTTAGCTACGGGTAATGAACTTAAAGTGAATGGGCACTTAGGTTGAAACCATATTATGAGAACTTCTTTTCGGAAGTGGTGGAAGGAGTTAACTTTGTGGATGTACTCCCTCTGGAGGAGTCATAAAAAGCAAGGAGTTAGTCGGGCTGACGACTTTAAACCAAGCGCTAATTGGGAGGCAACCCAACGGTTGAGTATTTCTTGTCTTGTATTTATTTCTTTTCTTGTTTTTAGTTGTTCTTGTTTTGTTTTCTTTGTTTTTGCTGATTTCTTGCTAGGATTTCCCACCTTGACTTACTTTGGACGATTCAATTTACATTGAGGACAATGTAAGGTTTAAGTGTGGGGGAGTGGTTTATGTTGTAAGTTTTTGCAATTTTTCAATTTTTTTTTGTGAACTAGTGAATAAGAAAACTCCAACTTGTAGTTCTTTAGAATCACATAGTATACATGTCGCTAAGATTACATCGAGAATCTCACAATAGTGGTTGAACTTAGAGATGATGAGAGAACATGATCGGGTTTCTTAATTGTATGAGAGTTAAAGTTGGATTTAACTATGCCAGTGGCAAATAAGGTGCAGGCTGAATTCGGTATTAGAATAGTGATCCCCTATAGTGGAGACTACCTATGTTACATAATGTGAGGCACCAACCTTCAATTCTTTGTACCTGTCTAAATTTGTGCTTTTAGAGTGTGTGTCACCGTACGTAAATTTCCGGGCAGAATGGTGAGCTGTCCAATTTCCCACCATAGAAGCACTATTTTGATCTCTTGAGTGCTATTTTTATCAACCATGTTGGTGACATCGAATTGCTAACTTACATTCCACTTGTGATCTTGTTCGCAGTTAGCACCATCCACCTTATCTCTCTACACCAACAGGTCCATAGAAACACCATCATCATCAACAAGAGGAGCATCACAAATTCGAAGGAAAGTTGAATACGTTCGAGGTTTACAAGCAAATGGGCAGATTTCAGATTTGAGTAAAGCAACAAAACAGGGAGAATAATTTTTATAAGTTGGAGACTAATATACAAGAGCGGAAATTATTAAGGATGAGAGTTCGAGAAGTTATGATATCAAGACATATAAGTTGTGAAGATTCAAGCGGTAAAGTACTTACACCATGGCATTGTACTTACATTTTTATTTTTTTTTTTTTTTTTTTATTTTAATTGTATTTTACTTTCTCTTGTCTAAAAAAAAAAAAAAAAAAAAAAAAAAAAAAAAACGAAAATTAGAAAAAAAAAAGAGACAAGAGAAAAATGTTTTTACTTTGTTTTATTTTTATTTGTTATTCAAAAAAAAAAAAAAAAAAAAAAAAAAAAAAAAAAAAAAAAAAAAAAAAAAAAAAGAAAAAAAAAAAAAAAAAGAAAAAAAAAAAAAAAAAAGTTTGGGTTTGTATATTCAATAAAGCCTATGGAAAAAAGGAATATCTATAATGAAGTTTCAAGCGACAAGGAATTAGAGGAAATAATCATATTGTCGAGATTCTACGAAGTTCGAGAGTTATCATCAAGAGTTGAAGACCGAAGACGAAGATGAAGACACCGATAGAGACCGAAGACGTTTCTATGGATCTTTGTGAGAGTGGTGCTAGCTGCACGTTGAACGGATAACGAGGTAAGTAAGCATATTCCCACCTTCGTTAAATGGTTGATTTCCTTTCGAAGAGATCGTCAGAGAAATGGGTTTTCAAAAATATATAAAAGATGTGGGTTTTCAAAATTTTCGGAGGGTTAAGCCTTCCTTCCATTCAACGTGTCGCAGGATTCTCTCTTCATTCCAACTTTGGACACATGTGTGACCCATAAAGAGTCTGTTTATTATTGAGAGCAATATCATAAAACCCTTTCTTGTGAGGCGAGTCGAGACTTTTGATCACTCCGAACCCGAATTTTAGTCGAGAAGGGATGGTTACTTCTCTCTCAACTTTTAAGAATGAGATTGTGTTCATTTATGTGTCTAACTTCTTATGACTAGTGTGCAGAATCTCTATGTCTTCTTAGCGCGTTGGATACTATCATTACGAGAGAACTAGTAAGTTGGATATTTAGGTTTTGTGGGTATATCTCTAGTAAACCCTCACGAGACTATAACTCGTCCACTAGGGACACCTAGTGGTTTAAAGGCTTGTTATTTATGCTAAAAGTGACCGTTGCCTCGACGACACGGAGTTGTTGTATTTTATTGTTTTGTTTGATTTGCTCGAGGACTAGCAAAGTCTAAGTGTGGGGGAATCGATAGGTGTAGAATACACCGTATTTACTATATAGAGTTTATGCTTTCTTTGCTATTTTCCTTGTGAATTATGTACTTTACGCGTGCTTTTGAGTTTTATAGGTGCAATGGAGTCGCACGGAGGAAAAGAAGAAGAAATTACCCAAATTGGGCCAAAGGGCGAAATTGTCATCTCACAAAGCGAGCAAGAACGGAAATATGGAGCTAACGGCGAAAGCTTGAAGTCAATCCGGATCGTCTCGAGAAAGTTACGAGCGAAACCTATGGATGAGCTTGTCGGATACATGAAACCGACAGGCCATGTTTGAGCTAGTCGGCCCTTAACGAGGAGCAGTGGGTGCCTAGAGTCATGTCTGGGTAACCCCTTATCTACTGTGTTCGAGTGGGATTAGCCACTTTTGTTCCTACACCCTAGATCGAAATCAGGGTTCGATTCTTCTCAATCATTATTTCCACCTGAAGCTGAAACTGAGAGAGAGCTATGGCTGCTTCGTAGAACTGAAATTGATGAAGCTCGGGGAGAGTGAGATCGATGGAGAGATCGAGAAGGTGATGTGTTAACTCGTGAGTTGCTTGTTTCCATGGCGAAATCGAGATATAGAGAAAATGGGTTTTGGGTTGAAGAACAAGAATCGATCTTTCTTGCTTTTGAGATCAATGGGAGAACAGAGAAGAAATTGATGTTCTTGAGTAAAATAGAGATGGGTTTGAGTCGATTGAGACCACGACCAAAGCGAGTTGTTGTTGGTGGTGTTGTCGATTTGAGAAATCGAGATGCAAGTGTTGATGATTTGTGGTTGTGTTGATTGTCGAGTGAGGTGGAGCAGCGATTGAGTTTGAGTCGCGATTGTTGTTAGATTGAACTCAGGGCGATGAAATGGAGATGGTATGCAGCCAGGAACGGAATTGGATCTCAGATTTGAACTCAGATTGAGTTCTGATGTGTGTTGGTTCGACTGAGTAATTAGGATGTGTGGCTGCTGGTGGTTCTGTCAGTGAGGCGACAATTTGAAGCAACAGACTGAGGTGTTGATTTGCAGAGATGTTGCAGGGCTCAGATGGAAACTGTGTTGCAGGTTGCAGGTTTGACACAGTGGTGGAGTAGTGTGACTCTGAGGATGGATTGTTTGCAGGTGGAAATGTTGGTTGCTGCTATGAAATAAGGAGTTGAATTTGAGGTTGGTTGCAATTGGTGGTCTTGGAGCTGTGCTTTGTGCTATTGGTGGTCGTGATCGCGAGGAAAGTGGAAAATGAGGTCGTGGCCCGAGCTATGATGAGTGGTGACAGGTGAAGCTGCGAAGCTGAGAGACTATGGAGCTTGATTGGTGGCTCAGGGCAAGAAGTTGGGAGTTGTGGCAGACTATGGTGATGGCAGAGAGTGAGTTGAATGGAAGGAAGTGGTGTTTCTCAGACATGACACAGATGGAGTTACAATGGAGCTGCAATAGGTGTTGGTGGATGGCATTGCAGGCAAAGGAATTGCAGGTGGAGGGTGGAGCTGGAAGTAATGTGAGAATGAGAAGATGGGTCTGGCATTACAGAGATGAGGTTGTGTGGTTGCAATGGTGATTACGTGTTGAAATGGTTAGTTGGAGTTGGCACGATGAATGAATTGAATGGGCTAGTGGTTAGCATTGTTGGTGCTTTGCAATGGATTAATAGTGCGAGGTTGAGGCGGTGAGCAAATGGATGTGCGGTGAGAATGGGAAGAGGTTGAGTTGTTCTTTGTCTTTGGATATGAGATTCAACAATTGTAGTGAATGGTTTGTGTTGCCAATGACAGGAGAAAATGAGGCTCGGCGGTGAGAAGTGAAGGCAGAAGTTGATTGCTGCTGAGCTCTCGGTGCCACTGGTTCTAGTTGCGAGGCTAATGGGAGCATGTCTTTGGTGTTGCTTGGTTGAGTGCAGTGATAAGGGAGTTGGAGTCATGGATTGTTTCGAGATTGGAGGGACTCGGTGTCACATTTAGAGGTATGAGTTGGTGTTCTTTGTTTGTGTTTGAGATCTCTGGCAATGGCAAATCTGGTTGGTGTTGAATGTTGCAGGAGGTATTGATGGAGCTGAGCTGCAAGGAGTTTAAGTGGCGCATAGAATGGATGGGTTTCATTGATGGAGTTTGGCTGTGTTGAGCTCAATGAGCTGTTGCTGAAATGGGTCTGTTGCCAGGGAGATGTCAGTATTGATTGCAGGTCTGCAGGGCCGTCATGGCTGGATTCCCAGCTGAAGCACCAGGATTGTGCATCAACAGAGTTTGGCTAGTGCAATGGCATGGCCTGACCTGACTCCATCTGACTCAACTCTGACCCAGCTCTGACCCAGCTCTGATTCGGTTTGACCGATCCGACTCAGAGTTGACCCGAACCGCTGACCGATTTGACTCAGTTGACCGGTGACCGGGCGGACTTTGCCGGTCACCGGGGCCGATTCCCGGCGACTCTTCCGGCCGATTTCCGGCCACAATCCCAGTTTTCCGGCGACGACTTTTTGGACATATTTTCTACATGGGTTTCTCTCTCTCGTGGGCTTGGTGGATGTACATCTAATGGACTTTGAAGACAAAACCTAGTTTTGGAAGGAGAAAAAGGCTATAAAAAGAGGAATTCTACAACTTTTGGAAATCTTATCTCATATCTTTTTCTTGGAACTTGGGAGAGCCGTTTTTCTTTTACGCAACTAGGGTTTGGTTGTGTTCTTCTTCCTCTTTGTTTTATTATTGAATATTGATGATGATGAACTCCATAGCTATGAGTAGCTAAATTCTCTTTTATTGGTTAAGGATGTAGTCCAATTTCTAAAACTTGTGTTTGCTTTATGTATTAGTTTTCTCTCTTGTTTATCGTTCAATTCTCTGCGGTTTCTATGATCACATGATTGAAGTATTGTGATAGGATTATGGTGTTTGATTAGTTAAGTGGCCAATTAATTGAACTTGCATCTTAATCCATAGTTATTTTAGGGTTTTTCATCAAGCGATAACCTTGAATACAAGTAGCATAATATGTTTACGGTTTGTAGTGATACACTCTCGTAATCATATGTAGAGTTTGACCATTGTCCGAATTGTTTTGCGCAACGCATGACAATTGCATTGATTAGCCTATTTCGAAACTTAATGCTCCTAGGAATTGAACTTGATTAGCGCAAGGCGTTAGGTTATTCTTTAGGTAGAATTCACATATGCAGCCCTAATGTGTGTGTTGATGAACTTGAGAAATTAATAGATTATCTTGCTTTCTTGATTCTCTAGGCTTTTGATAACACAAGAGATTAAATAGTAATTCTATTCATATTTGCAAACACATGTCTAAGATTGAAGATGAATTCCTTGACCAATATCTCTCTCCATTGATTACTTTCTACAATTTACTTTGCTTTTAATTTGTTTTTATTGCTTAAATAGAAATAAGAAATCCCCCCAATTGGTTACTTTAAGAAATTGATTACGAAATAACTACAATCGCCTCTCTGTGGATACGAACTCTCTCTTACCATATACTTCATTCATATATTAGTGAGTAGGAAAGTGAATTATTTTTGTGTCGGCTGACAACCGATCAAACTGCTAGTAAGAAAGAGGTGTTAAATCTATTGGTTGCTGATGTTGGGGTGGCTAACGATGAGGTGATACGAGCCGAGACCGCGGAGGCAGCGGTTCGCGCAGATCTTGAGGAGAAATGACAGGTTTTGGCTAAGCTTTAGTCTGCTTAAAGCGCTTCCCTTTTATGTTGTCTTTTCCTTCGTCTTCCTTTGGTTATGTTAGACCCTTGTTTCTCGGATGATGTGTTTGTTGTGTTGTTGTTTTTTTATTTTTATTTGTGGGATATTAGTATGGTGCTTGATTAATCATTAGTTTGTTATTTGTTGTTTTTTTTCGTTATTCTTGGTTTCATGAAGCATCGGCTATTCATAATTCTCTTCTTTGTGTTTTGGGAGGATATATGGGGTTGGGTGAGCATTTTTGTAACGCGCTTACTACCTCCCCTTTCCCCCCCCCCCCTCTTTTTTTTTAGAAGTACGCGGTGGGATGGGCATGCGTTGAGTGAACGCGCCTACTCCCTCTTTATTTTTGT
Organism: Papaver armeniacum; assembly: GCA_023531295.1. NCBI lineage: Eukaryota > Viridiplantae > Streptophyta > Magnoliopsida > Ranunculales > Papaveraceae > Papaver > Papaver armeniacum. Next base: position 303,823 of record JAJJWW010017148.1, read on the forward strand.
AAGAAGGATGCAATGGGATGTTGGGCGTTGATGGAACGCACCTACTCCCCCTTTCTTTTAATTAGAAGGAAGCGGTGGGGTGGACGGGTGTTGAAAGAACGTGCTTACTCCCTCTTTATTTTTATCATAAGGAAGCGGTGAGATGGGCGGGCATTGATATAACGCGCCTACTCCCCCTCTTTTTTTTATTAGAAGAATGTGGTAGGGTGGGCGGGTATTGATAAAACGCGCCTACTCCCCCCTTTTTTTATTAGAAGAATGTGGAAGGGTGGGCGGGTCTTGATAGAACACGCCTCTTCTCCCTTTCGTTTTATCATAAGAATGTGGTAGGGTGGGCGGGCATTGATAGAACGCGCCTACTCCCCCTTTTTATTAGAAGGATGTGGGATGTTGGGCGTTGATGAAACACGCCTACTCCCCCTTTCTTTTTATCATAAGGAAGCGGTGGGATGGGCGGGCGTTGATATAAAGTGCCTACTCCCCCTTTATTTTTATCATAAAGAAGCGGTGGGATGGGCGGGCGTTGATAGAACGCGCCTACTCCCCCTTTTGTCATTCCTGTTATTCCCATGGCCTTTTGTAGATTTGTCAGCCGACCGGGCGCCTTTGGCATTCCCATAGCCTTTTGTAGATTCGTCAGCCGACCGGGTGCCTTTGGCATTCCCGTATCCTTTTGTAGATTTGTCAACCGACCGGGCGCCTTTGGCATTCCCGTAGCCTTTTGTAGATTTGTCAGCCGACCGGGCGCCTTTGGCATTCCCGTAGACTTTTCTCATGATACTGCCCACGAATTCCAAAAGGAGAAATTGTTCTTACCATAAAAGGGGTTGTTTACAATTTGTGGTCTCATTTTTCATATTATTCCTTTCCCCATTCTTCCTTCCCCCTTTCTTTTTGTTTAGTGGCGAGGGAAAGTGTAACACCCCGTGTTTTTAGCATGGCGCATGCTAAAAGATGTGCCATTTGCTTGTGATGAAGCTTCATTCAAAGCTTCCTTTGCATAGTAAGATGCGTTTGGCCAAGGGTCAATGTTGTATCATCATGATGCATTAGGCCAGTTGGGTAGGTGGCCTCGAGATTGCACCGTAATCATTGCGCATTATGAAGGATATTGGCCTAGAGCCAATATCACACAACCATTGTGCATCAGTCCAGAGAGGGCTGGCCGAACGAGTGTTGCGCAATCATCAAACGCAATCATTGCGTATGAATACAATCATTGCGAATGAAGGCAATCATTGCGAATGAACACAATCATTGCGAAGGAACGCAATCATTGCGAATAAACGCAATCATCGCAAAGGAACGCAATCATTGCGAATGAACAGTGAAGCAGGCATGTCAATTTGCTCCCCTTTTCCCAATTTGTAGAAATTGCAAGTTAACATATATAAGGAGGGGTAGTTGGTTGAAGGTGCACTTGTGGACCATGCACCAAGTAAGCTTCATAGCTTAGTCGGAAGAGTATAAATAAAGCTTAAGGCTCATTTATAGTTGCCTAGCCTTTAGAAGAGGGCATTTGGTTCTTAGGCATCACTATACCTCGTTGTGAACCCGATAATGCATAATCATTGTGCATTTTGACGAAACGGCCTATACGGACCAGGCCATTACCATTATTGCTAGGCCACGGCCTTGCAAACGAGTTGGCTTAAGTTGTTGTCCCTTCGAGGATGAACTATGGTATGTGCTTGATCCTTTTAGACTAGGTAAGGGTACGTAGGCAGCCATGAATGAGTTGCGGCATTGCTTAGGTCCGAAGCACGTTGGCCCCTCATATCATCTAAGCTCGGTAGCTCGATGTGAGAGATGATTGTGGCCAGACTTGATGAGGAATGTTGCATGCCAGTAAGTGGATGCTCATACTTCCTATCAAGATACGAAGAGTTGGTAAGCGAAGTAAGGAAATGGCAATAGGCTTAGAGCGGTCTATGCCTAAGTCCATGGCTTATGCCTTAAGCCTGGACATGACTCGGGAGTTGACAGTTGCTCAGCTAGATAGGAAATTCGGTGATGAATTCCTTACATTGAGGCAAAGCCAGTGATGCATGCATTATGCATTGGCATTGTCCTTATGGCCTTACACCCTTTTGTGGACAAGGGTAAGTTTGGAACTGTGTGGATGCTTAGTTAGCCGCTCCATGCTCCACGAGCATGCTTGCAAGGGCAGATGGACCGGCAATGCTGCAACTCATTGCGGCTGCCTACGTACCCTTCCCTACTCTAAAGGGATCAAGCACAGACCGTAATTCATCCTCGAAGGGACAGCAACTTAAGCCAACTCGTTTGCAAGGCCGTGGCCTAGCAATAATGGTAATGGCCTGGTCCGTATAGGCCGTTTCTTCAAAATGCACAATGATTATGCATTATCGGGTTCACAACACGGCATAGTGATGCCTAAGCACCAAATGCCCTCTTCGAAAGGCTAAGCAACTATAAATGAGCCTTAAGCTTCATTTATACTCATCCGGCTAAGCTGTGAAGCTTACTTGGTGCATGGTCCATATATGCACCTTCAACCATATACCCCTCCCTATATATGTTAACTTGCAATTTCTATAAGTATGGAAAGGGGACCATATTGACATGCCTGCTTTACTATTCATCTGCGATGATTGCGTTCCTTTGTAATGATTGTGTTCATTCGCAATGATTGATTTCATTCGCAATAACTGAGTGTTATGATTGCGCGTGATGATTGCGCAACACTCGTTCGGCCAGTCCTCTCTGGCCTGATGCACAATGATTGTGCGATATTGGCTCTAGGCCAATAGCCTTCATAATGCGCAATGATCGTTCGGCCAGCCCTCTCTGGCCTGATGCACAATGATTGTGCGATATTGGCTCTAGGCCAATAGCCTTCATAATGCGCAATGATTACGCTGGAATCTCGAGGCCACCTACCCAACTGGCCGAATGCATCATGATGATGCAACATTGGCATTTGGCCAAACACATTTTACTATGCAAAGGAAGCTTTGAATGAAGCTTCATTACAAGCAAATGGCGCATCTTTTAGCATGCGCCATGTTAAAAACACGGGGTGTTACAAAAAGGGTAGTACTCAATCGCATGCTTAATTGCCTCAAATTCTCCGGAGGCGCGCTTGCGTTCAAATATACTCCGTATATCAAAATATTCTTCTGTTGGGTGTCCCAACCTTCGATGATAGTGGCAATACTTGGCGGATTTCTTATCCATTTTGTTGACGTCTACTACTGTAAGGGGAAGCTGGATTTCCTTTCTAATGACCCTATGATTTAGTAATTCGACTGCGTGCTCCTTGCTGCAGGATAGAGGGGGTGGTGGGTTTGAGTCGAGCCTAGTCCATCCGTTTCTTCCCTTGATCCCACCGACAGTTTGGAATTGGTCTCTCTTCCCCCTGTTAGTGTTGGGTCTTACGTTGCGTGGTATCTCAGATACGGTACTAACTGTGTAGCACCAAGCAGGGTCTATGGGTGTTTCTTCTACGCAATCAGCGATCCTCTCAGCTGCTTCTTCTAGCTCAACGAAGGTCTGGAATCTGAAATTGATCAAACTTCCCTTGAACGATGGGATCATTCCTCACAGTGAAAGGTCCTTTTAAATCTTTTCTTGTGTCTCATGGAATTCAACTTAGAATATCCTTCCCTAAGACACCTGAACAAAATGGACTTTCTGAACGTAAGCATCGCCATATCACTGAAATGGGTAATTCACTTTTATTCAAAGCTCCTTGTCCTAAAGAATTTTGGTTTGATGCCTTTTCTACTGCTTCTCATCTCATTAATATTACTCCCATTAAAATCTTGCATTATAAAAGTCCCTTTAAGGTTTTATTTAACTATTCTCCAAATTATTCTCTCTTAAAAAAATTTGGTTATGTATGCTATCCCTTCTTAGGTCATTCTAGAGCATATAAGCTATCACCTAAATCTGAAAAATGTGTGTTTATTGGTTATAGCTTACTTCATAAAGGCTATAAGTGCTTCAATCCTATTTCTAGGAAAACACATATTTCACGCCATGTCATTTTTGGTAAGTCAAATTTTTATTTCTCATCTTCTAATTCTTCTTCTTCTCTTGTTGAAGAATGCACTTCAGTTTCTACATCTTCTCCTTCTAATTCTATTGTTACTAGATCTAACAATGGAATTTCAAAACCAAAATAATTTCCTGATCATATTGCTCATGTCTCTGTTATACATCCAATCTGTTCTGCTTTTACTTCTCTTCTTACTAGTAACCCTGAGCCCAAAACATTTAAAGTTGTTGCTAAAGATCCAAAATGGTTAGTTTCTATGAATGAAGAGAAAACTGCTTTGGATAATAATGGAACATGGGATTTAGTCAAGCCTACACCTGGTATGAATATTCTGGGTTGTAAATAGGTATATTGAGTTAAACTAAAGGCACATGGAACTGTGGATAGACTTAAGTCTAGGCTAGTTGCAAAAGGGTATAATCAGCTATATGGTATAGATTATACAGAGACATTCAGTCATGTGGTTAAATCCACTACTATCAGGATTGTTCTTACATTAGTTGTCATTTATAATTGGCACATCAAACAATTAGATGTGTCAAATGCTTTTCTACATGGTGAGTTAAATGAAAATGTCTACATGCAACAGCCTCCAGGATTTGTGGATCCAAATTATCCTGATCATGTGTGTCATCTAAAGAAAAGTCTTTATGGCGTAAAACAAGCACCAAGACAATGGTTTGCCAAGTTTAGCTCTTTTTTGTTGTCTGCTGGTTTTGTTAAATCTGTGAATGATCACTCTATGTTTGTTCTTCATTCTGCTTAACATATCTTAGTTTTACTTCTTTATGTGGATGACATAATTTTAACTGGTAATTCTGAGTGTTTGATGGAAGAACTTATTGCTTCTCTCAAGACTAAATTTGCTATGAAAGATTTGGGAAATCTGAGTTTTTTTCCGGGTATTGAAGATGTGAGGCATTCAGATTCTTTTGTTTTAACATAAAAGAAGTATACTATGGAACTTTTGGAAAGGGCAAACATGTTAGAATGCAAACCTTGTGATACTCCAGAAACTAAGACACACATAGCTTCTATTCATGATGGTACATTATTGGAGGATCCACTTGAGTTTAAAACCATTGTAGGAGGATTGCAGTATCTCACTCATACTAGACCAAAGTAATCGAAATGGTTCCTCGGTGCTACTCGGTTGGGGAGCTTGGAGCGCGGAGTAATAAGTTCGGACTTGGAAATCGCCAAAACTCGGTCTAATACTCGGAATCTATTTATTAATAATAGATATATTGTTGCTCATAAGTCCTTATTTGTATCTAATTAAAATTAAAATTTTAACACTATCATGTAATTAAGTGTGTAATATTTTTATATTGAGCGTATTTATCATGTATTTAGAGGTTTTCCTATTTTATAATTTATAACTCCCATCTAAGGATTATGAAAATTTATTTTCTGATTTTAGTGCATGCAAGGTCAACTCGGAAAAATTGTTAACTCGTTTTGCTCAAAAATAGGTCCAAATTAGCCTAATTAGTCGCAAAAAATCGGAAAGGCCTTGGAATTGGAAATCGCCTCGGTCATATAGCCTGTAGCGATTACTCGGCGAGTAATTGGCCTTGGAGAGCGGTTTTGACTACACTGTACTAGACCTGACTTATGTTTTGGTGTTAACTATGTCAGTCTATTTATGCATGCACCTACAGACTGTCATCTTCTTCTTGTCAAGAGAATTCTCAGGTACTTAAAAGGTTATTGGTCAAGGTTTTACTATTTATCCTGGTGATGTAACCTCGTTGAAAGCATACAATGATTCTGATTAGGCTGGATGCCCTGATACTAGAAGATCCACCAGTGGCTATGATGTATTCTTAGGCTCCTCTCTGATATCTTGGTACTCTAAAAAGCAGCCCACAGTCTCCAAGTCCTCTACTGAGGCTGAGTATTGTAGATGGTGGATTTTCGACAATGGCTAAAATCGTAAAACCATAATTGTACATACTCCTGATCCAGCAATCAGTTGAATATTGAGGCTCATGTCTCTCATTGAAGCATGAAAGCTCATGCCGCAAGAACCTCTGACTGGGAATACTGTCTCTCAGAGCATATGCAGATGTGTAGTCTCTCAACTGAGGCAACGACATATCTCATGAATACTGAGCAATTTCAGTAATTACTTCTATATATAATCGAATGATTGGACGGCTCCTAGACAACTTGCCTGCTAGTATAGAGCAATAACGTCTTCAGGATGTAACAATGTTTTCCCTGACTATAGAAAAGAAATATGACGCTTCAACAAGCTCATATCACTCAATTCTCAAATAATTAATGCTCCTAGACAGCATGCCTGCTAGTATAGAGCCATAAATTAATTATTTCTAATCGTTAAATTCATTAACTAAATATTCAGAAATATTCTACGTTCTTCATAATGTTTCATCACTTCAATTCATGGTTCTTCCCAGCAGAACTCCATGGGTTAGTGATAAATATTCAACGTACAGGCAGCTGAGCTGCTATTGAGTAAGCCCCGACCAAAATGGTGCAAGTGTACTCAGCAATAATGCACTAACGAGCACCTGAATGCACGAACGAGCATTCCAAAATACGAAAGAACGATGAACCTATGAAAAATAGGAAGAAAATTAATAATAAAAAAATATTAGCTAAGGCGCTAGGGGACTGGGTCCATTGACCGGCCAGTCATGCTGTGGACAGTCCCACGCCTAATTCTCTATTTTATCATATTTTATTATTTTTCCTTGATCTCATGAAAATTCCTTCATTTGAACAAAAATCCTTTGTTTTAAGGAAACTCCTCAGTTTCATGGTGTTTCCTTTGTATCAAGGAAATGATATAAAATTAGGAAAAGTGTCACGGCACCGGGTTCACTAGCCGGCCGGTCCCACACCTTGCGCTCCTTATTATTTGTTTATTATTATTTCCTTCATCCCATGAAATTCCTCAATTTCATGATATTTCCTTCACACCAAGGAAAATATATAAAATTAGGGAAGATTCTCGGGACCGGGACACTAGCCGGCCGACCATGCCCTAGCCATGGCCGGTCCCACACACCCCTTATTTTATCATTATTATTATTATTGTTTCCTTCATCTCATGGAAATAATATAAAATTAGGAAAAGTATCATGGGACCGGGCTTATTGGCCGGCCGGCCGTGCCTTAGCCATATCCGGTCCCACACTTCATGGTTCCTTATTTTATTATTATTATTTCCTTCATCTTATGAAATTTCCTCGGTTTGAGCAAAAACCTTGATTTCTTCATATTTTCTCAAAATGTTGCTCAAACGCGCGTCAGAAAATATCAAAATTCTCAGGACTGAGACATAAACACTTTGGTAACATGAGCATATTACCTTGACCGACCAAGGTTGGCTCTTTGACTTGCAAGAGGCCGGTCACACACATTTTCATCATTTGACCTAATTTGTTCACATTAGGTTCAAACTCTTCCAAACAACTTGGAATTTCATAAAACGATCGTCAATCGGTCCCATGACCAACCAGGGCCGGTTTCATGACCCCTTGGTCGGTCCCTCATCTCTTCATAATTAGGTTTTATCACCTAAGGCTTAGACGAGCATTATTTTAATAAATGATTAAACCAGCATTTAATCATCTTTTCATCAACTGGTCTTCAAGAGACTTTGGTATTTTCTCACTCGAGCATCTGGGTGCTACATGGTCGATCCATCATCCCATGTAGCCAGTCCCTCATTCACTACATGGTTGATTTTCAATAAATCATCAATCGATCAGCAAATAATCGAAATTAGGGTTTTTGAATCCAAGGTTCATAATTCCATATTCAAATGCTAATAATTTTACGTTGATCCAATGATCAATAAAAGATTGTTTATACTCGGTTCAGTTGCCAGTATTTTAAATTAATATTTATTTGGTCCTGCTACCAATAATTCATCAAACGAGCAACATTTGCTCAGATGAGCAATATTTGCTCAGATTAAAGAATATTGGTTCAACTATCAATATTTGACAATTCATCAAATGAACAATATTTGCTCACCTTAATTATCAATATTTACTTGGAAATTATACCTTTGTCTCAACAGACACGTTCAATTCACGAGTCTTAGAACAGTTGCAAATCACGTTCGACTCAGGAATACAAGGACTCATCGTCTCATAAAGTCAACAACTGACTAACTAAATACACGTCTGCCTTGCAGACTCCACAATCACGAGACATCAATCGTGTCACATGGGGGATATCAACTAGGGTTTTGGTCTGGCGGTCTACGGCACGTGTGTTCATACACACGATGAGAATGTGAGCAAGTCGTGCAAATAGTTGGAGGAGTTAGCAAAGTAGTGGGTGGAAAATTATCCAAGTCTCTACACGATGAGCAACTGGTTTTGACACGATTTCCCACTTCCTCACTCTTTGACTCCAGCAACCGTCACACTTCATGGGATCAAGGTGCCTACAATTCTTGCAACATAAATAAGTCTCTGAATCATGATTAAAAGGGAAGACAATCTTTCGTCAAACAGACAACAAGAGATTAAGAACTCAACGTCTGAGCAATTACTTTCAACAGAGAAAATTCAATCAATCAGAACTTATCTTATTTCTTCACGAAAAATACACAACACACCTACAATCTTCGATCACAATTGATCTCACACATTTCTCAGCTTCCATCCTACAGATCGACCTATCCTCTCTTGTGACCGAATTGACTCTGGAACGGCCATTGTCTTGGTTTAGGCCGGAGTCCTACAGATTGATCTCTCGAATTCAAAGCACTCCCTTTTTGCAGTGCATCTGTGTGAGGTTAGACAGTTCACTCGGTTCAAGGAGTTTCCTCCGCACGGTCGTCTCCTCAATTCCTTAAAAACCAGCAACTCGTTTTGCCCCATCTACAAGTATAAAGCTTTATATGTTGCAACTGCTGAGCTTAAATGGATTTCTTATGTACTGAATGATCTACATGTTCCTCTTCAATTACCAGTTCAGCTGCATTGTGATGATACCAATGTTATTGCTCTATCAGCTAATCATGTTTTTCATGTCAGGACAAAACACATAGAGATTGAATATCACACTGTCAGGGAGCTGGTAGACTCTGGATTTCTTATTGTTTCTCATGTTTCGAGTAAAGAGCAGATAGCTGATATATTCACAAAAGACCTGTGCTTTCCAGCTCACTCAAGATTGCTTCATTTACTCTTGGATGTTCCAGTTACTTATTTTTTTGCTTTTTTGAGAGAGATTCTTTGTTTTTTAGATTTCTACACACTGCTTCCCGATCACAGGGGTGTTGCTTTCTTGTTTGCTGCTTTGTTTTTTAGCTTTTCAAACTTCACAGTATGCATGTATCAGTTTGCAGGGGTGTCTTAGAAATAATGTGTCAAGTCAAGGTCTAGTCTGTTTGACTTAAATTGTTGAGTCTCACCAATACAGCTGTTCCAGCTCTCTCTCTCTCTCTCTCTCTCTCTCTCTCTCTCTCTCTCTCTCTCTCTCTCTCTCTCTCTCTCATATTAATACTGTCTGAATCTGTCTGTAATAGTTATCTGAAAACTCTGAGAAATATCTCAATATTCTTACTTCATTTCCTGTGCCATTGTTTACAACAAGAACCTTTTCATTAATGGTAATTCTAGGTTACAATGAGTTTAAGATCGAAAATAAGAGAATACATAGAAACAAGAACATACCGTAAGAGTACAATACCGAGAATTCGAAAAGAGAAATATGAGGATTACCGGAGTAAGACAAATACAATTATGAATAAGATCCGATTAAACCGGATGAAGAATGGTTCTTTCGAATTAAAATCCAACCATTTTGTTTGATTTTCTTATATAGAAAGATGTACTCCCCAAATAGGAGTGATTTGCTCAAATCTCTTGTAACTAGGTATGAAGATATTGTCGTCAAAAAAATCACCGTCGTAGTTTCCGTCGCCGGATAAATTAATGATGAAGATTCCGTCGTCGGAGACAACAAATTCCAAAGGTTATCATCGGTGTACTTCAAAATAAAGATTTTACCTCTCACGGTCACGTCATATAAGCTTCCATTTTTTCTACCATAGTTGTCCCAAGGATATGAAAGTTAGATTTCAAAAAAACAGTTGAACATTTTCTTATAGACATCCCCATCTAGAAATAAAATCTTCACCAAGTAACTAATATGATTAAATATGATTTTGCATATTGGAATAGGGCTACTTGTATTAGAAATATAACTGTTGATCCTAATTAACAATAGGCAAATTAATATCCAAATTCCTGAAAGAAGTCTGGCAGTCCCTGTATAAAAATAAATTGTGATGCTACTTATAATGAACTGAATCATACAGTTGGGATTGGACTAATCAATAAAACTTTTACAAGTAGTACACGTGGAGTTAGCTAAAGAAATAGACCCTGAGCAAGCAAAGGCAAAAGCCTTACCGGAAGCAGCATTATGGGCCAGACAGAAAGGATCCCAAAATGTGCACTTGGAGGGGAAATGCCAGAATGTTAATTGAATGGTAGATGCAATAATTTGGACCACAAGAAACTTGATTATGGATTGTCGCAATATTTTAAATTCTCCTAATTGGAAATGCACTCATATGCTTAGAGTGGTTAATCATGTTGCTCATAAACCTGCTAAACATGATATAGATAGTGTTGTTCCAAATGAATGGACAAACTAGCTCTCTGTTTGGATAACTTAGTGTAAGGATAAATATCTGTAACTTTTCTTAATTAATAAAATCATCTTAAAAAGTATGAATATGTACAGTCTTTTCTTAATTAATAAAATCATCTTAAAAAGTATGAATATGTAGTCTTTTCTTAATTTAATAAAATAACATTTTTTATTAATCCAACTAAAATGTTAAAGTTTTGCACGAGTTCAAAAACTTTTGTTAAACATCACGATCGTTGGATGTTGCGAGATATAACATCATTCGTTGGATGTTGCAGATATGACATAAGTTCATAACTGTGGTTAAGTCATGATGTCATATCTGCAACATCCAACGACTGTGATGCTGCGAATTCGCTATTTGAACTCGCACTGCGAGTGCAAAACTTTTTCCTTAAATTAACAACACCTCTAAATGTATAAGATAATAAAAAATTTAAGTCACCAATAGGGCCCAACTAATATATTCCCTTTATTTTACATATTAGAATTGTTGTTCTCCGGATGCAACAAAGATAATAAAAAATTTAAGTCACCAATAGGGCCCAACTAATATATTCCCTTCTTTTTACATATTAGAATTGTTGTTGTTCGGATGCAACAATGAAGAATTTGTCTCCCTAACTGAACCCATAATGAAAGTCAAGAAAACACCACTCGCTCGAATAGGGTTTTAGAGTGGAACGGAGAGATAGAGGGTTTATCGGCTCAGGGTTCAAAAGAGACAATGAATGTAGGGGGTCAACAGTTTCCTGGAACAAATTCTAACATTAAGCAAATTCCTATTGTTCCGGGCCTAACGAGTTTGACCGCCCGCCACCTTTCCGGGCCTAACGAGTTTGACTGCCCGCCACCCTCTGAAATCCAAGAGTAAGGAGTTAACGAGATTATATATCACCGGACTTTTGTAGGACAGCTCCTTATCAAATATTCCATACTTATCTAGTTTTCCTATTCAGTTAAGAACATCCTTTTGAGAGGAACAGGAATATAACCATCTATAAATCCCTACTGTAGGTCACCTTGTCAACCTACAATAATTCTACCTAGGGCACGAAGAAAGTTATATCCGCAGTAACTTTTCTAATCAACCACAATGGCGGTTGAAGAAGATTTTGTCTTTGTCTCTTCTGCAGAAGGGAACAAAGAATACCCTGGAAAACTTACGGGTTATGTCTTTTTCACTTGTATTGTTGCTGCTTGTGGTGGTCTCTTGTTCGGATACGATATCGGTGTCTCTGGTAAGTTTTTCCCTGGTTTTATACAAATCTTTCTGTTCTTGATATCTTTGATGTGACGAGGGTTTATGATTTGTAACCTGCATATGATTTATGATGTGATGAGGGTTTTAACTTTATTTTTACGTGTATAGGTGGAGTTACTGCTATGGCACCATTCCTGCAGAAGTTCTTCCCAACAGTTTACAGACAGCAAATTGGTGCTGAATCAGCTAATCAGTACTGTAAATTTAACAGCGCAGCTTTAACTCTATTTACATCATCTTTGTATTTATCAGCTTTGCCAGCATCAATTGGTGCCTCCTCTGTAAGTAATAAGTTCGGACGCAAATTCACAATGTTTTGTGGAGGTTTAGTTTTTATTGTTGGTGCTGCTCTCAATGGTTTTGCTATGAATATTACAATGCTTATTATCGGACGTATGTTGCTCGGCATTGGTGTTGGTTTTGCCAATCAGGTACCTTTTTATCCTTTTTTCTAATTTTTTTCTTTGTTGCTGGCTTTAAGTTGAATGAGTAACTAAGGTATTTGGACCATGGCATAGTGTTAACATGCGTTTTGTTATATATTTTGGGTTACAGTCTGTGCCGCTATATCTTTCGGAGATGGCACCATATAAATATAGAGGAGCTCTAAATAGTTCCTTTCAATTGATGATTACTGTTGGAATTTTCGTGGCGAATGTATTAAATTACTATACGGCCAAGATGGAGAATGGTGAAGGATGGAGAGTAAGTTTGGGTCTAGCAGGTGTACCTGCACTTGTAATGACAGTTGGTGCACTTTTCCTACCTGACACTCCTAATTCCATCATCGATCGAAACAAACCTGCAGAAGCAAAGAAACTTCTCCAGTGTATTCGTGGCGTTGTGAACATTGACGAAGAATTCAACGATTTAGTTGCTGCGAGTACTGAATCTAAGAAGTATGAAGGCCAATGGATCACCTTAATGCAGAGAAGATACAGACCTCATCTCGTTATGTCCATACTTATCCCATTCTTCCAGCAATTTACTGGTATTAACGTGGTTATGTTTTATGGTCCGGTTCTCTTTAAGTCAATCGGGTTTGGTGAATCCGCCTCGCTAATGTCTGCTGTGATTACTGGTATGGTTAATATCATTGCTACATTTGCCGCAATCAATGTTGTGGACAAAGAGGGAAGAAGGTTTTTGTTTCTTCAGGGTGGTTGTCAAATGTTTATCTTTCAGGTACTTTCAACTCTATAGCTACCTCATTCTTTCTTCTCCGTATTTCGCCTTTTATGTATTCACTGAATCGTATATGTTAATGTTTCAGGTGCTTGTGGGTATTTTAATATGGATTAAATACGGAGTAGATGGAATTGGAACGATACCTATAGGGTATGCGCAACTTGTTGTTACGTGCATTTGTCTATTTGTGGCAGGATTTGCTTGGTCTTGGGGTCCTCTGGGATGGTTAGTACCTAGTGAGATATACCCACTTGAGATCAGATCAGCAGCTCAAAGTATCACGGTTGTGGTGAATATGTTCTTCAGATTCGTAATTGCTCAGCTTTTCTTGAGCATGATGTGCACTATGAAGTTCGGACTATTCTTCTTTTTCGGTGGTTTTGTGGCTATCATGACTCTTTTCGTCTACTTCTTTGTACCTGAGACTAAAGGAATTCCAATTGAAGAAATGTCTCAAGTATGGAAAGACCATTGGTACTGGGGAAGATTTATGACTCCAGATGTTGAGTTGGAGGGCAAGCGCAAAACTTCTCATGATTTTGAACTCTTGGACAAGAACAAGGACATGTAGAATGGAGAAAAGAGTAGTTTTTTTCTTGGTTTTTTATATAGACATTTTCTTTTTCAGTATACTCAGTAGTTAATCAAAACTGTCGATAGATTTTCTTTTTTGTTTCGAGAATTGTCTCCATCTTGGAAGGCTTTTTTGAATGGTATTAACGTACTGTTGTGGTATTTTATTTTATTTTTATCATCTAGTAGCAGTTATGAAATGTTTACATTCCCCATCTACACGCTAAAACATTAAAATAAACAACTTTTTACATTCCCAGTTAGAGATTTTAATGTAAGGGGTAAAATGTCTTAAAATAAGTTAAACAAAATTTAAGACTTTTTCCACTAAAATTTGATATCGCAAGAGTCAAGATCATGAACCTATGCCTATAGGTCTTAACTCAAGTGGAAAAGGGGCTAAAGAAAAGCAGTTCTTTATCTGTTTTGTCTGACCGTGTACTATTGGCAGACACCAAAGTCTATAAATAAGACCTCCAGACAAAAGGAGTCGGATAAGATCTTGTGGATTAGAGATGAACTCTAGCTAGAAAAAAGTCTCTTTGATCTTTATTTTCTTTTGTCATTTGGCAATGACCCACACCAAAATAGGTGTTAATAAGACCTCCACCTAGGATTACCTTGACCCTTGCATTTGAAAAGTAACTTGCAGGAGATTTATTCGTTTTCTTTTAATAATATGGAAAAGAGGGTGTTACTAACAGATAGTGGTGAGGTCATTTTTTCCTTCCATATTTGAAGACTTGGTTGTCTACCCCTGACTTTTGCTAATGGTTGGAGATTTTGATAGTCGTTGTTGGACTTTATTACAAGTTACTTTTTCAAAACAGTTTAAACACAAAATAAGCTGATTTACTTTTGAGTTGGTCTTCCAACTGGTTATTTTGTTTCCTCCTTGCATTGTTTTGTTTAGCAAATAATTTGGACCTAACAAGTTGAAAACCTTGCAGTTCCGTTGAGAAGCCCACTCTAAAGCATCTTGAGCAGTTATGCAATCTCCTTATTGTTTTTCATGGGACCTGAATCCCCTTGTTTTCCTTCCAATTTTTTCTCTTGTGGTACCTGTTATAAAGACACCAACTCCTGTTAGTCATGTGCAATTATCAAAGTAAGACATGTAAGCAAAGGATACATTCAAACCACATGGTTGCTCATCATCTATCCCACTGTTTATCATAGTTATGTATGTTCTTCTAGGAATAACATTATTGGCAATGGGGATGTGAGTGGTAATTTGGTTTCAATTGTATCTAGGACAAGGGTTGATGTTTTGGAAAACAGCTTCATATCTGGCCTTCCATATGAACCAACATATGGTGGCACACAAGCTTTCTCATGAACCAAAATGGGTTATGGGGATGGTATTATTGAACCTCCTAGAGCACCAAGTTTCTAAAGAATCAAGACCATGAGCGATATTTTCCAAATTTAAGGAGCAATCCACGACACCTAATAATGATAGACATTCAGTACGCTCTACATCTATTGTTTCATGAAAGTATATGCATTTGCTTCATGTATATTTTCCCGCAGAATGATGAGAAAAAATAGACTAGATATATACGACTTAGTTAAGAATAATGATTAACTTCATCTGTTAATTTTTAGCTAATTAGTTGTACTACTTAAGAAGTAATTTCGTTCTACTTAAGTGTACAAACAGTGTACTCCCTCCGTTATTTAATAGATGACCTAGTTCAAGTTTGCACAATTCTTAAGGAAAAGAAGAGATAAGAGTGTTTTTTAAGTATTTTTTTTTACAATTATACCCTTATAGATAGTCACTAGTAAAATTTAGAAATGATTCATCTCTCAAACTATATCAGGCATATTTGTAATATGTATACCGTTTAAAAACATTTTAAAACAGCTACGGAATGAATATAAACATGATTATCAAATTACACATATTTCTTATACAACAATAATCAATTAAAAGGGTAGTTTTAGATATATCATTTATTTAAGGATATAGGTCATCTATTAGTAGGACAAATTTAACAATAAATAGGTCATCTATTTAGGGACAGAGGGGTTACAATTATAGCTAATTTGATCTAACTCTCATCTCCACGTTGTTAGGTTCTAGTGTTGTGAGATATTCTGCTTTACTTTTAAACATGATGAAATTTCTCCACCATAACTGAAATCACACCTCATTTCTTAATCAAGACGAATATCTAGTGGAATGTTTCGTATCATATTGATATTGCAAATTTATTCCGAAACAGTATTTTCCAACATAAGTTTATTCTCTTACTAATTGGAACAATTAGCAATATTCCATGAATTCCGAGAATTGTTCAAGGACGAAACTAACACAACCATGAGAATAACCTTGATAAGAAAATAAATTGTGTGATAGTTGTTGCTTTGTTTTAAACTAAACACTGACAGTTCAAAGCCTTTGGCACACTGATCAAGTAATAAGCCTGATTGCTATTGACTAAGGAAGGTTCAAGGCGAAAGTTACCAGTCCTCATGCAATTTATTTCCGTTTGAACTCTCTTAGTGTTTGTTTGCATTGTTAATTGGATTGTTAGTGAGTGAATGTGATTGTTGGAACATTAAATACAACTATCGTATGTATGAATAGAAAATTAAACCCTTGGTCTAGTACATGTTTTTATTTGGATTTTGGGTTGTACAACATGGTCCTGGCTTAATATTAATTTGGTATGTCTATTTAATTCAGTTTCAAGTTTGAAACTAAATGAAATCTAAAACCAAAAACGTGAAGATAATTCAATTTGGATTTAGAAGACGCATCACGACTCTTTATTGAAAACGTACTAGTAATGTCCATAAAAACTCTACACTCCATAATGTTAAAGTCACAATTAGAGAACTAATAATTATCCTAGTGCGTTCATCACTAAAGTTTTGGTTCGCCATTTCTCGAAGTTTGGAGTGCTACTACACCGAGAAGTAAAGTCGTTGAATCCTGAAAGGCATACATCAATAGTTCATGAGCACCATTGCGGGGTGAATATGTCTAAAGGCTAGAGGATATAATCCTTGCCTCGACTTTGGTTTGTTCTAGTTGGGTTTGCATTCTTCTTCATTTCTATTTTTTATTACAGTATGTACACAAAATCGCCAATACAATTTTAATATTTTCTTAATTGAAATCTTCTCACCTTTTGTTTGTATATGAATAAAACTGAAAATGGATGGAAGATAACAAGATTTTAAAAGTACTAGGATGACAGTTGTGGGTAATATCTTAACCACCGTTTAATTTATAATTTCTAAATCAAGAAATCAAACTTGTTATCTCTAGGTTTTCAATGTTGCAAACTTTACTATTTTTGATTAAACTTTAAGTCTTGTATAAAGAATTTGAGTTGTTGAATACTTGGAACTAACAAAAATGCCGATTTTTGAAAGCTAACAATTTTGCACAGTTAATACAGTTTTAAATTCTTAAAAATGGTTCCTCTTGGTTTCGGTTTTAGTTGAGTAAAAATTGGACATAGGAATCCCACTAGACTAGCCAAGTGACTCCTAAAGATTTGATAATTTAAGCCTACGTATCCTCACTCTTTTATTTCAGATTCTTGATAAGCTTCTTAAGGTTCACTTTCTTGATTAATCTTCATCATCTGTATCAAAAAATCAAAAGTCAAAGTCAAACCATAATAACTGCCGACGTTTTTTACAAAGCCTGAGTTGTTTTTATTTTGTAATACAAGCCGGGAGTCTTTCATAATCCGCAAAAATAGATTTGAAGGGGATCATACAGTTTTTTAGACATCAAAGTCGTTTTCGTTTCAAGATACTAGTTTTGAATCTTCCTTGATCTTTAAGAATAGATTTGAAGGTGTTGGAATTTTTGGTCAAAAATTATTATGTGAGTGAAATTTGGTTTAGAAAATTTAAATTTTAAGAGATGTATTTAAGGGTCATGCCTTTTCACCATAAGAAACTTAGTGCACAAGTGTTATGGAGAGTCACTATTAGACATGGTGAGTCACCTATGGGTAAAAAGACACCTTGTAGAGTCATTATTAACTCTATATAAACCATCTCTAATTCTAAGTTTCATATGAGTTTTTATGAGTTAGAAGAGATCAAAAACAAGTTTTGGAGTCAAGAGTCAGATTCATTTAATTAAGAGCACAGTAATTGTCAACATTCGCCGGCCGAGTAGTATTATAGTGCTACTTACTACAAGGCGTGATCGTTATATCTTGGGAGACGACATCCGTAGAACCGTGAGCACCGTATGCGGGGATGAATTGTATTTAATGAAAGAGGATTACCTCGCCTCGATCAACCAATCTGATAAGTTTTTCTAACTCTTTTTTTTTAGTATTTTGTTTGTCGCATGAATATGATTTCCGAGAAACCGGAACCGCATATGTTTTCCAACAGAAGGAACTATGTGTTTTTTTAGAAATCCTAATTAATTTTATTTATTTCGTAATACTAGTTCTGAATATTCAAGTTCCATTGAGAATAAATTTAAAGGGGATTTATGTCAAATTTGGCGCCTATATTGAACCAGAAGCACCAAATCACATTGGGCTAATAATTTTTACTCATAATCTTTCCGGGTATTTTGAGGTTTTTGTGGCTTATTGAAGAAGATGGGGACAAGTTAGTCAACTGCTAATGCCAAGTCTATTACAATGACAAAATTATTGTACGATGACCTGAGTTCCAAAATATCAAATTCTTAATCCCTTTGGAAAAAAATATTGCAAGTTAGTGAAACTGTCAAGGTCTCGTAATCCAGGACACCCGATATGGCAAAACCAATACCTATAACCAAATGCAAACATGCTCTTCTTAGCAAAATGGCGTCGAAATTATGTAATAATCCTGATGACTTGTGTGTTAAAGTCATCAAAGCTAAATACTCCAAAGATAAGGAGTTTTAACATTTAGAAAAACTAAATGAAGATAGTTCCTGGGTTTGGAAGGGTTTATATGATGGTCTTGAAATAGTTAAGAGGTTTTCTATCTGGACTGTTAGGTGTGGTACTAGAATTAATATTTGGTTAGATTGCTAGGTTATAGGTCTTGATAGCCCACCTGAACCAGCTTTTGGTTCATCTAACCATACAAATTATACTTTCATTTGTGAGTTGTTTGTAGCTAATACTAGAACCTGGAATGAGGATCTTATCCATTCCATTTTTTCAGTTGATAATGCTGAGAAAATTCTTGGAATGAGGGTGCCTTCTACAGGTAATGACACTCTTATTTGGAAACCAGATAAAAAGAGGTAAGTTTTCAGTGAAAAGTTCTGATAATTCTCTTTGTAACTTTCAGTATGATAATCCTACAGTTCCTATAGAGTCATGGAAATTTCTTTGGAGTCTTAATTTACCTCATAGGTTTCAACTGTTTATCTAGAAATGGCTAAGTAATATTCTCCCTACTAGGGATAAGGTAGTCAGATACAAACAACAAATTCAAACCCATTGTGGTTTCTGCCATGCTTGTATGGAAACTGAAGACCACTTGTTCTTTGATTGCATGTACTCTAGACTATATGGCTGGGCATTAATATCAATATAAGTGTCTTTAATACTCAGTTTGGGAATCTTTCAACTTGGATTATTAATATGCTCAATTTTGTGGATAGCAACAATATGATCTCCTTTACTTTACTTTACTTTCTGAAGATTGTGTTTACAGGTGTATGATTGCTCTATGGTATATCTGGAAGGACAGGTGCAACAACATTTTTCAAAATATTAAACCAAGCAGACAAGACACTATTGTTATTATTCTTAATATGACTCCTCAATGTATTAGGAATGTTGTAAATGGTAAAACTAACGATAATTCTAGTATGCAGATCCAGAGTTGGGTTCCCCATGTTCAAGATTTCGATAAAATAAACATGGACCCTTTTTTTATTCAGATTTTAGGGATTGTCAGTATTGGTCTAACGATTAGGAATTCCGCAGGTTTCTATATCGGAGCAAAATGGAGATATTTTGGTAGAGGACTAAATGTTGAATGTCGTGCTGAACAACTGGAGTGCTGGGCTACAGAGGAAGCAGTAAATTGGGCTAAAAGCTTGGGACTGGAAAAGGATGTACTAGAGTCAAATTGTGAGTCAGTAGTAAAGTCGGTTAATGAGATTGATCCTAGTGTTCACTGGTCAATTCAAGGTTCTATTTTAGACATTAAGCAAATAATGGGTAGTCACCAATTTTGGTTCTGTAAGTCTGTGCACAGACTCGCTAATAATCTTGCTCATTCTCTTGCCAAAAAAAGCTAGAGATAGAGGGGCTATTTTGAATTTTATGATAACTTTTCGCCGTACATTATGAATTGGATAAGGAAAGATACTCTCGTAACTGTTTCGAATAATTAATAATAAATTTTGCTTGCATAAGAGAACAAAAAAAAACAAAAAAATGCAAACTTGGGTACCCCCAACACTCGTGCTCATGAGCATCCTCTCGCTAAGGAGAGAGAATTAGCTATAAAACTAGATGCATGTACTAAAAAAGGGAATCGTGCTGAGGAACAGGCTCTTGGAGATGTTTTCTTGTTTTTTGTCTTCTTATGAAACATAGCTCTTGGAGATGTAATTCGCGACTTGGAGACCAGATATTCAACTCTTAGAGGATTTAGCCGAAACAGTAAAAATGATAATAAAAAAAATGCTCTTACAAAAAGTCCTAGACGGTAAAATTACTGAGAAAGTTTAACTCTTGATTTCTCTACCATTAATCGGCAACAGTGTTAGCGAGATAAGCAAAGTAATAGCATGAAATTGTTAGAATTCTCTACCATTAGTAGTCGATGCAATTTCATGCAAGCCCACAAGTACTGTCAAAACCCATGTTGCCTTTCTAATACTGATGTTGGTACAAAAATCCCGTGGCGGATGCCTTTCAAGTGGTAGTTAAATTAAAAATCTTAGTACATGGCAAATTGGCGATACGAGTCAATTTTAGAAGACGCATTCAATAGTTGCACTTGATTCAGAAAAAAACTATGCTCATTTTCACATATAACTAAACTCTCAAGTACCATCCAACAGCCTCAGCCTCTAAAACTTAAGATAATATTTTGGGAAAATTGGCTATCTATATAAAGCTAACAAAAATAATTGTCTATGAAATAAAACTAACTGATACCAAAACAAAGAAAAAAACTACTTTTCACTGAATCCGGTGTCCTTTCCTTCAAGGTTCCAAAGATTTGCGCTTGTTCTCCAACTCGACATCTTGAGGTATAAATCTTCCCCAATACCAGTGATTTTTCCACACTCTAGACATTTCTTCGATCGGAATCCCTTTGGTCTCAGGTAAAAAGAAGTAGATAAAAACAGTCATGATAGCCTCAAAACCTCCGAAAAAGAAGAACAATCCGAACTTCATAGTGCATAACATGCTCAAGAAGATCTGTGCAACTACGAATGTGAAGAACATATTCACAACAACAGTGATACTTTGAGCTGCTGATCTGATCTCAAGTGGGTATATTTCACTAGGTACTAACCATCCGAGAGGACCCCATGACCAAGCAAATCCTGCCACAAAGATACAAATGCAGGCAACAAGGAGGCCCGCATACCCTTTAGGTATTGTTCCAATGCCGTCTGTTCCAAATTTAATCCATATCAAAATAGCCACAAGCATCTGAAACATTAACATATATACGATTCAGTGAACTATTAAACTAGGCTTGTTCGTAAAAAAAAAATATGGAGAAGAAAAGAGGAGGTAGCTATAGTACCTGAAAGATAAACATTTGACAACCACCCTCAAGAAACAAAAACCTTCTTCCCTTTTTGTCCACAAGATAGATTGCGGCAGATGTAGCAACCATATTAACCAGACCAGTAATCACAGCAGACATAAGCGAGGCGGATTCACCAAACCCGATAGTCTTAAAGAGAACCGGTGCGTAAAACATAACCACATTAATACCAGTAAATTGTTGGAAAAATGGGATAAGTATGGACATAACTAGCTGAGGTCTGTATCTTCTCTGCATTAAGTTGGTCCACTGGCTCTGGCCTGCATACTTATTAGATTCCTTACTCGCAGCAAGTAAATCGTTATATTCTTCGGTAATGTCAACATCAGGGCCACGAATACGCTGGAGATGTTTCCTAGCTTCTTCTGGTTTGTTTCGATCGATGATGGAATTAGGAGTATCAGGTAGGAAAATTGCACCAACAGTCATTATAATTGCAGGTACACCAGCTAGACCCAAACTTACTCTCCACCCTTGACCATTAGACATCTTGGCCGTAAAGTAATTTAGTAAATTTGCTGCGAATATTCCAACTGTAATCATCAATTGGAAGGAACTATTGAGTGCTCCTCTGTATTTATATGGTGCCATCTCTGAAAGATATAGCGGCACAGACTGTAGACCAAAATATATGACAAACCCATGTTAAC
This sequence comes from Papaver armeniacum, assembly GCA_023531295.1. NCBI lineage: Eukaryota > Viridiplantae > Streptophyta > Magnoliopsida > Ranunculales > Papaveraceae > Papaver > Papaver armeniacum. The sequence continues at coordinate 325,910 of JAJJWW010017148.1, forward strand.
ACTATGCCATGGTCGAAATACCATAGTTAAACATACAACTTAAAGCCAGTGACGAACAGAAAATAAACGTTACCTGATTAGCAAAACCAACACCGATACCGAGCAACATACGTCCGATGATAAGCATTGCAATATTCATAGCAGCACCGTTGATGGCAGCACCAATAAGAAAGACTAAACCTCCGCAAAACATAGTGATTTTGCGTCCGAACCTCTTAGTTATAGTGGAGGCAACAAGTGATGCTAGCAAAGCTGCTAAATACAAAGATGATGTAAATAGAGTCAACGGTACGCTGTTAAATTTACAGTACTGGTTAGCCGATTCAGCACCACTTTGTTGTCTGTAAACTTTTGGGAAAAACTCCTTCAGGAATGGTGTCATTGCAGTAACTCCACCTATACACATATATCATAAATCATGTTCAGTGCAGTTATAAAAACATATAAAAGAAAAGAGAATCAAACATACATATCAAAAACATATGGATTAGAAACCAGAAAAACTTACCAGAGATACCAATATCGTATCCGAAAATAAGACCACCACATGCAGCAATAAGACAAGTGAAGAAAACATAACCCGTAAGGTTTCCAGGGTATTCTTTATTCCCTCCTGCGGAAGAAGAAAAATCTCCGCCCGCCATTGCTGATAATAAACAAAAGCAATAAAAAAAAATTACTGTGTATAACTTCCAATTCTCGTTCCCTAGCTAGATCTATTAATGTAGGCTGATGAGGTGAACGAGAGTGTGTATTTATAGATACAACGAGACCTCCAGTGGATTTGGATAAAACAAATATTAAGATTGGATAAAAAGATAGATTCGATAGATTCTACACTCCTGCTAACGTGGTATATAATTATAAACTAAGTTGTAACTGTTTCAGATTTTATTAGCTGTAACTGTTTCAGATTTTATTAGCTGTATTATGAGTTTTAAGTAAATAATTATCCCAAGTAAATCTATTTTTCAAGTTACGTATTAGCCAAGCTCTGATTTCTATTGGTTAATCGAGAGTCTTTAAAATTTGAAATGCTGAAAAATGTACATAAAAATAAAATCACAGTTTATCTGTTAATTGACTTTATCTGTTACCTGATAGGGTGAATCACAGTTCTTAGAAATTAAATTTGGCCAAATCTTCATTGAATATATCCAAACTTTAGGATATATGAGATATATAAAAAAGAATTATCCAATAATATCGATATATCTGGTGTCCAGAAGATGGAACCCAATTTACCAAAATACGGACACAGATAGATATGACTGAAAAATACAGCCTAATGTCGATTGTTATCGGCATAAGTGAAACTAAGAAATTAAATTACCAAAATATTTCCCCGCACCACTAACACCTTGGGGCTTGGGCCTGCATTTCCAAACCACCACGCAGGATACACTCGGGTCATCTCGATGAGCAAGCAAAAAGGTTGGTTTGTTCCCAACATATGTACAATCCCTCGGCACTCTCAAATGCACTAGCAAGAGGAGAATGAGGAGAAGCTGGTGGGGAACAAAGGCCATTGACTTTACCTTGCATTGAATTCATATGATCTGAATCAGTATTTTCACCAAGCTGTCTGCTGCTATTAGTTTGTAGTTTGAGAATCTCGAGAAAAATGCAGACAATTACGACATATGATAAGAGCAAACGCACCTACCAAAGAGTAGTAATTTCTGCCCCAAAACCAGAGTAAGGCAACTCTATAGTACAAAGCACCGTGGGTAAAAAGAAAAACAAGAAATAAGACTAGCCCCATGAGCATCACTCAAGTATCTGTCATCCAAAACCAGGTTGCCACCGACAGCCACCGCCAATCATTTGCTCGTGAAACAGCCAAAACAAATACTGAAACTTATGCAGCATACAAGGAGCTCCTCCAGAAAATAAGAGAACAAAATATGGGTTCAGATTGACCATACTGCTCTTTATAGTATGCAATAAGAGGTGTACTATAAGTCTTCAGTATCTATACTAACCATCTGATCCATCATCCTGTTGCTTCATATGACCATAAGGAGCTCGATGCTTCAACACAATACTTTGATCAACGTGAGGCCTAACATGCTTGAATCCTCAATGCTCCATCAGGAATTGGAAATTTGCATTCATTAGTTGTAGTTGGAAATCGAAATGATTATTTGGCACCGTGTCTGACGCTTTCTTCTACTCTACTAAGTGCATCGGTGAGCACATTGATTCCCCAATCCTTAACATCCCCCTGCACATCACCATATAAGTATACCATATTTGTTCTCTGGGGCACAAAAATTAAATGAGTGTGTCATAGTACAAGAACGTGATCATTGGGTGCTAAGCATTTGTCATTTCCAAAATGATACTAGCAAGCAACTTCTGCAATATTTGCCTCGTCCAAAGACATAATAAACAACTCAAGTACACTCACCCTGAACCCTAGCTTTCACTTCAAAACATCAATTACTCGTGCAATAAGTTTCCCTTGACGTGAACATAATCAGAATAGTGAAAAGAGAGAGGAGGGCCAGATGTTGCAGCACAGTGAAGGGTTTAATTTCATTATCCTACTTTATCTGGATCTTGCTGCAGAAAACTACAATATTTATGTCCATGAAGGAGAACCAAACATTCTAATTACAAGGGATTTCTAGTGAACTGACCTACTTTGCAAGATAGGAGGATGAGAGTGAGAAAATTATTTAGTTTGATTACCGGTAGCTGGGCACCTTAACAATAAAATAGGTGGTGCAGTGAGGATAGCCCTAGCGGCCATCCATAGAGGCTCGCCATAATTGTTAAATGGATCACTATAAGCTATTCTCTTCTGCTTCATCAGTAAGCTCTCTGAGTCGGACTTTCCTCGGAGAGTATCCCTGTGCACCTCCAAGGTTGCAGAGAACCCTAAATCTAACTTTTTTAAATTGGAAACTGATTTCCACTAATATCATGTTGATCTTAACTCTTACTTCCAGTGCTTCACATTTATCCTGAAGTTGTGTAATTGCAGAGATATACAAGCTCACATTGACAAGAAACAGTCAGTGAAAGATGTTGACATTTGGCAAGAGCTTATAGATTGGAACTGAGAACAGCTGTCATGATAACCCCTACTGTTTCATAATTACTTCATTTTAAGACTTCGGAACTTTCAGTGTTTCAAGCATACATAAGAAAAATGCACCCTAGTGAGTCAACCTGCCAATGGACCAGTCTGTAGTGCTAGAGACATTATGAACAATTTTGAAGTTATGATGAAAACGTTACCAACTTTGTGTCACTGTCAACAAACTACTGGTCATAGATTTAAAAGGAGCTCAAAATAATAATGATGATTGATGAACATATCAGTGTTAACGTGCTGGAGTTTGAACTTATCAAACAAAGTTGTATAGATGACTCACCAAACAAAGTGGCTCATCTGTTCTTAAGCGTGCATTTGGGCGAGCAAGCTTGGATTCGAAAGGAGTCCTTGGCCTCACTTCTTGGATTTCCTCCCATTCTTCAGGACCAAGCATCCTAACTGTCCCCTGACCTTCAGGAGCATTCCTAATTTTGCGCTCAATCCTCTCTTGAGATTTTGATTCATCATACTGCCGAAAAGAAGATCAACAGAGATATTAAAGGTACAGTCCTAAAATGGATCTTCATTCAAAGCAATACACAAATGAGGAGACGAAAAATCACATAAAGAGCACTAAACCACCAGTATACAGTGAAGAAGTGGGTACGGATGCAAGGTGTTAAATGCCATTTTTCTCTTCCCAAAGTTCCAGACTTACCCTTTAATAATTACATGTTTCTTTTCCTACATCTCACTCCATTTTATGAAACTTTAAAGCTTAATTTGAGGGAGTTTTCAACCTCTAGCGTCTAGCTACTAGTTTCGGATAGAATCAATATAGGCTTCATTTGTGTCTAGAAGACTCACTATCCATTGATCTTCTACATCCTAAGGGGTCGACGAACAGAGGACTAAGTTCACTACTTGCTTTACAAACTAAGCCTAAGGTATCCACATTCGTTTACTTTAAATCACCAATCAACTCCACAGTGCTTTTACTAAATTTCACTCTAATCAAGGAACTTAAGACCTTGACTCCAGAGAGTTTTCATCATATACATTTTATCTTCAACATAACGTTCCCTGCTGATACAGACGCTAGAGGTATCTAGCTATTGACTTCTAACAAATACGATGTACCCTTCTAGCTATTGACTTCTAACAAATTTATCTAGAAGACTCATTATCCCATTATAAGGGGTCGAACAAAAAATGACTTGGTTTATTACTTGCTTATACAGACTAAGACACGTCCACAATCTTATATACGATTAAATGGTTAAGCGATGTTTTCTACGAAGGCAGTGGCTACAGAATTCAACTTCATTAAGTCATAACCACAATATAGCTTCATAGTCTTCAAAAATTATCAAGAAGATTGATTATCCTAGTGCTCTTTCACATTCAAAGGGGTCTAAGAACAAATGACTTGGTTTATTACAAGCTAAGGTACATATCTACGTTCTTATATCGTCAACACATGTCAACTTGGTTTATTACAAGCTAAGGCACCAAGCGCAACACCCGCATCATACAAATACAACTAAATGGCTAACTAATGATGCTCTACAATACATTGGCTATAATTTCAACTTCAACAGGTCAAAATGGCTACAACTCTATAAATTTTTGTTCATAGGGACATACATGCACTGATGCTGTTCTACAAAGAATTAGCTGCAGAATTCAAAACAGCAAAAACTTAATAAATTCTTCATAAAAAGGGCATTACGTACCATCATGAGAACTTTAGCGAACAGAGCAACAGCAACAGCAGTAAGAACCACAGGCATTTTAAGTGTATCTAAATAAGCCATTGAATCTGGTACATCAACTAAAAACTCGTTCTTTTTAATACGGTGATTCATGTTCTTCTTTTTCCTCATTTCTGGTATTGTTTTCTTTAATGCTTCACTTGGTGGATTATGAGATGCTGTATGTATAAGTCTTCTAGATTGTAGGAATAAACGACTAATGCGATACATTTTGGAAGGAATTGGGGATTTTTCAAGATAGATTTTGGAATTGTTAGGGTTTAGTTTAGGTTCGATATTTAGAGTGAAGCTTTTTTCTCTAATTTGGGGGGAAATGAAGGAAAAGGGAAAGAGGAAGAATATGTAGAGTCGAAGGAAAATTTGGGATGAATAATTCTGGTCAAGAAGGAAAAAGGAAAGAGGAAGAGTCTCCTCTTTTACTCGGAAATGCATGATGGGAAAATCTTGACTAATCTTTGACTAATTTTGGTTTTCTGTAAAGGGAATAGGAAAAGCTTGACTAATCTTTTGAACTCCTTGACTAATTTTGGTTTTATGCTCAGTCCTCAGGTCAGGTGGTTGGTTACTTAGGCCAAGTGTAAAATTTACTTTGGTGGTGGTACGGCTATGCAGAGGGATAATGTTGGGAATTTGGCTGGGATTGCAATAGCTTGCTTCCATGATCGTTATACTAGAGCATCTCCAATAAAAGGTGATTTTTTTTTAGTGATACATAAGATTTTAAACCTCCGTTTGGCATAAAAAAATACCCTAGTATATGGTTTATGCGTGGAGTTGTTAAGTATCGATTGGTGGTGGAGGAAATAAGTGATACTTTTGTAGGTTGGAAGGGCAGGATGTTATTTTTTCTGGCTAGAACTGTTCAAGTTACATCTGTTATTACCAGTTTCCCCATTCATGTCACGGTTGTTTATAAATGGCCACTTCATAGCCATTCCAAAACTAGTAAATGCTTTTTTATTGCCTACGACTAGGGGTGTGCATACAATCCGGAACCGCGGATTTCATCCGTAACCGTCCGCAAAATTGCGGGTGAAAACCAATCCGCAAGAGTTTATGGGCGGTCACGGGTGAATTTTCAAATCCCATGAGGTTTAGCGGTTTGGTTGCGGTTGGTTTTGTAAATCCGCGGATTTATCCGCACCGTAGGGTAGTGAAGGAACTTCATAAAACTACTAAGGATAATATTGGAAGGTTGAGTTTTAAAATCTAAATCGATGATTCAAAACATACCTGCGAGGGAAAATGTTAAAATTACCTTACCACTGCACTTGGAAGGCACTCTCATATTGTAATTTTTATATGCATATCACACCAGCTTCAACCACACAACGCTAGAAAAAAGTATTAGTGTTACTATAACGAAAAAGAAACCATCAAATTAATCAAACAATGAAAATGTACTTGACGCACAAGTACACTCAGTTGAGAATCATACATTCAGTGAACACATACAAATGTCACTTCTTTACATGACCACCAAGCATTCCTCTACCAGATTCCCCACCACGACGTTGGAACAACAATGTGGTTCTTCATTGTTCGGATGCAGGTGGTGGTTCTTCATTGTTTGGTTCGAATGGCTTTCTTTATGCCCTCGTTTTGAGCTTCAATTGCAGGTGATTCGGTGTTTAGATTAAACAAGGGAACATCTATTTGACCGTTGAAAATAACTAGAGAACCCCCACGAAACTCAAACCTGATTCTCCTAGTACTTGATTTTTATTTTTATTTTTATTTTTGTATTAAATCCGCGGTTAATCCGCATCCGGCCCGTACAATCCGCAGATCCGCAAAGGTCAAATCCGCGGGTGATTGGGCCGGTCACGGTTCAATTTTCCAAATCCGCAACTTTGACGGTTTGGTTGCGGGTGACCCCTAATCCGCAACCGTCCGTCCGTTGCACACCCCTACCTACGACAAGTTATGATGTCCTTATGATGAGGGCGGCCTGGGTCCTACGAGACTGGTGAATAAAGCTTTGATCATGAAGCTTTGGTGGAGAACCGTGCATTCCAATAAGACTTGAGCAAAAAATTTATTTGTCAAATTTTTAAAGCTGAATGGAAATGTTAGGGCACTGCTCGGTTGAACTCACAAGTTTTGTTATCTCAAGCTTGTTGTCAATGTTAGTTGAACAAAATTGTATCTTGATTTATAGTCTACTAAGTCAAGTCTCGAACTAGGTATAGAAGTTGGTAGATGAGTATCAGACATCACTCTAATAACCCTCGAAGACTCAAGATCAGCGAAGACATTTGGAGAACTTCACCAACAAGATATGTGAAGACTGAACCATTCTATTTGCTCACAAGCTTTGCCATTCTATCTATATGAAACTATATCGTATGACTTCTAATAGATTTATTGCAAACAAGAAAATTCAAGTCAAGCTTGTATTGTTAAACATCTCGATTCAAGCAATGGATGTTCATTGATCCTTAATAATATTAGTTCGAAACAATTTATTGCTCAAAATTTAATATTGTGGATTATTTGAAAATCCCAGAAGCAATAATGTTTATATCTATGCCATTTGGGAAGGTTTCAGACATCAAGAGAGAAATTCATTACCACTGTAATTTGGACTCAGGGTAGGTTGGCGAACCATCTCGCGAACCATAGATATCTGAGTTTCTGAATACTAGTAGGTTGGCTAACCAGTTCGCAAATCGTAAGTTCAGAATGAGACAGTTCACCAACCTGGTTCAAGAACCATAGTGATCTGAAATTGGTGAAAGGAAACGGTTGGCGAACCCATTTCACGAACCGTTGATATATGAGTTCATGGGTCGCTGAACGGTTCACGAACCGCAACGCCCTAAATTCACGGTTCAAGAACCGTTTCACCAACGGTCCCAGCAAATATTAGCAGGTGCTCAAATACTTATTTTTTAAATATGTTTAGCATTCCTATAACTCTCATAAATACCTCGAAGAGATCATTGATCACTGAAACACCTTGTGTATATGCATCTTAATTAAAGTCTTTAAGTGTTTAAATGAACACGATATTGCTTATTAGTTCGGAAGGAATATTTGCCAAGAACTATCATTATATACGGTTTACGTACCCAGACCACTGTGTATACTCTTTTATGTGATGTCAAGTCAAACTTCTCACATGCTTACTTGAAACCCTAATTAATGTTTCATCTAAATAGAGAAAGAGTTTGCTTGAATCTCAAGTTATCTTATCTTGAATTCTAAGCAACCCTCAGTCTCAAACATCTACAAATAAAAAAAACTCATTCAACTGGAAATTCAATCCTTGACACTTTGTGTCCTAGTTGATTGCTAAAGTCGTCCTATATTGACCAAGGTTTCCTCTGAGAAACATAATTAGGTCTACGGCTTAAAGACTTCACTTAGGGATTCACCATGCAAGGTCCGACTATCTTTACCTTGATATATTGTGTATCCTAATCTTGTTCATTATGTTATCATGTTTTAGTAATCTCTTCCAGGAACGAGATAAATAAAAACCGCAAAGTTCTCTTCGTTTCAGACTTTGTGATTCCTCAAGATAGATATATAAAATTGTTCTTACTTGATCGGTTTAAGATTGTTCTCGAGAGGTGGTTACGAATCTAGGCTTCTCAGCTAAATGGGTATAAGTGTTCCGGATTTGTGAGGTTTGCTAGCTTTGTCTATTGCATACATATTTCCAAGCCTTGATCTTTGATCTAGGATTATTTGTTATAGACAGTTTGGTATAAAAAATCTTCACTTAGGTTGAAGCAACTTTTAGGTTGCAAAGGATGCAAGCTAAGGGAATCAATTGCGTAAATTCTTGAGAGGTTCAAGAGACGTAATGAACGCAAGTATAACTGAATCGCTTGGAGAATGGATTCGGTCTCAACTATATTCTAGTCTGAAGTATGATAGTAGGCCAGTGTCTGTAGCGGGTTTAATACAATTTGGTGTTCAAATCTGGACGATATCCCGGGTTTTTTTTTTGCTATTGCGGTTTCCTCGTTAACAAAACTTTCGGTATCTTGTGTTTTTCCTCATTATATTACTTATCTTTATCAGTGGGATTCACATAAGTAGTATATATTCAATTCTAGTAGATACGTCGTATAATTAATATAAATTACGAGACTCGTTTTTTGTATAATTCGTATCTTGAAAGATTGATAACAAGTTTCATACTTGGAAAAATTTGGATCTGAATATATTGGATACGACAAGATTGATCTTGGATATTGATTTTTGGGATCGTCCAAGTGAACTCTTAACAATCAGGCTTAGGGACTCCATTTTCTAGACTTTCTGATTGATAAGAGATATAGATATAAACTTTATATTGTTAGAGCACTGCTCAGTCGAACTCACAAGTGTTGCTATATCAAGCTTGTTGTCAAATTTATTTGATCAAAATTATATCTTGATTTCTAGTCTACAATTAGTTAAGCCTCGGATTATGATAGAAGTGTGTAGTTGAGAATCGGACATCAATGCTTCTGCCTTTTGAAGGCGAAGATCAACAGAAGCTTTTGGATAACTTCTTCAACAAAAGGTAAGTGAAGACTGAACTACCTATTTCTCAAGTTATATTCATCCTTCTATTTATGAGACGTTGTCGCATGACTAATTAGACAATTACAAGCATATCAAGAATTTTGAGTCAAGTTTATCTTGGTAATTATTTCTCAAAATATATATGACTAAGCTTAATGAACATTTGTTCATACTTGATGAATTTCGATTAAGAGCAATTTATTGTTCATAATCTAAATCGTGATTCAAGATTATCGTTTGAAAATATCCTGGAACATGTGTCATTGATGTTATTTGGGAATATTTCGAATTGATTTAGAACTAGTGTAAATCTGGATACATGACAATATGCATACCAGTTCACATACTAGTGAAAACTGTTATAGGTTCGGAAACGTAGTACATGTACTCAGTACACGTACTGGAGTAGTTATATGTTGACACTGACTTAGTGGTATGCATACCCGGTATCCATACCACAACAAGTATGTGAACTCGTGAAGCTGGATTTGTACGCATACCTAGTATGCATAGGAAAAAGAACTGTTGGTTTTGAAACCGGTGTGGTATCCATACCCGGTACGCAAACTGGAAAAGTTCCATAAGATCCAAAACTTGTTTTTTTTCTAAAGGGTACACATACCCGGTACATGTACCATAATAAAAAATAGTCACGAACAAGATAGAGTACACGTACCTGGTACACGTACTTTCCCTGTTGAATATTTTCAGATGCACACAAAATTATTTCTGTGAGATAACTAGCATTTTAATAATTCTCTAAAAACACTATATAGACATGATTGATCGCACTATAACCTATGGTTATGATTCAAACTTAAAAGTATTAAGTGTTTATGTAAATGATTAAGCTTATGGTTCAATCGGCTAGTTTCAGCTAACCATCCATGAACAATGTCTTTATACATGGTTCGATTATGGTTCATCCTAACCAAAGTATATATCTTGTTATGTTAATCTCATTTAAAAGATTCTTGTAACTGTGGATATTGTTTGCTTGGTTCCAAAGTTATCTTAGTTTAGAATCCCGAAACTATCATTGTGTGTCCTAATTGTAAACTAGAGTCGCCCTCTTCCTAAAACCCTTATAGGGTTTAGCGACTAAAAGACTTCATATGGATTCGTGAAGCCAAGTCCAACTATCTTTTATCTTGATAGTTCGTGTATCCTGATCTTGTTTGATTGTTGAGCTGCTCACTCGAACAAGATAGATATAAATCGCAAAGTTCTCTTCGTCTCAGATTTTGTGATTCCACAGGTTTAATACTTGTGAGGTGAATAATAATCTAGGCTGCTCTTTAGGAAACATAAGTCTAGATTTTGAGGTTAGCTAGACTTTTTCAATTGCTATCGATTTTCAGTCTCACCTTGATCTACGATCAAAAAGGAAATCACACATATAAGCTTATCTGTGGAAGGCAGATTGGTTTAAAGTCTTCAATTGAGTTGAAGAACTCTTAGGTTGTAAAGGACGCCAGCTAAGGGAATCAATTGCGCAAAGTCCTCTTGGGATTCAAGAGGCGTAAGGAGCGCGACTGTAACTGAATTGTCGTGAGGATTTAATTCGGTCTCAACTACATTCCAATCCGAAATTAATTTGTAGTAGGCTAGTTTCTACAGCGGTTTAATACAGTTTGGTGTTCAAATCTGGACTAGGACCCGGGGGTTTTCTGCATTTTCGGTTTCCTCGTTAACAAAATTTATGGTGTCTGTGTTATTTCTTTTCCGCATTATATTGTTTATCTTTATAATTGAAATATCACAGGTTGTACGTAAATCATTCAAAGTAGATACATCAATCCTTGTTTGTTGGATACGACTTGATTGATTCTTGGATATTGATTTTTGAGATCGTCCAAGTACTCTCACACATAGTCAAGTTCACGGACTTGGTTATGTAAACTTTCTGATTGTGAGAGAAAGAGATATAATCTCTTCATATAATTCCTTGATTGAGATTCATTAAGTTGAACTCTCGAAATCATATTGAGTTTAGTCCATACATTTTTCCTAAGAAAAAGTAGGTGGTGTATTTTGGTACCCCCACGTTTTCATATATACATATTGTCAAGGATGATTAAGTTGATCTCCTTGCAATTATATTAGGTTTTTCCCATACAGGTTGCCGAACGAAAAAATTGGTGGTGTACTTGGTACCCTCTCATTTTCATGAGATCTTATTGATTACAAAATCCGGTCTTTCATATTTCTTGATATTTGTCGGGTAGCTGAAGTGGAACAGAATATCAAGTATCTAATATGGTGATGGGACAAATACTTTTTTATTTTATTTTTTGACAATTGGTATTATAATTCAAACATGAAAGAGTTGGTAGGCATTCCCAACTTTGCGTATAATCTGTTTTGTTCAAGGGTATATGATATAATTATCTATTAGACTTGGAACATCCCTAATGTTGTGAAGAGTATTATGGAGTCTTTGGGTATTGTCGTTCATTCTCTTCCTGCTAAAGTTAGGGGGTATGATGCAAGAGCATGGATGGTTAACCAAAAGGGCCTTTTTTCTATTAAATCTGTTAGGGAATTGATTCAAAAGAGATATACTAATCTTGCAGGGGAAAATATTATTTTGAGAAAGACTAATCACCAAAACTTTATAACGTGAAACTAAAAATCTTTTACAATAAGAGTGTTGTGCAACTTTTGATAGAGTCCAAGAAAGATTGCCAACTTCCCCGACCAATCATTGTGTATCTTGTAAAACGGGTGAAGATTCTCTTATGGGACTATAGTTTTGAAAAACTTGATTTATGGAATTGAATTTCTCGTATTTTTAATCTGCGTCGTGTATATGACTTTATTGAATGTTACAAGGCTATAAAGGGTGGAAGTCGCATGATCAAGGATTGGTTTTTCGCAACTATGACCATTAGGTATGGCTTACAAAACTTGCGCAATAAGATGATTTTTGATGGTGTTATTGCTAAACTGGACAAGTTTAAATCAAAACTTTTCCAACTTAATACAAGTTCAAATCAAAACTTCACCAGCAGATTCATGATAACTCCAAGAGATCTTAAAAAGGACAAAGCCTAATACAATTGTAAGTATACTAACTTAATGATCCTTGACAATATGTACATAGAGTTTATATATATATATCTCCTCACAATCAGAAAGTATAGACAATAGAGTCAATGAACCTGATTGTTTAGAAGAGTACTTGGACGATCTCAATTTCACACTTATTACCCAATTAGTTCATTTCTTGGTGCAAATAGAGTAGGGGACTTTTCCTAATAAAGTAAGTAGCTCATCGCAGACTAGAAAGACGATCCTGAGCATTAGAATCAGATACAACAAGGGTAGAAAAAAGAAGAACTTCTTGATCGTTCCGCTAAAAAAAGAGCAGTTCAAGAAACAAAACCACCAGCCAGTGGTGCGACTGCTACTTTTTCGGAAGAGAGATATGCTCATCAATATCTGAATTGAAAGCAAGTGCAAGTTAGGGGCTCTAGTTACGCTTTATTCGAAGAAGAAGTCACAACCATGGCTGACACAGGGAAAGAGCCTGCAAGAGAACGTTCACGAACAAAGAGATAAGCGAACTCCTTTAATTAAGTAGGTAGTCAATCAGAATCAGCAAGTATATGGTATTAAAGATGGTTTCCGGAACCTCAATCTTAAATCAATATCCAAGATCAATCTAATCGTATCCAAATAATTGAATCTGAATTCTACCATGTGTGAAACTTGTTATCTATCTTTCAAGATACGAATTCTACAAGAACGAGTCTCGTGATTAATCACAATTAATATGGACTTATTTATTAGAATTGATTACGTATACTACTTATGATATTTCCATTATAAAGAAAAAATAATATAATGTGGAAAGGGAAAACACACAAGACACCAGAAGTTTTGTTGATAGGGAAAACTGCAAAAAAAAAAAAAAAACCGGGACCTCGTCCATATTTGAACACCGAAGTGTCTTAAGCCGCTACAGACACTATCCTACTATCGGACTTAGGACGGGGAATATAGTTGAGACCGAATACACCCTTAAAGCAATTCAGAATTTGCAGTCATACTCCTTACGTCTCTTGAACCTTGTAAGGCTCTATGCAATTGATTCCATTAGCTGCCGCCAAGTGAAGACTTTTGAGACCAATTTGCCTCTAATAAATCAACCTATCTGATTTCCATTTAGGTCGAATAGATCAAGGCTTGAAAATTAACTTGTAATAAATAAAGCTAGCAAACCTCACAAATCTAAAACACTTACACTTAGTTAGCTGAGAAGCCTGGATTATAAACCACCTCTCGACAATAATCTTAAATCGATCAATTAAAAAGAATTTTAGATATCTATCTTGAGAAATCACAAATTCTGAGACGAAGAGAACTTTGTGGTTTATATCTATCTCGTTCATGAAAGAGATTACTAAAACCTCTATAACAGAATGAACAAGATCAGGATACACAACATATCTAGGTAAGATAGTCGGGCCTGGCACACGAATCCCTAAGTGTAGTCTTTCATTCGTAAACCTAATTATGTTTCTTAGAGGAAACTTATAGGTTCATATAGGATGACTCCAACAAACAAATAGGACATAAAAAATCATGTGAGAAATATGTCTTGAAATCACATAAAAGAATATACAATATGGTGTCATGTCCCATGACTTATAGGGCACCATGGGTGTAGTTATTATTGTTAGTATGTGTCTGGCACATGTGCCATTATTCTACCCTAGTTGAGAGTCTGTAATCTTCCTTCCTCAGTGAATAGAATTATTGTTTTGTTGTTCATCCCTCTTTGAGGTTTATCCTTCATTTTCACAGTGTAGATCCTGTGGATTTGAGCCTGATTACTTATTTTTAGTGTAGATCACTACAAGTGGTATCAGAGACGGTCTTTCCTTGGATTTATCATGGATGATTTGAGGGATGTAATGAGTGCAAGGTGTGAAGTAATCAATCTTCGATTGGATTACCTAATTCAATTGGGAGATAGTTCACCAGATCGGAACCAGAATCTCCTAAATTTGTTGGATCTCATCAATCATGCAGAGAGGAAGATAGAGCTCCACACTAGAAAATTAAACCAGGTACCAACATCGGAGGAAAATTCAATCGAAGTTGCTGAGGTTGCAGAAATAACGAAGATGGAGGATGTAATTGACAGCGAAGAAATTGTTGAGGACTCAATTAACACAGAGTTGGTCACTGATTTCAGCCGAAATTCGTCAACCACATTGGAAGATGAAGATGATGATTCTCATGAATTAGAGTTGATTCCTCCATACTTCTTCGTTAAATCTGAAGATGTTGATTCACTTACTGGTAGGAGTTTACCATTTGACGAAGTTGAAACAGCATAGCAAATTGAGTTCTCCAAGGATTTCATTACTCACCTCGTTCTGAATTGTAAGAATTTTCTTTATCTCTATCTTGATTTTACTCATTCCATATTTGATTGTGGAAAGTTTGTTGATGGGTCAGTTTTCGTTGATGATTACCATGGGAGAACTATTGATGAGTTAGTTTTAAAACATGGGTATAAATTCAATTCGTTGTTTAGGAATTCATTTGAAATGGTTTTGGTTGAGGATGGTTATACTAGTGATGGGCATTATCTGTTTGTTAAAATGCTTCAATTGGTTATTATGTGTTTCAAGGGAAAATATGTTATCAGTCACCAAATGGTTAGTGAGAAATCTTATCACCCTTGCTTCAACTTTACAAGTAGAGTAATTGGTAGCGGAAAAGATTCTTTAACTATTGACAAGTATCCTTATTGTGTTAGCAGCAGTTCTAAGTTCAGTTTTGATATACTTACTTCTTGCTTGTTGATTTTAACGGGTTGATTCTAACTCTAATGGATGATTATGATGGAAAATTCATTAATAAGCTTGTTTGTGAGCATGAGTGATGTTCAGGTTTGATGTTTAGTGTAATAGTTGCTTGTAAATTAGCCAAAGGTGGTATTACTAGTAATGGTTGGATATTGTTAGATAAAATGCCTGAGAGTGAAGCTTGTTTTCTGTGTTGCGGTAAGGCTGATTTTCTTTTACAACTTAAAATGGATAAAGTTGATGAAAGTCTTTTTCTTCTCTTCGATAATGTGTGTAGAATGTTTGATCGCGGAAAAGGATTTGAACTGATTCAGAGGCCTTTTTGTTCTGTGGATGACTGTGAATTCAGTTCGGGTTTAACCTTTTCTTGTTCATTTATACTTAATGTTTGTTCGATTTTAATGGATAAACCAATGAAAAAGTTCTTACAAATGGGTACCAACTAGAATTGTTGTTTTTGAATTCAATTGAATTGGTGTTGGCTAAGGCAGGTGACTGTGAGGTTAGTGGTTATCTGTTTCTAGAAATGTCGCTGAGGGACAATATATACCGGAGTAGTTTAACCTCTTTGTTGGGTAAATACTGTAAAGAAATTGTTTAAGAGCAGATTTATGAACAGTGGGTACATGCATCCTTCTTACATTATAATTTTTGGTTTTCTGCCATTAATGAAGGTTGGTTAAATCATATTCGTATGCAAATATGTCGTACAACTGTGATTAGAGTGTATAAACTAGAAGGTGGTGTTCCTTGGTTCCATGTATATTCTCTTATGGTGATATTCTTCATTGTTAAGAGGTATGATTTACTTGAAATATCTATGATTGTCACTGAGCAGATTTCTCAATTAATTGCTAATGTGGATAAGGCAAGCAACAAAGTTAGGATTGATGAATACATATTCATTATCATCATGTTTGATCGAGGCAAGGTGGTAGATAGTACAGGGTATTTTTGTTTTTGATGTTGTTGTTGTTATTGCGTTTTCGATCTCAGAGCTCAATGCATAAAGCCGCTTTCATTCGATATTTCAGCCATGCACTCTCATGGGTTATTTCATGTGTATCTTTAAGCTTTTGTGTATCAACTTCTACAGCTAGGGACTGATGGTGATGTTTGTTTTTATCGATTTTCTACCCAATTGCTTAAAGTCTTGATTTCAGATAGCGATTCTGTAGAGTTCCATGTTTGTTCTCTTGTGAATTTTCCAAGTCAAGAAAAGAGTACTCAGGCAATTCAGTATGCGTCTTGGGTTGTGTTTCCTTCCTACACATATTTTATGGCTAGTTATGTTCATTCGCTTGGAGTTCATAGTGCGTCAGAATGCTTCGGAAAGATCTCAGTAGATAGAGCTGTTGAAGATAGAGATTTAATGGCAGTTAAGCATCCCAATTGGAGTTGTCCTGCCACATATGACCTTGCACAGTATCTTAATTCTTGTTTCAACCATGTGGTGGGTGTATTCATTTCTCATTCCACTCGCTACTTGCTTCCTTGTAACTGTTATTTGTGGGGTTGGGTATATGAAACAACCAAGAGTTCTAGCTGGACCAGATTTCTTGCGAGGTTAGTGGAAACTCAGATCTCACTCAAGGTGATTCAAATTTTAAATGTGCTAACATTGGTGGATTTCTTGAGGTGGAAATTCAAACTGCTTTCAAACAGTTTAAAGAGTACGAGAAATTCTAGTGGGTTGGACCGGGTTGTTATTGTGTTATTGGGATTACCTAGCTCTATAGTTCGTGGTTGTGATAAATGGAGTTTCAGTTGGGTTGAGAATGTTACAAGAATTCTTTTACTGGAAAGTACATGTCTAAGCGTGCTTCCTCTGCAAATTCTCTGTATTCGTTTTCCGAGATTGGGTTGTCTGGTACTTTCACGAAAGTTATATAAAACCATTCCAGTTCAAGTTAGAGAATAGCATATTGAGGTAATTCGGTATGCATGTTAGTTTGTTTTTCCCACTCTTTTATATATTACAGCATGTTGTTGTCGATGGTTGGGGGTTCATAGTGGCCCAGAATACTTAGGTTGGAAGGAAGCCATGGTAAGAGTGGTGGAAGACGTTGCAGCTTTGAAAATAACCCAAATATGTTGTCTTATTAAAGATTTGGGAGCTATTAATGATGAAGACTGTATTAGGAGTCTACAGCTTAAGAACTGTTTGAGTGTGAGGATATCTACAAGTTATTATTGCTCTCTGGATTTCGAGCTCAGGTTCAAATGTGTCCAGCTCCCTGCATTCTTGCTGCTATCTCCTGAGGAGTTCAAATGGAGAGTGGGAATGCAGAACAGGTTCAGAGAAGCCGAATGGAACGAATAGGCATTCAAATTAGATATTCAGTTAGAGGTAATATTGTCCTCTTCAGACCCAGGGATTACTAGTCAGTTATGGCAGGTTGCATTCTGTAGCTTGCAGGAATTCTCGACACTCTTTGCAATTTCAACTCCTAATTCAGTTAAAGGTCACATCACCAGATTTACCATGCACAAGATGGAGGTAATCCTATGCAATTCTGGTTCATGATGCATTGATTGGAGTTGGCAGAGCATTTACTTTTTTAAAAGAGATCTATATGGTTCCATTGTTGTTGGGACCGTGGGAATCCTTCGCAGACAGTTGTGGCAGGTGGAGTTTAGGGCCTTGCGAGATAAGAAGATTAAGCTGATTCTCAACAGGAAAGAAGTCATCTTCTCAATAAGAGATGGGAACGAGAAGTTTTCTGCGCTAGAAGACAACCTGAAGGTTCATGCTCATGGCTCAACCGGAAGTAAACTAAGGTCTCTGATTCTCAAAGACGTGACTTCAACTTATATGGGCCTTGGTGTTGAAGATCGTATGGGTCACATCCGTGAACAAGCTGCAACAACTATGCATCTCTTCAGCCCCGCTCATTCTCTACCCTCCTTGAGGACAAGGATGATTTGAAGGGGTGGGATTTGTCATGTCCCATGACTATAGGGCACCCGTATATAAGGGCACCCTGGGTGTAGTTATTATTGTTAGTATGTGGCTGGCACATGTGCTATTCTTCTACCCTATTTAGTTGAGAGTCTGTAATCTTCCTTCCTCAGTGAATAGAATTATTGTTTTGTTGTTCATCCCTCTTTGTGGTTTATCCTTCATTTTCACAAAGTGTACATCCCGTGGATCCGAGCTCGATTACTTATTTATTGTGTAGATCACTACATATGGTCCGATTCTAGAAACCATGTGTAATGATAATTTTTGGCAAATATGCTTTTCGAACTTAAAAGCAACATCGTACTCATTCAAACACTTAAGATTTAAATCATGATTCTCAACATAAATTGTTTTTGTGGTCAATGATGTCTCAGAGGTATTTATGCGAGTCTTAGCAATGCTAAACATATTTGGGGAAATAGCCTTTAAGCATCTGCATGATTCGTACTTCGTAGGTATGTGAAACGATACGCATACCTATGACCGTTCAGTGAACAGGACCAATAGTACGCGCACTAGGTATGTGTACCGCTTGGTTGTTCACGAACT
Source organism: Papaver armeniacum (assembly GCA_023531295.1). Taxonomy (NCBI): domain Eukaryota; kingdom Viridiplantae; phylum Streptophyta; class Magnoliopsida; order Ranunculales; family Papaveraceae; genus Papaver; species Papaver armeniacum. Next base: position 344,594 of record JAJJWW010017148.1, read on the forward strand.
CGGATCCTTTACAGTATGCATACTAGGTACGTGTACTGTACCCATTCATGAATCCAGAACCTTTAAGGTACCTACCTATTTTCGGAACCTCATATATCTATGTTATGCGTACTGGGTACGTTTACCTATCCTGAGTCCAGATTTCGGTAAGTTCTTGAAACTCTCTTTTGATGTTTTGAAACATTTCCAAAAACCATGGATATACAGTTGTTGATGGTGGATTTTCATTTAAGGTTAAAATTGTAAAAAAACCAGAAAATTATGCGCTAACATCTTGTAAAAGATAAAGCCATTAATAAGTGTTGAATACTTCTTCACTTTACTAATTCACCTAGAATGGAGCATGTGGCAACAATCCCATTCTGTGAATTAAATACACGAAATTCATCCAGGTTGGATCATGTAGCAACAATCCCATATACCCTGTTAATTTATAGCATTATTAATTAATGCGTGAGCGACCTTGTATTTCCCGTACTCATTATCGGTGCGGCATGACGAGTGAGTGTTGCTCTCAAACAGAGCAACACGAACCTCCAAGCATTATAATGAAAGCATGTACGAAATACCCGACAGCCGCAACTCTCGGTGTGTTATACTAGCCCGATTGAGAACTCTCGGTGTGTTATACTAGCCCGATTGAGCATCCGGGACTGTCCAGTATCGGTCCGGGATATGATCTCGTTCATCCAACCTCACCAAAGCATGATTGGATGGCCGGATCAATTCCATAACCCCCAAGCAGGTATGGAATATTCACTGCCGAACCAATGCGGACCCCGCATGGCGGTCTCCCCAAAAGATTGGCCTAGCTTGCCAAAACGTCCAAACCAGAGCAGTATGGATGGAAAACCCTAAATTAGGGTTTTAGGCACATTACATGTGTCGCAAAACAGTCTCAACCATCCATCTTCGCAGGTATAGATGGAGGGTGTAGATGTAGATTCAAAGGGCCCGAGCATGTCAACACAATCACCGTAGGCGCCTACATACCCGACCCGATCGGCCGGGACCAACCATGGTTGGTCATCCCGATGCGTGCGCCCGAACAAAACATGGTTACACGGCCGTGAAAGCCAAAATTAGGGTTTCGAGCATCACGAGCGTTCATCTTCTCCGGCACGAATGGAGGGTCCCAGATTAGATTAAGAAGGTCCGGTCATACCAGCATGACCACCGTGGGCCCGCCTCTCCCCTCACCTGATCGGCCAAGGCATATCATGCCTGGCTATCCCAAAACGTGCGTCCAAACTAGCGTGGTCACACTTCCCAACTGCAAATCGATCTCGACCACTCAACTTCAGGACGATTTGAGTGGCTTAGATCATGTTTTCATGGGATGATCCAGTATAGGCGTGAACACCCAGCCTACCACCTACACTCAGACCGATCGGCCAAGACCGACCAAGAATTGGTTGTCTTGGAACGCGCGCCCGAAGATGGCATGATGTGCGGCTCTTGCGGCACTAGTTTTCTGTCACAAATTGATCTCGACCACTCAACTTCACTAGGACGGGTGAGTGACCCAGATTATGCTTTCGTGAGGTAATGGGGTATAGGCGCCTACACCGTCATGCCGTCTACACGCATGTACGATCGGCCTGGCCAAAATCATATCCCAAGCTTGGATTCAACCAGGCTGAAGAGGGATGCTTGCGCACCTCCTCTAAAACCCTAATTTCATCAACGGTCGCAGATGAGTGTCTCAAAGATCATCTCGTCCGTCCAACTTCACCGGCTTGGTTATACAGCCCTGGTCAGGAGTTAATTGGTCAGTAAGGCATCTTGGTGATCACCACCCGTCACTTTACCACACCATGATGCAGTACCTGCATAAAATACACACGATACTTCACAAGTATCGACCTCCTGAATAACGACAGTTATTCAATTTGGCATTACATGCTACTTTCTGTGGGTTCCACGATCCACACACTTGAGACATCAATCATGTCACAAACTGGGGGATACATACTGGGGTATTGGTCTGGCGGTTTACAGCGTGCAGCGCGCAATGCGCCATCACAAGAACGTGTCAGGAAGTCATGGACGGTTAGTGATGATGGGAGAAGTGGGCAAGACTGGTCATGTGACACTAACACACGACTCCACTACTCCATCACTCCACTTTCTCCACTTCCCACGAGATACGAAGGTTAGGCTAAAAGACTTGTATAAATAGGTTCTCCTCCCTATTTTCCAAAAACAAGGAGAAACAAGACAAGTCCAGACAACAGAGGCAAGTGTTGGTACAATCGTATTCAAACACCGGAACTGATAGCTTACTCCCTGCAAGCCAGTTCAGCTTTCTGATACAAGTCATTCATAGCCAACATCTTCACATTCTCAACACCTTCTTCGCTTCCCTCCCTAAGATCAACCCCATTTCCTTCACTTTGTGACCGAAACAAGTCTGGAACGGCCATTTCTTGGTTTAGGACGGACTTGCACAGATTGATCTCTCGAATCTACAAGCACTCACCGCGCAGTGCATTTGTTTAAGGTTTAGACTCATTTCTCATTCACACACCCCAAATTACCAAAACCGGCAGAAATAGTTTTCACCCATAAACAACTGTATCATTTCTTGGGAAATTTCCAAATGATCCCATATGACACAAACATAGTTCTTGAACAATTGTAATGACTGATATGTGCCTTAAACATCTTGATTTATTATCAATTGGTTATGCTTTCTTTGTTATTTTTCTTGTGAATTATGTATTTTACATTGCTTTTGAGTTTTATAGGCATTTTGGAGTCATTGGAGTAAAATAAGAGGAAGGTGCAAAAGGTGTAAAACTGTCATTTCACTGGCAATTGTTATTTGCAACCCAACCGAGGATAAGGGGAAACCTGCTAACAGATTCCGTAAAGGCAGACGGTCTTCTGCTAAGGGGCGGCCACCTTTTATCTTTAACTTAACAAGGAAACATATTCTCACTTCTCACTCTTTCATAAGGCCTATTCCTATGCACATGCCAAAACATGATATTTGGCATATATGCACCCACTATGGGTATGCCAAACTTCCAAACTCATATGCCAATATGTTTTTCCTGGCATATAAGCATACACGACAGAGTTACCAGCGAGCGATAGAGTCTCGGTCGCTCGATGGTTAATACATCGCTCGATGGTCTTGAAATCAACAGCGTTAGTCAAGCTGTCGCTTGCTACTATGATAATCGCTAATCATATCTTCATCTAACGGCTACAATTTCCCCCCTCTATATATACCTAATTTCAAACTCATATCAACTCACACCAGAAATTATAAATCTCTCTAGAATTTCTTAATATCTCAATCTTTTTCAAATATAAAACTATCACACCTCCTCTATAATTATATATTTTCTTGTAAAATGGATTCACAAGCACAAACTCAGGGAAAAGGTAAGAAGAACCGAGTCCGTGGTGCAAAATACATCATGATAGAAGATGAATGTATTTGTCGTAATTATGTTTTTTTTTTACCCAAGATTATATCGGTGGTGCGAACAACATGGTAACACCATGTGGGATAATATATTTCAAAAATATGAAGAACAAACCATGAACATCAATGGTCGTGATGCAAAAGGATTGTCGTAACACTTCATTGTAATCAACCTAGGAAGTAGCCGCTTATGTTGCATTGATAATCCAAGCCAAGATAAAAGGCAAGGACAGTGGTCAGACTGATGTTGATTTTGAAAGAGAGGTTCGTACAGATTGGCAACGAAAACATGGTAAACAGTTCGTACATATAGTTAGTCATTTGACCATAATTCCTTGCAGGGAGGCCTCTTTCAGGTCGAATCTCCAGCCTCAAATCTTCATCATCATAGTTAATCCAATCCGAATCACGCCTGGTTTCCTGAATTACCATGTTATGAATAATTATGCAAGTGAGCATAGTCTTGTGCATTTCACGAGGACTCAACCCACGATATGTGCCACAAATTATAGCGAACTTTCTCTTCAAAATTCCAAAAGCGCGTTCCACATCCTTCCTCAGTGTCATTTGGGCATCGTTAAAATATCGGTATGAAAGGCCTAATGGACCACCAGGAGGCTGACGGTAGCATTGAACCAAGGTGGACCATTTTGGGTAGATAACATCCGCAAGATAATAGCAATGAGTGTACTGATGGCCGTTGATCATGAAACGAACAGATGGAGAAATTCCATACTTCAAATCTTCAAACAAAGGCGACTTGTGCAAAATATTAATATCATTTTGTGAACCCGGAAGACCAAAAAAGCGTGTCATATCCAACAACCATAAGAAGCAACAACTTCAAGGATAACTGTTGGTCTTGGATAATGACCTTTATATTGACCAGCCCAATAAACAGGGCATCCATGCCATACCCAATGCACATAATCGAGACTACCTAGTGTTTGTACCCTATTAAAATAGTGTATGTGCGTACCGCACAAACTATTTGATGTCGGCACAATACGGTTTATTGTGGAAACCCGCATGGCTTATTGTGGAAGCTTAACCCGGTTTATTGGAAACCGGTGGGTTTATTGTGGAAACCCGCATGGCTTATTGTGGAAGCCTAACCCGGTTTATTGTGGAAATCGGTGGGTTTATCGTGGAAACCCGCATGGCTTATTGTGGAAGCCTGGATTTGGGTTGTTAGGGAAACCAGTGGGTTTATTGTGGAAACCCACTAGGCTTATTATTGAAGCCCAGGAGTCTTGAATATTTATTTATAATTATTAATATTGTTTGAGATAAATACCGGATCCTAAATTAAAGGGATAATTATCTTAAATATTATTAATTATTCAAGATAATTATTATTCAAGATAAATGAGGATTATGATAAATATTAGGGTTTATCATGAATCTGGACTTGTTTTGGGATTTATACAGATGAGGGAAGTTATTAGGATAACTGTCAAAACCCTAAAGCTACATCTATTTCTGCCTATATATAGAGGCTAAATCTCAACACAAAAAGGTACACAATCTCTATTCCTTTCTTAACAACCTACTTGCATAGAACTCATGTTGATTTTAGCATCGGAGTGTCTTTGCAGGTACCCCCACCATTTTCAATCAACAATTCTTTGGAGAATCTAATCAACGGCGGCGATTCGATCATCATACACGCATCTCGAAGATTGTTGGGGTGATTAATTTTGCACCAACATCTTTTGGCGCCGACTAAGGGGACTACGAAAAGATCGTGCTCCCCATTTGAGAAAAGTTTTTCAAAGCGTTTTTGCTAACTAGGGTTTCAAAGACGTTTGAAAGGAAACTAAACAGATCGCAACCTTTTACGGGAAGTTGCGGTAAGTTCCAACAAGGTACGGAGAGTTGCGGGGAAGTTCGAACTCTTTCGGAAGGTTGCGGGAGATTTCGAACGTTTCGAGAAGGTTGCGGGGAAGTTCGAACTCTTTCGAGAAAGTTGCGGGAGCTTTTAGAACGTTTGAAAGTTGCAGAAGCTACATAACACCTTGAGAAGGTTCTTTGGAGTTTTGAGAACTTTTTCATAAGAGTTGTTGAAGATCGAAAAGTCGCAGGAAGTCCTGCCAAAGTTGTTGAAAGAAATTCTAAAGAATCGAATGGAGGCATCAGGTGCAAACCAACTCGAGATGGATGTGGATGTACCCGCTCGAAACCAATCAAGTCAGCAAGCAAATACACGAGCTTTGAGAAGTCTTGTTGTCCAAGGCTTCGACGAGAGGGATGGAAGAACGACGTCGATGTCGTCAATCGCATCGCTTCACGCTCGCGTTGCAGGGACCGCTCCAAGGGTGAATTATGTGTTGTTGAATAGGTCATCACCCCTGCCTACTAGCGAAGGTTTCGACATCAAGGGGAGAGCTCGGGTCGACGCCCAAGCAACCAGGCCCTGCGTGAGGATGAAGTTGTTGGCAGAGATGTGCGGATTCGAGCTAACAACCCATCGGTTGGACGGACTAACGCCATGCCTGCTGTACAGACTAATCACCAATCGGTTACTCAAGTAACTAATATTCCACCTGTGGCGCCTACTGCTCAGCATAACCAACAGCTCGAACCGGGGAATATCGCTCAGGTAACGCCTGTTGATTTATCAATGCGGGAGCGATTGTAAGAACTCGGAAGAAAGAACGAACGACTTAGGGTCGCGCTGGAGAAAAGGAGGGAAGAAGAAGAAGCAGCCATCCTCGTTCGGAAAATGGAAGATATGCGAATTCTCTAATCAAAGTAGAGTCTCATGGAGAACCTGGCCTCTCTTTTTCCTGAAGAAGAACGTAAAATGTTTGATGAAAAGTGTGAGGTCTTACGTCCAGCACTCTGTTTACAAGATAAATGCTTGCGACTTCAAAGCAATAGAGACAGGGGGACAATGAGTTTATGGAAAATTCGAGTGCATGACACAAATTACACCAAAGTTGCAGCAAATAATTGTGCCAAAACAGCGTTGCCGACAAGAAGAAAAGCTCAAGACGGTACTGCTCAGGAGGCTCCAGATCGGGTCATATGACTAGACCTAGACATCATAAGTCTATCAAGATGAGGAGTAGAGCTTTGAGTTACTGAATTCTGACTCAAAAACGCAGCAGTCCCCATTCAAATGGATAAGCGAGATAAGTATCACGCAATCTAAAAATATCATTCAAACAATTTATAGAGAGCATCTAAGATTTTGCAGACCTTACTTAATGCATGATTGCGCAAAAGCATTGAGAGAAGCTAAATTTCACAACTGTACCGGCAAGAGGCAGAAGTAGAAGTCCTCACAATGCCAAATCGATACATCACGGCGATAAAAGCCCAGACCACATGACGATGTGATTAAAGGGATATCGGAGCAGTATCAAAATTCAATGACGGAAACAAGTTGATATAGAAAAGAAACGAGTTCTACTCTCAGCCAGCAGCCTACATCAAAGTTGCACCTGCAAACTCACTGCTTACACTGTCTTGTTGTGCAATTGACAAATGCCTGTATGTCGGAATTCACAAGGTCAACGAAGGATCGGTGGACTTTAACTACAAATGCAAGTGATCAATCTTCCGTTAAGAAACAAGCTAAGTGTGTACAATCATCTTAAGACCTCGGTGACGGACAAAACAACACGAGGAAGGATGAACGAGGTTTAAGCAAAGCGTACTCGCTTACCCAAGGAATTGAAGCTTTGGGCGCTTAGGAGGAACATCGTATCTTAACCACACTTTTAGTTCTAGTTAGAATCGAAGATACTTTTACATGAAATACATGTGTTTTTCTAACAAAGAGAGAGATCAAAACAAAGTGTTGCGATAGAAGATGGGCGAGAATAAAGCACATGCATCACAACTAGTCGAGACGGTCTACCTATATACTGATTGGTGTACATTCATCGCTCGTAGAAAAAGGGCTTCTAGGCGGCGAATGCTAGGCCGAAAAATCAAGAATTGCTGAGCCACATGAAGGTCATTGCAGGAATTCATTCGGAGGCAAGTAAAGTTTGGCGCATAGGCTTTTATCTCGGCGATACTTCTCGGCCTTATGTGCGAGAATGATGCAATTGAATATACAAAGAAATGCTTAGCACATCGCCTTCTTGGCCCTCTTATAAAAGACCGTTGCATTTGACGAGTTATACTCAATGATGCGCCCATGGCCATTTAGCAAGAAAGGGTCGGATATAATAGATCTGTTTCCGCTTCACTTGGGGCGTCTTTTCTACTTGGGAATATCTCTACGGATATTGGGGGCGGCTAAAGTGTCGCCAAGCATGCAATCAAAGGCAATTTTTTTGAGAAGTCAAAAATAGAAGACATCTTTTCAAAGTATCAATTCAAGCAATGGGGGCGGCTAGGGTTGGACGAACGAACGCCTTGGGAGGTAAATTCTCACTAGTTTGTTACATTATAAATCGAATTTATAATCACAGATGAGAGCATTTTTGCATGTATTTATTAAAGAAATACGTGCAATGTTTTTCTATAAAAGAGAAAAACAAAGGAGAAGTATTTGTAGTTGCGATGTCTTTCTAATAAAGAGAAAGGCAAAAACAAGATGTTTCAACATAATTAAGCTGAAGCTAAAATGGAGCGAAAGGAGCAAAGAAAAGGTATTAAAGAAACTCATATGGCTTATTGAGGAAGCCCAACTGGACTTATTGAGGAAGCCCGGTGGTTTATTAAAGAAACCAAGTCTGGCTTATTGAGGAAGCCCGGTGGTTTATTAAAGAAACCAAGTCTGGATTATTGAGAAAGCCCAACCGACCTTATTATGGAAGCCCAATTTGGTTAATTGTAGAAACCAGTGGGTTTATTGTGGAAACCCACATGGTGATTATAGAAGCCTAGTTCGGTTTATTGTAGAAACAATTGCTTATTATGAAAGAAAATGTATGAATGTCTGTACACCGAGAGATTGTCGCACATTCATTATTAGACACACGAGTATTAAGTCGGAAGATTATAGGCGATACGGGAACAATGGGCAACTAATGTGCCTCGAAAGTTACTAAGCGACTCGCATTCGAAGTGAGGTATGTTCTCAAAGTCGAAGTTGATTTATTAATTTAATCCCGATAATTTTTCTATTAAAGAGATAAATTGGAGTGTTTTTCTATCAAAGAGAAAAACCAAGGAAGCGCTTCATTCACCGTAAGGGTGGGAGATGAACTTAAAGAAGATTTACAAGACCAACACTTAGGTCATATGTTAGCTAATGGAAAAGCGGAGGAGAACATAACATGCCGTCTGTTTGGCATTTGGGTAATTACTATATGGAGTTTAAGTACATCATTGGTACTTTGAACATGTTTGGTGATTTGAGATGGTTAAGTACATTTTTGGTACTTTGAATTATCAAGCCGAGCTCGGGCGAGGCCACACAAATATGTTGGCCAAGGCCACAAAAGGTTATCGGATAAGCGGCATATGGCGAATTTGAACGACCCGAGAAGGTTAGTTCTATTGATTTTCTTAATCCATCAACAAGTTGAGAATTAAGAGGGGCGATGTTTGTACCCTATTAAAATAGTGTATGTGCGTACCGCACAAACTATTTGATGTCGGCACAATACGGTTTATTGTGGAAACCGGGGTGGGTTTATTGTGGAAACCCGCATGGCTTATTGTGGAAGCTTAACCTTAGGTTTGTTGAAACCGGTGGGTTTATTGTGGAAACCCGCATGGCTTATTGTGGAAGCCTAACCCGGTTTATTGTGGAAACCGGTGGGTTTATTGTGGAAACCCGCATGGCTTATTGTGGAAGCCTAACCCGGTTTATTGTGGGAAACCGGTGGGTTTATTGTGGAAACCCGCATGGCTTATTGTGGAAGCCTAACCCGGTTTATTGTGGAAACCGGTGGGTTTATTGTGGAAACCCGCATGGCTTATTGTGGAAGCCTAACCCGGTTTATTGTGGAAACCGGAGGGTTTATTGTGGAAACCCGCATGGCTTATTGTGGAAGCCTAACCCGGTTTATTGTGGAAATCGGTGGGTTTATCGTGGAAACCCGCATGGCTTATTATGGAAGCCTGGATTTGGGTTGTTAGGGAAACCAGTGGGTTTATTGTGGAAACCCACTAGGCTTATTATTGAAGCCCGGAGTCTTGAATATTTATTTATAATTATTAATATTGTTTGAGATAAATACGGGATCCTAAATTAAAGGGATAATTATCTTAAATATTATTAATTATTCAAGATAATTATTATTCAAGATAAATGAGGATTATGATAAATATTAGGGTTTATCATGAATCTGGACTTGTTTTGGGATTTATACAAATGAGGGAAGTTATTAGGATAACTGTCAAAACCCTAAAGCTACATCTATTTACTTTTTATATATAGAGGCTAAATCTCAACACAAAGGTACACAATCTCTATTCCTTTCTTAACAACCTACTTGCATAGAACTCATGTTGATTTTAGCATCGGAGTGTCTTTGCAGTACCCCACCATTTTCAATCAACAATTCTTTGGAGAATCTAATCAACGGCGGCGATTCGATCATCATACACGCATCTCGAAGATTGTTGGGGTGATTAATTTTGCACCAACACCTAGCATTCCTGGGAATCCCCTTTCCTCATTCTCCCTTAATATTTGTCTAACATCTTCGTCGGTAGGTTTTCGTAAATATGTTAGACCAAAATGATTAATCATTACTTCACAGAACAATGAAAGGTAAGTGTAAGAAGTTGTTTTACCCATATGAAGGTACTCATCGTTCGCATCCGCTGGAGTGCCATAACCTAGAATCCTTAAATCCGAAGTAACTTTTTGTTCAGGACTATGACCTCTAATATTCAGTGCATCAAACTGATAATTAAATTGAGCTTCTACTCGACAAAGCTCTTCAATAATCTTTTTCACCAGATGACGAGTCATGCGGAATCGACCTTGAAAATCTCGATCAGAGTACACACAATTGGGAAGAAAATAATCGTGCATGAGCTTCTGATGGTAAAATTCCCTCCCTCGATACGTATATCTTCTTGATAATACTTTTTTGGGCTCTGGAACTCTTGGTATTTGACCCGTATGTACAAGAATCAAAATTTCGATTAGTTTATTATCTTTTGCTTCCTCTTCGTCAATTTCTTGCAGCCTCATACGAGACCTTTCTTGATGTAACCTGAACCGATTCATAATAATATCCCTTTCTTCATTGGATCTCGACATTGAGATGATTAATGAAACTTAAAATTGAGAATATAGGTAAAATATCTGTAGAAGCAGGTGTGAGTTATCTAGAGAGGTAAAATGGCGTATATATAGGAACCATAGGGGGAATAGCCGTTGCAGAATAACTACTGGGCGATAACCATTGTATCGCCAGCGTTATTATTTAAAGCGAGCGATTTTAACAATATAGGTAGCGTTAAAGTCTTTAAAGCCATTGATATTGTGAATATCGCTCGATAGCAAGTCAGTCGCTAATTGGTTTCCCCATAGTGGCACAGATGGTTTGCCATGCCACCTGGCATGCCAAACACCATTTTTTTGGCATGTGCATAGGAATAGGCCTAAGAAGTATTATCAGCTGTCGGCATACATGGGGTTTAGCTCATCAGTTGAGGCTAAGGGTTTGCGGACAGAAACTAAGAAGCTTTGTCATAGTCTGGGTTTGAATATCAGGCGAAGAATCAGTCGAGAATAACAAGGAGCTATTGCCCTTGAACTAGGGGATGAACTAAGTAGATTGGAGTGGTATCTCAGAAGTTCAATTAGAATTAGAAGATGGGTTGAGATGAATTTTCAATTTGGCAGCAAGATGAAGCAAGTTTTGGGCAGAATAAACACCTGAGAAACAATGAAGAACATAACTACTGCCATTGAGTTTTGGTACTTCTGTGAATATTTATGAGTGCAGTTCTGATATTATGAATGAATGTGTTTGTTGTTTGATTGAATTATTGATATAGGGAAGGATATGAGATGATCTCATAAACCAAGAGAGAGTTCATGTCTGCATCACCAGTTTCTCGCATACAAACTATTTGTGAAAATGTCTGAGCCACAAGATTCCACAAATTCAAGTTCCGTCGCCAACAATTTGTTGTACCAGGTTTGCCCTGGACTTCTGTGAATCTTTGTGAATGGTTAGGACAGGGTTGAGTTTGAGAACAACACGAAATTATTGGTATGAGTAACATATACAGTTTTGAGTTTTATTGTGACTGGAAAGTTAGGCCTGAAGACAAGTTGTTGCCATTGGGTCTGTTGGGATTGAATGAGACGTATTTGGAAGGGTTGATACATGATTTAGAGGCTTGGAAGGACAGGGAACCTCGGGATAGATTCTGAGCCGAGAAAACAGGAAGAGGTCTGAATTTGCCGTGGACTTGTGGCCTGTTTTAGAAGAGTTAGACTTCAGTAAGTTGGGTTGTATGCATATTCGAGTCTTGGCTCGAGTTAGGACTTATTTGGTGTTGTATTTTGAGCTGGGTAGCCAGAAGTGTGTTATTTTCATGGTTCGTGTGAATGTTTTCGAAGAGGTTTTTTGCCGTATATTCTGTAAAGAAGGCGGTTATTGTTTAGGAAACTTAGGTCAGGGAGTTTGATCGCTTGCCGTATATTCTGTAAAGAAGGCGGTTATTGTTTAGGAAACTTGGGTCAGGGGAGTTTGATCGCAAAATAAGAAACAACGAGCTATAAAAAGATAACCCTTGACTGCCAGGAAATCATCATCCCAGACCCCTTCACAACTTCCGTTCACTACAACAGAGAGGAGCTCTGCTCCTCTCCAACCATCACTACCACTTTCATCCGCTTCAACTGCATATCCACCTGCACATCTGCATACCACCTGCATCTACCTTCATCACCCGTCTCTGTCCATCTTTTGCATCTCCACCAGTTCCATATTATCTCTAGCCATCACCACTTTCATCCCATATAACCACCTGCATACAGCACCATCAGTCATCCAAAGCACCACCTCGGAGTTCCTCTTGTCTGTGTCGTACTACAACACTGAGTTTACGACAGCGAGCATAATCCATAATCACCAGGTCACCAGTCCGCATGTCCACAACAATCACCTGCACATCCGCATCGTCACCTGCTGTCTATTTGGTTTGCTTAGTTGGTTTTACATTCAAGTTTTCTGTTTTCTTCTATGCCATGAACTCCAGTAGCTAAATACCTGTTTGGTTAGAGATTATTTTGATATTGTGAGTTGAATTTATGAGTTGATATTTCTTTTGAATATCGTTTTATTGCTTGTCTTCTTCCGTGTTTATGACCATGAATTGTTTGCAGGGTGTTTGAGTGGCCAATAAAATATCTTGTTTGCTATATTAATGCAAGATTATTGAGCAGTAATCCGTAATTGTTATAGTGATTTAATCATAAATAGCAAAGCATCAATGTTGCAATGGGATGTTGTGGATTTTGATGTGTATTTGACAAACCTAAGTTAACATGTCGAACTTACGAGCATGTGGTTAGGATTAATCCGACTCATAGGACATACGGTTAGTTGAGTTACATTAGAGAGATTATTCAAAGTGGCTTGATTGACTAGACACGAGTAGAGAACTTATTCTACGAAGTGAGTTTGGAGTTTAATGGACTTGTTGAACTTATAACTTGTCTAGGATTGTTAATAAACATATTTTGAAGAAGATTCATGTTCACTAGTAGAGAAAGGCCCTTAATTATTCTCATCCTCAATGTTCATATCCATATTTGTTTTGTAGTTTTTGCATTATTTATATTTTCATAAATTAAATCGACAACTTTAGCTCAACTCTCCCTTAGGAACGAACCTGCTTATCATTGTGATATTCATTACTACAAGAAAAGTAAGGAATCTATTTTTTGTGAGTTTGACACCTCACAAATGACCCGACCCTCCACTGATACTGAAAAAAATGGGGGTCTAACAACCACACCCAATATTTAGTTTCGGCAATATGTATATGGACTAACTCCAATATAATTCCAAGAGAATCAACAAGACAGTCAGACTCAATCAATGGAAATATATCCAAGAGTTGTATCTTTGTTTCTCAATGTAATCAACAAATCAAACAGATAGAATCCTCGAGCTTGATTATTATGAGAAACAACTTGAACGGTACCAAAGACCAATGTTCAAGTGTCAATCAATTTATATCAACAACTAAAGGTTGGAATATCTAATTGATTGAACTACACACAACCTGTGCTATTTCAATTATATAAACAAATATAACGCGAAAAAGAAATAACACAGACACCAGAATTTTTGTTAACGAGGAAACCGCAAATGCAGAAATACCCCGGGACCTAGTCCAGATTTGAACACCACATTGTATTAAGCCGCTACAGACTCTAGCCTACTACAAGTTAACTTCGGACTGGAATGTATTTGAGCCTAATCAATCTCACATTGATCAATGTATAGTCGCGTTCCTTATGCCTCTGAACCCCAGCAGGACTCTACGCACTTGATTCCCTTAGCTGATCTCACCCACAACTAAGAGTTGCTACGACCGAAAGTCGAAGACTTGATAACAAATCTGTCTCGCATAGAAAAGTCTATTGGATAGATAAATTTGTCTCCCACAGATATACCTATGAGTTTTTGTTTCGTCTTTTGATAAATCAAGGTGAACATGAACCAATTGATATACCAGACTTATATTCCTGAAGAGCAGCCTAGTAATATCAATCATCTCACAATAATCTTAATCGTATGGTAGCGGAACAAGATATTGTGGAATCACAAACGATGATACGAAGATGTTTGTGACTACTTTTTATCTTACTTATCGGAGATTAAATCTTGAGCAAATCTTAATGAAGACAGTACTCAATACGATAGAACAAAGTAAGATCAGAACACGCAACTACAAAGAAAATAGTTGGGTCAGGCTTCAGAATCCCAATGAAGTCTTTAAGTCGTTAACCTATAATGGTTTTAGAAAAACCTAGGTCAAAGGATAATCGACTCTAGTGCCAACTAGTATCACACATGAGGTGTGGGGATTAGGTTTCCTAGTTGCTAGAGTTATCCCTTATACAGTCTTCAAATTAGTGCTTGCAATCAATGTTACCTTGGTAACAAAGCATTCAATATTTACTGTTAGATGAATAGCTGATTAGATTCAAGCTAATATCTTTCAACCATTAGATCGAACTTAGCTTGTTATACACAAATGAAATGTACCTTTATTTAGATATGGTTAACCGTACCTAAATGTGTACACTTAGTTGGCTCAACAATAATTAACCGAAGTTAGCCATATGAACACTTTCATATCAACCTTGTTCATCTTAATCACAACTAATTCAAATGACTCAAATGAAACTAGTTATAGAGTTGTTCAATTGTTTATATTCTCGTTGAAGTATACAAGACACAATTGAAGCAAAATCGGTTTTGATTCACTCGAATCAGTTCATGAACATAATAGCCACGGTTTACAAATATTGCATTCCTTATTATATAAATGTATTTGTTCATGAGTATGTAAACATACTTGACCGATTTTAGAACTTAACCTACTCAAGTATGCAAACATGTACGCATACCTAAGTTCTCATACCTGATCTTGTTCGCCAGTATGCAAACATGTACGCATACTATCGTTCATGACCGACTCAGTTGAAATCAGTATGCATACGGGTATGTATACTATAGTTCTCGGACTTCAACTTTTGAATCAGTACGCATAAGGGTATGCATACTAAATTCCTGGACTTGGAAAATACTTGCAACAATACGCATATTGTGCAATATCCAATCAATGGTTAATTGTCCTTGTTAGAGCACTGCTTGGTAGAACTCGCAAGCGTTGCTATATCAAGCTTGTTTGTCAAGTTTAGTTGCCAAACTATAAGTATTGATTTCTAGTCTACTTATAGCTAAGTCTCGGATTAGGATTGAAAGTGTAGTTGAGATTTAGACTTCAAGGCGTTAATCGATTGAAGACGAATAACTACTAAGGGGAGCTTGTGGAACTTCATAAACAAAAGGTATGTGGAGACTTGAACTCATCTATCACTCAAAAATCTATCTACTCTATCTCCTATTTGAGACAAAAGTCGTATAGCTATATAGACTTCAATTATACACATTTGAAATTTCGAGATGAGTTTAACTCGCTTACATATTTCTCGAAATATGTGTTGGTAAGCTTTCACTTTAACCAAGTTAATCTTATATTCTTGACGAAAGTCAAAGATGATCATGTGAAAATCGCCTGGTATCATCTTATATGATTTTTGGTGTAGACTTGGAATGTTTCGTATTTATCATTCGATCACTTGAAAATTTCTTTGAAGCCAATACTTTGTGTGAGACAGTTATTCCCGTCTTCCAAGAATGTTTCAATGATTGAAATGGGAGTTTAAAACAATTAACCATTAATTGTATATAGCACAGTATGCGTACTTGTATGCTAACTGTTGCAAGTTATTCCAAGTCCGGGAACCATAGTATGCATACATGTATGCATACATATTGGTTAGTTGAAGTCGGAGAACTTAGTATGCATACCCGTATGCGTACCGGCGTAAGTTCAAGTCCAGAAATTCAACTGAGTTTGGTGGTGTACGACAGTATGCGTACACGGTCGCATACTAGCGAACCCGGACCAAGTCCAGCTATTTAGGTTTACGTACCCGTTTGCATACTTGAGTAGGTTATGTTCTAAAATCGGTTTGTTCATGAAATAATACATTTATAAATTAAGAAATGCAATCCTTTGCAAACCGGTGCTATAATGTTCATGAATTTATTCGAGTGAATGAAAATCGATTTTGCTTTAATTGTGTCTTGTATACTTCTATGAGAATATAAACAATTGAACAACTCTATAACTAGTTTCATTTGAGCCATTTGAACTAGTTGTGATTAAGATGAACAAGGTTGTTATGAAAGTGTTCATATGGCTAACTTCGGTTAACTATTGTTGAGCCAACAAGGTGTACACCTTTAGGTACGGTTACTCATATCTAAATGAAGTCGATTTTCATTTGTGTGTAACAAGATAAGTTCGATCTAACGGTTGAAATATATTAGCTTGAGTTTAAGCAGATTTTCATCTAACGGTGAATATTGAATGCTTTGTTACCAAGTTAGCATTGATTGTAAACCCTGATTTGAAGACTATATAAAGGAGAACTCTAGCAATTGGGAAACCTAATCCCCATACCTCATGTGTGATACTAGTTGTGACTAGAGTCGATACTCCTTTAACCTAGGTTTTCCTAAAACCATTATAGGTGGATGACTTAAAGACTTCATTGGGATTGTGAAGCCAGACCCAACTATTTTCTCCGTAGTTACGTGTCCTGATCTAGCTTTAGTCTATCGTATTGAGTATTATCTTCTCTAAGATTTGCTCGAGATTTAATCTCCGATAGGCAAGATAAAAAGTAGTCACAAACATCTTCGTCTCATCGTTTGTGATTCCACAATTTCCTATTTCGCTACCATACGATTAAGATTATTATGAGGTGACTGATATTACTAGGCTGTTCTTCGGGAATATAAGTCCGGTGTATCAATTGGTTCCTGTTCACCTTGATTTATCAAAAGACGGAACAAAACTCATAGGTATTTTGTGGGAGGCAGATTTATCTATTCAATAGACTTTTCTGTGTGATACAGATTTGTTCATTAAGTCTTCGACTTTGGGTCGTAGCAACTCTTAGTTGTGGGTGAGATCAACTAAGGGAATCAAACGCTTAAAGTCATGTTGTGATTCAGAGGCGTAAGGAACACGACTGTACCTTGATCAGTGTAAGATTGGTTAGGGCTCCACTACATTCCAGTCCGAAGTGAACTTGCAATCGGCTAGTGTGTGTAGCGGCTTAATACAGTATGGTATTCAAATTTGGACTAGGTCCAGGGGTTTTTATGCATTTTCAGTTTCCTCGATAACAAAACCTCTGGTGTCTGTGTTATTTATTTTCCGCATAATATTTGCTTATATAAATGAAATATCACAGGTTGTGCGTAAGTTCAATTAATTGTGAATCCGACCTTTGGTTGTTGATAAAATTGATTGACAGTTGGATATTGGTTTTTGATACCATCCAAGTTGTTTCTTATACTAATCAGCCTCACGGATTTCTATCTGTTTGATTTGCTGATTACATTAAGAAACAGAGATATAACTCTTGGATATATTTCTTGATTGAGCTTGCTTTATTAGTTGGTGTTCTCAGAATTATATTGGAGTTAGTCCATACAAATTGCCTAAGTGAAATATTGGGTGTAGTTGTTAGACCCCCGCTTTTTCAATTGGTAACAGAGCAGGCAAACACTTTTAAGACCTCATAAGTCTGTGTTTGTAGCGATCTGACTCTATGGACAGAAGTGTTATCTCTATAAACGTACCGCCAGTCTTCGGTGGCTCGAATTACTTATGGTGGAAAATTGCTATGCGTGCCTTTCTTCAAGCGCGTGATTTTCAATCATGGGTTCGTGTAGTTAATGGCTATGATCCTCTAGGTTTTACAGAAGGCGATGTAACTGTTCCAAAGGATATTGTTGATTATGATGTTGTCGAGATTTTTGCTGCAAAGCAAATTTCTGACGGAATAAATGCTATCATCCAAGCTATTACCCCAGATCTTCAGCACCATGTGACTATGTGCACTAAGTCCAAAGAAGCCTGAGATATCTTAGAAATGGTATTTGAAGGGAACTCCTCTGAGAAAGAAGATATGCTTCAAAACTTAAATTCTGGTTGGGAAAACCTTCGTATGGCTGATGAAGATTCTTTTGATGAGTTTAATCACAAAGTGTCTGAAATTGTTAATGCATCTTTTCTTTTGCATTGGGTAAGACTATTCCTGAAAAGGACATTGTGATGAAAATTCTCAGATCGTTGCCAGCCAAATACGATTCTAAGAAGCATGCCATCGTTGAAGGAAATAACCTTAATACTCTATCCATAAATACTTTGGTTGGGAAGTTAAAGATCTTTGATCATGAGCATACACCCAAATATGGAAAGGATATTGCTTTCAAAGCACAAAAGAACATAAAATTTCTTGACAAAAGTAAATGTGTTGGCAACTCTGTAGATGATCCTATTAAGACTGATTCGCTAGATGAAGATCTTGATAACTCAGTCACTCTGATCATAAGACCTTTTAGAGATCTTCTTTTGAATATAAGTAAACGGTTCGTCAGAGATAAGCCTTGATCATCAGTTAAACCTCGTGACCGGGTTCCTCCTAAAAACAGGGATATAGTCGATACTGATGATGAGGATATGCCTCAGTGCTTCAAGTGTAAAGCTTTTGGTCATTTTTCCAATGAGTGTCCAAATCGTAGAAAATACACCGAGAACAAAGGTTTTGCTGCAACTCTTGATGAAATATTTGATCACTATGATTCAAATGAAGATGAAAAATCAAGTGTTGTACGCCTTGCCAAAAATATTGATTTTGATAATTGTAACAATACTCACATAAATCTTGATATTTTTCCTGGAGAAACTTCTTCAACTATTATGGAGGACAAAATGGATTTTTCTCTATCTTTTGGAAATTCTATTTCTAATGTTTCAGGTACTACAATCTGTCTAGCTGCTTGCTCCGCTATGGTGTTTGAACCATCCTCAACTTTGACATCTTCTTATTGTACTATTAAGGGTCACGGACTCTCTAGTTCTTTCAAGTACAAGCATAAAGTGAGATATGTCAATAAATTTCAACGGAGAGCAAATCGATTAACAAACAAGCTCAAACTTGTTCAGAAGTCGTCTTGCGTATGTAAACTCAACTCTTCTCCAAAGAAGTTAATTTCTAAAGAAAAAGTTAGACCACTACAGAAAAGAACATGTTCTAAACATTCTATGAAAGAGGACTTTAGGAACTCTTTCCAAAAAGGTCATGGTGGACAGATTATTGTTCACCCCAACACAGCTTAATTATGTTGGTTGTGCATCTTGTCTCAAGTGCCTGATCCCAAAGAGACAAGAGTTTAGCACTTTCCGGTCTTAAGGAAAAAAAAAGGTTTTTTTTTTTATTTGTTTTGATTTTGGTTGATCTTTTTGTTAGAGCACTGCTCGGTCGAACTCGCAAGCGTTGCTATCTCAAGCTTGTTGTCAAGTTTAGTTGCCAAAACTACAAGTTTTGATTTCTAGTCTACTTATAGCTAAGTCTCGGTTTAGGATAGAAAGTGTAGTTGAGCATTATACTTCACGTCGTTTATCAATTGAAGGCGAAGAACTACTAAGGGGAGCTTGTGGAACTTCATCAACAAAAGGTATGTGGATACTTGAACTCAACTATCACTCAAAATTCTATCTACTCTATCTCCTATTTGAGACAAAAATCGTATAGCTATATAGACTTCAATTATACACATTTGATATTTCGAGCTGAGTTTAACTCACTTACATATTTCTCGAATTATGTGTTGGTAAGCTTTTTCTTTAACCAAGTTCATTTTATATTCTTGACGAAAGTCAAAAGATGATCATGTGAAAATCGCCTGGTAACAACTTACAGGATTTGTGTGAGACAGTCATTGATGTAGACTCGGAATATTTCGTATTGATCATTCGATCACTTGAAAATTGCTTTGAAGCTAATAGTTTGTGTGAGACAGCTATGACGAGGTGTCGAACTCGCAAAAATAAATGCATTACTTCTCTTACACTAACTAGTAGTACAATGACAAGCAGGTTCGTTCCTAAGGGAGAGTTGAGCTAAAGTTGTCGATTCAATTTTTGAATATTAATGCAAATATATGAGATGAGAATGATCGAAGACTTTTTCTCGGTCACAAAACATGAATCTTATCAATATAGCTATGTTTCTGCAATCACCCATTACTAATAACCCTAGAATATTTAGTACGCTCAAATACTCCACAATCTCAAATTCACCGGACACGGAAGCGCTCGACTACCGGATTCTACTTGCCAAGTTTCCTAGAAGTACGCTCTCTAGGTGTGACTCAATCACATGCATTAATTTCTGCGAGATAGGCTATTCCTAGTGAAAAATACAAAAGCTCGATTCATCTGCTAGTGTCATTCAATACATATGATTACTTAATAAAATCCCATCGTCAATAACCACATAATACTACTTGTATTAAGACTCTCTAGACAATTAAGGGTCGAAGAGGTCTCAACTAGTATTAGAATCATCCATAAACCAATTTAATTTGCAGCTTAAACGATTCACAAATAACTCATAAACATTATTAGCACGGTAGAGAATAAGCAATAACAAGATGAATTGCGAAACAAACTTATTTTAAATATCAATTTGAGTTCATATTCTGGACATAAAAATCGTCCCTAATCAGGATGCAATTAGCTACTGGAGTTCATAATAAACACAACAAAATATAATAATAGACAAGAGAAATGATCTAGCAAACCAACGCAGCAGCAGGTGGAGTGAATGATGTATGGCTTGGTAGTGACGTCGTAAGGCGAGGTGAACTGTGGAGTTGTTATTGTTGCTGGTGCTGGTTGCGACCTCATGCCTATGCAGTACTCTAGTGGTGGTTGTATTGCTGCAGAAGGCTTGATACAGGAGCTTGCGATGAAACTGGTGTTGTTTGAGTATGAAATGCAGCTGCTGTTGGTGGTAGGATTGGTGATGATGTAGATGGTATGCAGGTGGATAGAGATGCAGGTGATGATGTATGAAGTGGATGGATATGCAGAACTGGGGATGATGGAGATGTGAATGGAGGTGGTGATGATAAGAGAGGAGCAGAGAGCTCCTCTCTGCTGGTGATGCAAAACAGGTGCGAGAGGGTATGAGATGATATTTTGTAAACCTAGTTTAATATCATCCCACACAAAGCAAATTTCCTACGCAAAACAGGTGCTGGTGTTTTATAACTTTCTTGTCCCCTTGCTGCGGACTTGCATCCCACGCAAAGCAAATTTCCTGATTCTCCGCAGCTTCTAAATCAAGTCCTAGTCGCTGCCAAATAAACCCATGTACTCAGCCAGTAAACCACGGCTAACGACTGCTCTTTTCCTAGCCACTTCTCGGAAAGAACATCATCTTTTCATCTGTTTTTCCGGCCTGGGAATATCACCAAATCCATATTGAATCTAAACCGAATATCAGTGAACATAATACCCACTGTCCATATTAATCTCAGCTACTAGATAGCGTCCTAACTGTTGTCTATAAGCCGTCGTGTACTTCCTAGAACCATGACTAGCAGCTACAACTGGTGACCGTATCTCTGCCGAAAACCTCACAAACTCGAGCCATACTGTTGTGGATACGCATCCAGTTCAAATTCTTGTAACAATCTACTTCAGAAAACCCTTGTAAAGACCCACAAAATCAATCACAACAGCAGCACATTTTATCTGAAATTTGTGCTCAAACTACAACCCATAGCTCCTCCAAATTGAACCAACAGTTGTGTGTTCTTCTCATCTGGCAAACGACCCATCAGTCCGCTGGCTAGCTGCGGCAACAGATGGTTCAACTAATAATTGTGTAAAACTGTTGTCTCAAGCATTTTTTTCTAACAGTGAATGTGCATTATACTGATGATGTAGATATAGAATCTGTGGTGATTTCTAAGGTCACCCAATCTCCTTCCCTGTAAGAAATTCAAATTCATACACTTTCACACAAACCCATTCATTTAAGAACTCAAATACTGCCTTGAGTCTTTCACGTTATCAATGGTAGGAGCTCAGGTTCTTCATTGATGTCTTAGCAGGTAAATAAAGAGAGAACTGCATTTAGATTTGTCGCCTGAATGTATAAGAGATAGGTGCCCTGAGTAGAACCAGGTGGGCGCTTCAATGAATGTTGTTTATGGTGAAAAAGAACCTTCTGTCTTTCTACAATTCAAGTCCGTCAATTCCAATGTCGCCGAGCAATGAATTAAGCTCATATTTTCTTTGTTTCACGTCGCATGACTCCAAAATACCTACAAAAATCATAACATACAAAAATACAAGAGAAATAACTTAGAAAAGCATACGAAATTGATATTCAAACGATGTATTTTAGGCACTTATCAAGCTATTGTCGTATTCCAAGAATGTTTCAATGGTTGAAATGAGAGTTTAGAACAATTGGATATAAGCATAGTGTGCGTACTTGCATATATTTAATCCATGTCAGGGAAACATGGTATGCATACCCGTATGCGTACTAGTTGGTCTGGGGAAGTCCGGGAACCTGGTATGCGTACAGGAACGCGTACCGACGTAAGGTTCAGGTCCGGGAATTTCTGCTGATATTGGATGGTATGCATACAATTCACGTACTGGTGAAACCAAAACTTGGTTCGGCCATTTAGGTACGCGTACCCGTATGCATACCTAAGTGGATAATGTTCTAAAATCGGTTGTTCATGAACTAATACATTTATATATTAAGGAATGCAATCTTTTGCATACCATGGATATAATGTTCATGACTTGATTTATATAATTTAAAATCGATTTTGCTTCAATTGTATCTTGTATACTTCTATGAGAATATAAACAATTGAACAACTCTAGAACTAGTTACATTTGAGTCATTTGAACTAGTTATGGTTAAGATGAATAAGGTTGATATGAAAGTGTTCATATGGATAACTTCGGTTAACTATTGTTGAGCCAACAAGGTGCACACGTTTAGGTACGGTTAACCATATCTAAATGAAGTCACTTTTCATTTTTGTGTAACAAGCTAAGTTCAATCTAACGGTGAATATTGAATGCTTTGTTACCAAGGTAGCATTGATTGCAAACCCTGATTTGAAGACTATATAAAGGATAACTCTAGCAACTGGGAAACCTAATCCCCATACCTCATGTGTGATACTAGTTATGACTAGAGTCGATACTCCTTTAACCTAGATTTTTCCTAAAACCATATAGGTGTATGACTTAAAGACTTCATTGGGATTGTGAAGCCAGACACAACTATTTTCTCCGTAGTTGCGTGTCCTGATCTTTCTTTAGTCTATCCTATTGAGTACTATCTTCTCTAAGATTTGCTCGAGATTTAATCTCCGATAGGCAAGATAAAACGTAGTCTCAAACATCTTCGTCTCATCGTTTGTGATTCCACAATTTCTTATTTCGCTACCATACGATTAAGATTATTGTGAGGTGATTGATATTGCTAGGATGTTCTTCGGGAATATAAGTTAGGTGTATGAATTGGTTCCTGTTCACCTTGATTTATCAAAAGACGGAACAAAACTCATAGGTATTTATGTGTGAGACAGATTTATATATTCAATAGACTTTTCTGTGTGATACAGATTTGTTTATCAAGTCTTCGACTTTGGGTCGTAGCAACTCTTAGTTGTGGGTGAGATCAGCTAAGGGAATCAAATGCGTAGAGTCCTGTTGGGATTCATAGGCGTAAGGAACGCGACTGTACCTTGATCAATGTAAGATTGGTTAGGGCTCCACTACATTCCAATCCGAAGTTAACTTGCAATGGGCTAGTGTGTGTAGCGGCTTAATACGGTATGGTGTTCAAATATGGACTAGGTCCCGGGGTTTTTCTGCATTTTCAGTTTCCTCGATAACAAAACTTCTGGTGTCTGTGTTATTTCTTTTTCTCATAATATTTGTTTATATAATAGAAATATCATAGGTTGTACGTAAGTTCATTCAATTGTGAATCCGAACTTTGGTTGTTGATTGAATTTATTGACAGTTGGATATTAGCTTTTGATATCGTCCAAGTTGTTTCTTATACTAATCAGCCTCACGGATTTATCTGTTTGATTTGCTGATTACATTAAGAAACAGAGATATAACTCTTGGATATATTTCTTGATTGAGCTCGCTTTATTAGTTGGTGCTCTCAGAATTATATTGGAGTTAGTCCATACAAATTTCCTAAGCGAAATATTGGGTGTAGTTGTTAGACCCTCGCTTTTTCAATTGGTATCTGAGCATGCAAACACGTTTAAGACCTCATAAGTCTGTGTTTGTAGCGATCTGACTCTATGAACATAAGTGTTATCTCTATAAACGTACCGCCAGTCTTCGGTGGCTCGAATTGCTTATGGTGGAAAATTATTATGCGTGCCTTTCTTCAAGCATGTGATTTTCAGTCATGGGTTCGTGTAGTTAATGGCTATGATCCTCCAGATGTTACAGAAGGCGATGTAACTGTTCCAAAGGATATTGTTGATTATGATGCTGTCGAGATTCTTGCTGAAAAGCAAATTTCTGACGAATTAAATGCTATCATCCATGCCATTACCCCAGATCTTCAGCACCATGTGACTATGTGCACTAAGTCCAAAGAAGCCTGAGATATCTTAGAAACGGTATTCGAAGGGAACTCCTCTGAGAAAGAAGATAGGCTTAAAAACTTAAATTCTGATTGGGAAAATCTTCGTATGGCTGATGAAGATTCTTTTGATGAGTATAATCACAAAGTGTCTGAAATTGTTAATGCATCTTTTCTTTTGCATTGGGTAAGACTATTCCTGAAAAGGACATTGTGATTAAAATTCTCAGATCGTTGCCAGCCAAATACGATTCTAAGAAGCATGCCATCATTGAAGGAAACAACCTTAATACTCTATCCATAAATACTTTGGTTGGGAAGTTAAAGATCTTTGATTATGAGCATACATCCAAATATGGAAAGGATATTGCTTTCAAAGCACAAAAGAACATAAAATTGCTTGACAAAAGTAAATGTGTTGGCAACTCGCAGATGATCCTATTAAGACCGATTCGCTTGAGATGAAGATCTTGATAACTCAGTCACTCTCATCACAAGACCTTTTAAAGATCTTCTTTTGAATAGAAGTAAACGGTTCGTCAGAGATAATCCTAGATCATCAGTTAAACCTCATGACCGGGTTCCTCCTAAAAACAGGGATACAGTCGATACTGATGATGAGGATATGCCTCAGTGCTTCAAGTGTAAAGGTTTTGGTCATTTTGCCAATGAGTGTCCAAATCGTAGAAAATACACTGGGAACAAAGGTTTTGCTGCAACTCTTGATGAAATGTCTGATCACTATGATTCAAATGAAGATGAAAAATCAAGTGTTATACTCCTTGCCAAAAATATTGATTTTGATAATTGTAACAATACTCACATCAATCTTGATATTTTTCCTGGAGAAACTTCCTCAACTATTGTGGAGGAAAAAATGGATTTTTCTCTATCTTCTGGAAATTCTATTTCTAATTTTTCAGGTACTACAATCTGTCTAGCAGCTTGCTCCACTATGGTGTTTGAACCATCCTCCACTTTGACATGTTCTTACTGTACTATTAAGCATCACGGACTCTCTAGTTGTTTCAAGTACAAGCATAAAGTAAGATATATCAATAAATTTCAACGTAGAGCAAATCGATTAACAAACAAGCTCAAACTTGTTCAGAAGTCGTCTGACGTATGTAAACTCAACTCTTCTCCAAAGAAGTTAATTTCTAAAGAAAAAGTTAGACCACTACAGAAAAGAACATGGTATAGACATTCTATGAAAGAGGACTTTAGAAACTCTTTCCAAAAAGGTCATGGTGGATGATTATTGTTCACCCCAACACAACTTAATTATGTTGGTTGTGCATCTTGTCTCAAGTGCCTGATCCCAAAGAGACAAGAGTTTAGCACTTTTAGGTCTTAAGAAAAAAAAAGTTTTTTTTTTATTTGTTTTGATTTTTGTTGATCTTTTGTTAGAGCACTGCTCGGTCGAACTCGCAAGCGTTGCTATCTCAAACTTGTTGTCAAGTTTAGTTGCCAAAACTATAAGTCTTGATTTCTAGTCTACTTATAGCTAAGTTTCGGTTTAGGATAGAAAGTGTATTTGAGCATT
The DNA here is from genome assembly GCA_023531295.1 of Papaver armeniacum. Classification (NCBI taxonomy): domain Eukaryota; kingdom Viridiplantae; phylum Streptophyta; class Magnoliopsida; order Ranunculales; family Papaveraceae; genus Papaver; species Papaver armeniacum. Next base: position 370,781 of record JAJJWW010017148.1, read on the forward strand.
AGACTTCACGGCGTTTATCAATTGAAGACGAAGAACTACTAAGGGGAGATTGTGGAACTTCATCAACAAAAGGTATGTGGAGACTTGAACTCAACTATCACTCAAAAGTATATCTACTGTATCTCCTATTTGAGACAAAAATCGTATAGCTATATAGACTTCAATTATACACATTTGATATTTCGAGCTGAGTTTAACTCGCTTACATATTTCTCGAATTATGTGTTGGTAAGCTTTCGCTTTAACCAAGTTCATCTTATATTCTTGACGAAAGTCAAAAGATGATCATGTGAAAATCGCCTGGTAACATCTTACATGATTTGTGTGAGACGGACATTTTATGTAGACTTGAAATATTTCGTATTGATCATTCGATCACTTGAAAATTGTTTTGAAGCTAATAGTTTGTGTGAGACATCTATTGTCGTCTTCCAAGAATGTTTCAATGGTTGAAATGAGAGTTTAGAACAATTGGATATAAGCATAGTGTGCGTACTTGCGTATATTTAATCCATGTCCGGGAACCATGGTATGCATACCCGTATGCGTACTAGTTGGTTTGAGGAAGTCTAAGAACCTGGTATGCGTACCGGTACGCGTACTGGCGTATGGTTCAGGTCCGGGAATTTCTGCTGAGTTTGGATGGTATGCATACCAATTCGTGTACTGGCGAAACCCAAACTTTGTTTGGCCGTCTAGGTACGCGTACCCGTATGCATACTTAAGTGGATAATGTTCTAAAATCGGTTATTCATGAACTAATACATTTATATATTAAGGAATGCAATCTTTTGCATACCGTGGCTATAATGTTCATGACTTGACTTATGTGATTTAAAATCGATTTTTCTTCAATTGTATCTTGTATACTTCTATGAGAATATAAACAATTGAACAACTCTAGAACTAGTTTCATTTGAGTCATTTGAACTACTTATGGTTAAGATGAATAAGGTTGATATGAAAGTGTTCATATGGATAACTTTGGTTAACTATTGTTGAGCCAACAAGGTGCACACGTTAGGTACGGTTACCCATATCTAAATGAAGTCACTTTTCAGTTTTATGTAACAAGCTAAGTTCGATCTAACGGTTGAAAGATATTAGCTTGAGTCTAATCAGGTTTTTATCTAACGGTGAATATTGAATGCTTTGTTACCAAGGTAGCATTGATTGCAAACCCTGATTTGAATACTATATAAAGGAAAACTCTAGCAACTGTGAAACATAATCCACATACCTCATGTGTGATACTAGTTGTGACTAGATTCGATTCTCCTTTAACCTTAGGTTTTTCACGAGACCCTGTAGGTTAACGACTTGAAGACTTCATTGGGATTGTGAAGCCAGACCCAACTATTTTCTATGCAGTTGCGTGTTCTGATCTTTCTGATTCTATCATATTGAGTACTATCTTCTCTAAGATTTGCTCGAGATTTAATCTCCGATAGGCAAGATAAAAAGTAGTCACAAACATCTTCGTCTCATCGTTTGTGATTCCACAATATCTTGTTTCGCTACCATACGATTAAGATTATTGTAAGATGATTGATAGTTCTAGGCTGTTCTTTGGGAATATAAGTCTGGTATATCAATTGGTTCTTGTTCACCATGATTTATCAAAAGACAGAACAAAACTCATGGGTTTATCTGTGGGAGACAGATTTATCTATACAATAGACTTTTCTGTGTGAGACAGATTTGTTTATCAAGTATTCGACTTTGGGTCGTAGCAACTCTTAGTTGTGGGTGAGATCAGCTAAGGGAATCAAGTGCATAGAGTCCTGTTAGGATTTAGAGACGTAAGGAGCGCAACTGTACCTTGATCAGTGTGAGATTGGTTAGGGCTCAACTACATTCCAGTCCGAAGTTAACTTGGAGTAGGCTAGTGTCGTTAGCGTCTTAGTACATTTATAAATTAAGGAATGCAATCTTTTGCAAACCGTGGCTATAATGTTCATGAATTGATTCGAGTGAATCAAAATAGATTTTGCTTCAATTGTGTCTTGTATACTTCTATGAGAATATAAACAATTGAACAACTCTATAACTAATTTCATTTGAGTCATTTGAACTAGTTGTGATTAAGATGAACAAGGTTGATATAAAAGTGTTCATATAGCTAATTTCGGTTAACTATTTTTGAGCCAACAAGATGTACACGTTTAGGTACGGTTACTCATATCTAAATGAAGTCACTTTTCATTTCTGTGTAACAAGCTAAGTTCGATCTAACGGATGAAAGATATTAGCTTGAGTATAATCAAGTTTTCATCTAACAGTGAATATTGAATGCTTTGTTACCAAGGTAGCATTGATTGCAAACCATGATTTGAAGACTATATAAAGGAGAACTCTAGCAACTGGGAAACCTAATCCCCACACCTCATGTGTGATACGAGTTGTGACTAGAGTCGATTCTCCTTTAACCTAGGTTTTTCCTAAAACCATTATAGGTTAACGACTTAAAGATTTCATTGGGATTGCGAAGCCATACCCGACTATTTTCTTTGTAGTCACAAACATCTTCGTCTCATCGTTTGTGATTCCCAATATCTTGTTTCGCTACCATACGATTAAGATTATTGTGAAGTGATTGATATTACTAGGTTGTTCTTCGGGAATATAAGTCCGGTGTATCAATTGGTTCCTGTTCACCTAGATTTATCAAAATACGGAAAAAAACTCATAGGAATTTATGTGGGAGACAGATTTATCTATTCAATAGGCTTTTCTGTGTGATACAGATTTGTTTATCAAGTCTTCGACTTTGGGTCGTAGAAACTCTTAGTTGTGGGTGAGATCAGCTAAGGGAATCAAATGCGTAGAGTCCTGTTGTGATTCAGAGGCGTAAGGAACGCGAATGTACCTTGATCAGTGTAAGATTGGTTAGGGCTCCACTACATTCCAATCCGAAGTTAACTTGCAATGGGCTAGTGTGTGTAGCGGCTTAATACAGTATGGTGTTCAAATCTGGACTAGGTCCCGGGGTTTTTGTGCATTTTCAGTTTCCTCGATAACAAAACTTCTGGTGTCTGTGTGATTTCTTTTTCGCATAATATTTCTTTATATAATTGAAATATCATAGGTTGTGCGTAAGTTCATTCAATTGTGAATCCGAACTTTGGTTGTTGATTGAATTGATTGACACTTGGATATTGGTTTTTGATACCGTCCAAGTTGTTTCTTATACTAATCAGGCTCACATATTTCTGTCTGTTTGATTTGCTGATTACATTAAGAAACCAAGATATAACTCTTGAATATATTTATTGATTAAGCCCGCTTTATTAGTTGGTGCTCTCAGAATTATATTGGAGTTAGTCCATACAGATTGCCTAAGCAAAATATTGGGTGTGGTTGTTAGACCCCCGCTTTTTCAGTTCTAAATTCCCATTTTAATCATTGAATAAAACGAGAATAGCTGTCTCACACAAACTATTAGCCTCAAAGCAATTTTCAAGTGATCAAATGATCAATACGAAATATTCTGAGTCTACATCAAATGACTATCTCACACAAATCATATAAGATGTTACCAGGCGATTTTCACATGATCTTCTTTTGACTTTCATAAAGAATAAAAGATGAACTTGGTTAAAGCGAAAGCTTACCGACTAATATTTCAATAAATATGTAAGCGAGTTAAACTTAGCTCGAAATATCAAATGTGTATAATTTAAAGTCTATATAGTTATACGACTTTTGTCTCTATAGGAGATATAATAGAAATAAACTTCTGAGTGATAGATGAGTTCAAGTCTCCACAAACCTTTTGTTGATGAAGTTCCACAAGATCCCCTTAGTAGTTATTCGTCTTCAATCAATGAACGTCTTGAAATCTAAAACTCAACTACACATTCTATCCCAATCCGAGACATATCTATAAGTAGACTATAAATCAAGACTTATAGTTTTGACAACTAAACTTGACAAACAAGCTTGAGATACCAACGCTTGCGAGTTCGACCGAGCAGTGCTCTAACATATATTGTCCTTACTTAGTCACTGCGGTTATCTGGCAATGTGGGGTTTTCAACAGGCGTCGTTGCGGTAATCCAGCAGAAACTTTCTGAGTGATCACTCACCCCTGGATTACTCCCGTCCGAGCACAATTGGCTCCACACTTGCCTCCCGTCTGACATAATAATCCACCATACTCTTCTACCCGAGAAGAAGCGAACCCTACCTAGTTGTGTCCCAACTAACACAAATATTGTTCCCAATCACCCACCGTGGTTATCCAGAAGTGTGGGATTTTTAACGACACTATTGCAGATATCCAACAACAACTTCACGAGAGGTCACCCATCTTGTGACTACTCCTGGCCGAGCACACTTGGCTCCCGTCTAACATAACAATCCTGTATACTCTTCTACCCGAGCAGAAGCGAACCGTCCCTAGTTGTGTCCCAACTAACACATATATTGTTCCCACTTACCCACTGCGGTTATCCAGAAGTGTGTGATTTTTAACGTCACTATTGTTGATATCCAACAACAACTTCACGAGAGGTCACCCATCCTGTGACTACTCCTGGCCGAGCACGCTTAACTGAGAAGTTTCTTCCCACAACTCAGTCAAGTGTACTCCTCAGGACCCGGTATTAGGAAAGGACAAACCATTACTTATATTTCATTCGGCCAACCACTGTCGAGCATTGGGGTATTACAATACCACCACCTTAAATTGGATTCGTCCTCGACTCCGGGATATATCCAAGCCCACATCTCCGATGTTCCCTGCCCCTCATGAGACTAGTACCTGACCCAATCCGTCCAGCGTACTCTCTCACCCCCGGCAAGTGACCCGTCAAGTGTACTCTCTCACCCTTGGTAGGGTGACCCGTTGTCGACTCTGATACCATTTGTAATGACTCGACCCTCCACTGATAGTTTCCCCACTCAGCCATTGTGGTTATCCAGCCATTGTGGTTATCCAGCAATGTAGGTTTTTTAACGACACTACTGCGAATATCCAAAAACAACTTCCCGAGAGGTCACCCATCTTGTGACTATTCCAGGACGAGCACACTTAACCGAGAAGTTTTTTCCCACAACTCAATCAAATGTATTCATCAGGCCTCGATGTTAGGAAAGGAAAAACCATTACTTATATTTCATTCGGCCAACCACTGCCGGATATCGGAGTATTACACTAATAAATTCTTTCGAACTAAGATTTTTAAGGATCTATGGACATCCATTGCTTGAATCACATCTCGGGATATTTAGCAAGACAAGCTTGGCTCGAAATTTCTTTTTTGCAACATTAAATATACTAGGATGGTTCAGTCTTCACATACCTCTTGTTGATGAAGTTCTCCAAATGTCTTCTTTGATCTCCAGTCTTCACATACCTTTTGTTGATGAAGTTCTCCAAATATCTTTGTTTGATCCTCAATCTTCGAGGGTTATTCAGTGATGTCTGATACTCAACTACCAACCTCTAAACCTAGTCCGACACTTGACTTTGGTAGACTAGAAATCAAGATATAGTTTTATGCATCTAACAACAATCTTAAGATAAAAAAACTTACGAATTCGACCGAGCAATGCTCTAACAACAAGTTTATTTGGAGTATTAATAATCTTGTCCCTTGTCTTTATTATAACTAAAATTTTATGATTGATTTTTAGAAGGTTTAAGTTTACAATTAAATTAATATATATTGACCATCGTGATAATAGTTGGGGGGATGGGGTGCGTAATCATCTAAAACTCTATAGACAAATGAAAAACCCGAGACCTTGCATAAGGATTCTATGGATCAATTACATGTAAAGAAAATATTAGTAAGAACGTGCTAAGATTTCTGACGATTTGATCAACCTAGATTCATAAAAGTTAAAGCATTCAATTTGGTTACACCTTGACAATGTTTTTCTTGGTGGTTCAAACGAATAAATATTGGTAGTAGTTATATTACTTATCCGACAAAGTAATAATAAGGTTTTAACGAAAGATAAATATATTTGATGATTAAGTTAATATCCAGTAACGGCGAAGGAATCCTTAGTCATCTTATTAAGCAATTAATATAGATCTCATAAATTTATACTTCCTTAACTAATTGTCAATTATGGACCCAACTTCTAATTACCTTAAGATGGATCTTAGGATGGTTGAAAAACTAAATATGTGCTCTTATTGACTTCGAGATAAACTAAAATAACATATTTTTGTGTAATTATTGCCACATGTTTAATGATAGTTCAGATCCCCATGAATAGGTTTCTCTATGAATCTAATGAAATACAATACAAATACAACTTTTGACAATATAAGAATAGAAAAGCATAGTAGAAAGAAATTTATAATACGATATCTTTTTTACCATACTACTAGATCTCATATACTTATGATTCTAGCCCCCTCATATCATTTAAGACTTCGATCATTGACAAAAACAAAGAAGTCAAGCTTCAGTTAAATCAATTATTTTGACTGACTGTCTTTGCGTAGATGATAATTAAAAAAGAAGTAAGAACTAGAATGAACAACACAGTAGCAATAGATGCAAGAATAATTTCCATCGTTCTTTACTTAATAATAACTCGGGACTTAACCCTCTTACTAACTAGAATCAAATAATTAGTAGATCTCTTCCGCACAAAATGGAATTGGGTTGGGGTTATGAATTTATAATCTGATGATACAGTTGATTCCAAGATTATAAGGTCATTCCATACTGGACAAGACAAGAATATGGTTATGTATACATTCTCGAATCTAATGAAAACAATAATACTAGATATATATTCTCTTCTTAAAGAAAGCTTGAATATAAGCTTATAATGTATTAGTTACTGTTTCCATAAAAAAATTTTCTTTGCTAGTGATTTTATAGCTTCTTAAGTCGAAGCCAGCTAAAACTCTGATTGGCTTTTTCTTAGGTTTAAGCTTTTTTGAAACTTGGGTTTTCTCAATAGCTCTTAGATCTACCACAAGTTTTGTAAATGTGTGTTTTTTTTTTTTTTTGACAAAAATAAAGATCAACATTGCTTATGAATAAATGATTTGTTCGAAGTTTTACCAAATATCTAGAGGTCCTTTCTTAATCTCAATTCCACAATGTAGCAGATTAGTTTCTTTAGGACATGTAGGAAAAAAAACCTCTTAAATTTTTGTTACAACTAGTTTGTCACCCGTGCTACGCACGGGTATATGCAATGCAATGTGAGCATGTTTTATAATTAATTCCATTAAAAAATTAAGAAAAATTCTAAAGATCAATAAAACATTCAATAAACTGATAAAAAAATAATTTAAATGGAGTATCATTTTGTAAAAAGTCATGGGACTTGCAATGCAACACCTTCAAAGCCTATACTACTTATTCCATCTTCATAATTTGATTAAAGCTACGCCGCTTCAATCTTTCTCCAAATTTTGATATTTTTGGGGCTAATATTTTTATCTTTTCATGATATACTCTTACTTCACCATTAGATTTGCGTTATCCAGACCATAATATTGTACCTCACAATATCCAAAAAGAAAAAACCTTTTTATTTTTCTTTTTGATAAATTCCTTTAGCGGAGGTTTTCTTGTGTTTTTCTTTTATCTAAACGGACCTTAATAAATCTCATGTAAATCTTCAAATATAAAATAAGTTAGAATTAATATAGAGAAAGCAATAATAGAATGTTATACAAAGTGGGATAAAATATAGAGATAATTATAGAAAATTATCTGCATAATGCAAGAAAATATCTTTTACTTCATTAATCATATATAAATTGAGTTAGTGCACGTATAAAAAACGATAAGGAAGGGTTGAGGCAAAGTTTCGATATTAACTAAAGTTGGTTTCCTTCGAATAACGTTACCGATATGACATCCCGATATCCGGAATTATCATTTAAAATTAACTCAAATTATTTTATTTATTATCTCTGGATTTTTAAGCAGAATTATCATCTTAAAAATTCCTCATCTCCACAGTATGTAGTTTATATCCTAGTTTTTTTTTTTTAGTTGTTGTTGGAAGCATCTCCCCAAGATTCTCTTTTTCTGTTGGAGAATCTCACCCCCCTAGTTGCCTATCTGGATTCTGGACATAAATATATGGGATATCAATACCAATATAGGTAATTATTAATTTCTATCTCAACATCAAGCATATATGGATACCAATATAGGTAATTATTAATTTCTATCTCAACGCCAAGCATAAAAGTGATATTAAAGGGGAGAAAAGTATGGGCCGACTTTAGTATAGCCCGAGTATCATGTAAAATGACCCTGTCAAGGATCACTAAGCTACTAAAATGAGACTATTTAACCACTATAATCTGCAAATGCACCATGTGAAATGACTTACATCAGTGCCTATACTAAGTCTTCTTTTTGCTGGTAAGCACTAAAGGCACCATGTAAAATGACACGGATAACAACCCAATATAGGATTTTAAGTAAGATATATATAAGTGCTGATTTGACATAACCATGATTTTCCTACCACCGCGCCAAGTGCCCACACAACTATACACACTACAACTTCAATTTTATCGGCAAAAGCACACAAACCATGTGCAAGAAATTACAACCGTCCTGAGAAAGGATAACATAGTCTTGATTGGAAGTAGACTGAAGTGAAATGGACTAGCTTTCCGCCGACGGCAAAGAGAGACGGTCCATGAGTATGCCTACCCGCTTCTTGAGGAACTTCTCTTACAACTATTGTAAAAGTTATGCATAATACTTGCAGTATCTAATATAGGCTTTCTATTTTCTTTTCATTGACTAAACATACAGAACCCATTCTTCAAGTCTCTTCAAGTCCTCTTCAAGTCTGTTATTTTTTCCCGAACCTGCAATATGACTCAAATCCCGAACCTGCAATATGATGAATCTGGAATTATAGATCACACATTCAAGTGCAGGGACCAAACATGAAAAGTAAACTAACCTCATCAGCCATCCTCTTTGTCTTTTCATAAGTTGACGCAAGAAACTCCTACATTGAAACTCCAGCATCGAACCGCAAAGTGTGATTTGATGGTGCCAAGTGGATGGCTCTCAACAAAGTCCTTTCGCAGATAGCGAAGAATTTGAGTGTTTTTATTATAATAAAATGCACGGGGTGATTCGGGATTAAGTTCATCAGGCATTCTACATTTGATGCTACACCCATTACAATTTACATACAACAAATGTAGTTCCTTACTTAGCAGTCTTTTAACTATCTTCTTTTGAAAAGTATTGAGAGGGGAAGCGATAAAAAATGCCAGCAAACTTTAGTTTATCTTCCAAGATATGTGTATTTTACTTCTCATATTATCACTTAGATCCTCCAACGGTCCAAACCTCATTCATATATAACCTTGCGGACATATTATCTCAGTTAGACATGTTGCATCCAAAATATGAGAGAATCTTATGTTTTAGTCATTAGTTCATCCAGAAAATTACACTAATAGAAGAAAAAAATAGTAATTAAGGAGCCTGAAAACAAAATTTGATCATATTAGTATAATTTCCACCTTGGTATCACAAATGTAATACATGTGCCAAATAAGGAGGTAATGAAACTGCACCTAATTACACTAATATAAGAAGAAAAAAAATAGTAATTAAGGAGCCTGAAAACAAAATTTTGATCATATTAGGATAATTTCCACCTTGGTATCGCAAATGTAATACATGTGCCAACAAATAAGGAGGTAATGAAACTGCACCTTTAAACAAAAAAAACTGCACCCTATAAATTAGTTGTGAGTCTCGAAATGTTCCCATGCAAATAATCAATGTCATAATGCAAGTGGACCGAAAGAGGTACAACATCACATAAATTAGTCGATATTATTGAGATGAGAGACACATACTGAACAGTGAAAGAAGGTGGCATCATAAATCAGTTGACGGAACGGAGTTGGTATGTCCTAATACCATTAGAAGATGATCTACGCGGTTCCTTTTTTTTTTTTTTTTTTAAATAATAGAAACCCTCCACTTTTTAATGACCTTTAGAGAGACAAATATAGTTTTGATAGTGTACTTAAAAATAGAAGGCCTTAGTTAAAAACTCTAAAACTTTCATAGAAAGTTGTTTACACTTTGTTTATGCAATGACGGTTTTATACATTATATTCACCAAGGTGCATAAAAATAACCATAATATATTTTGTTTCATCTAGGATACCTCACCATAATTAGAATCCTCCGGCACCACCATATTTCCATCTATAAATAGAATTCGCAGTAACATGCAAAGAAATCAAAATCGCACCACCATGAAACGCTATCGTATTTTCTAAGCATGTGCATATGCAAAATATATACATGGCAAAGAATAACCATGTACATCCATTATTCCCCTAAATTAAAAATGTTTATTACCACCAGTTCAAATCGAGAATTGACGCTTACAACTATATTCACCTGAATAGAGTCCTCACCGTTGAATCATCAAATGGTCATTTAGTGTTTTAAACTGGTAAAATGAGTATTCTGGCTGTCATATGTAATATTACCTCATTTAGTGTTTAAGGAATTTTACCATACATTGACATGCATTCATAACCATTTGATAGACATACAAAGACTTCCGATAATCAAATAACAACGATTGTAGAGATTAAAAATGAAGTTCTTAAATTAATCGAAATACATAATGAAAGGGTTGAACTTTAGTTTCATAACTGGAAAATGAACTTACTCTTTCTATTTCAAAAATCTCTTTTGATCCACAAATCTTTCTAAACCATTTTAGTGTTGGCCAAACAATAATCTCATACTTGCATACATTATGATCCTTTATCCTTATCACAGTCAACCTTCATAGGAAATCATTGAAATGTTAAAAAACAATGAATACAAATTTATATGAGCTATACTATATGGTAGAAAAGAAATGTAGTATACCTTTCTAATGAAAACAGACCACCACTAAAACTAATTGAAAATGATTCGAAGGAGGACTAATTAATGATTTCATGATCTTTGATAGTTTGTGAAGTAGAACACATATTCCTGCAAGATGCAAACTGAAAATTTTGCTATTTTCCCTAAAATCCAAAAATAAAAATAAATAAAAGAAGATAGTGGTACGCTAAGTTTTCCATCTTTCTTCCCGTAACGTTTTAATTAGGAAACACTATATATAAGATCAAACAATTGAGAAAGTAATATTAACCCTTTAAAAAGAATGTAAATTGTCAAACTATATATGTATATGGTGATAAAAAAAAATTATGTATTTCCTTTAAAGCTTCAGCTAGATCAACAACCTAGAAGTTGATCAATAACTCACCAAATACAATTTAAGGGAATCGAATCAGACTGCAACATCAACAAGGTAAATTGAATTAGATTAATTTTCTAACTTTGAAAACAATGAGATTAAGAAAAAAAGGAAAATTTATACCTTTTCTCGATATCCAATATTTCCTTTTATATATAATAATAATACAATACCAAAGAAGATTTTACCTTGAAACAAGCATGCATATGGAATAGAATTTAGATCGTTTTGAGCTGTCCCGGACAATGGAGGAAAGACGATTGCAGTAACACGACAACTTAAAGCATTCGTTAGAGCTTAAATTGATTTTGGATGAAAGAATGCGATTGCAGAAAAGACGATTGTATCCCGTGGAACTTAATGTTCTGATATTCGTTGTTTTGTCTAAAGAAACATATTTAGAGTAAACTAAAAAGGAAGAAAGCAAGAAAGTCACCTAAATTGATTTCGAATGAGAGAAGCAAGCTAGACCAATTGTCGAGGAAATCCATGGATCAGAAAAACAAAATCTGCAAGCTAAAAACCAAACCCTTCGTTTATATTTTATAATAAAAAGATAAAATTAGGTTTATCTATGTACACATATACGATTGCACCAAAAAAAAAACACATACATGAGGATTCCAAAGAGACTGAGATTTACCAATTGCATTCGCTAAAATATAGGTATCACCACCAACCGCAATACCTCGCATCAATCTTTTTCATCGCCATAAAGCTCCAAAGAATCACCTCCCGCTGCCGCAATCATCAGCACCAACTATTATACTTTCAAGGAACATGCAAAGCAAACAACAACAAAATAAAAAATATCAGACAAAAAAAAACGTAACAAAACCTTTAAAGCGCAAGAAACAAAAATAATAAAAAGAAAACCGAAACCCTAAGGAAGAAGAAACGTGGAAAGAAGCTAATCTGTCCTTCGCTAGAGAGCTTTAAATAGAGAGTCGCCAGCGTTAAGTTACCACCAAAAGAAAAAAAATCATTTTGGAAATAATATCAGCCAATATCTTAAAATTAGTAACTTTGAAATAATGTAAAGAAATATCTTAAAATTCATGCAATGTATAAAATTTTGGATAGCCACCATATTTTTGGATATATCTCCATATTTTCTCAGCGATATTTTTACTCCAAAAATATACATCGACATCATAACACATTTAGAAATCAAAATTCCTGAACTTTTTTTTTTTTAGAACGCGAAATTGGGGGATATAAAAAGGAATTGGGGGATATAAGAAAAGGACAAAAAGTGGATCCGGATATCAATTCGGGGTCACCCCTTATCTAAGTATTTTACGTAATACCTAATCTACCCCTCACTAATCGGGATTAGTGATTAATAATAATTAGTAAAATCATAAGATTTTTATAAATGATTAGTGTGTGTTTTATTTGAATTTGGGTTAGTGAGGTGAGAGTAGAAGGAGGGAAAAATATTTTGAGAGAGATTTTTTGAGAAAAATGGAGGATGATTGTGAAGAGAGAATTCTTTGCTCTTGAATCTTTAGCTCAACTACAACAAGGAGCATATCTTGAATCTTCAGCTAACGACAACAACTCTCAATTGCAACTCTTTGTTGAGCCAACACCCTTGAATGATGATTTTGACGAGTATGGAGAGTTTCTTGAAGAACCTACACAAGAAAGTAAACTTGCACAACATAGTAGCATCCCCAACACATAGGTAAAGCTGCTAGGATGTTGAAAAATCGAATTTTTCTTGAAACCCGTCATTTCTTCAAATGAAATACCTAGGTGCCGGCATAGTAGTTGTATGAATCCCATGCCGGTATTAAGGGTACCAGCATGGTATTCATACTACGACCATGCCGGTAGTAAGGGTACCGACATGGTATTCATACTACGACCATGCCGGTAGACCGATATCCCCCATTTTGAATATTGATCCGGCATAGCATTCTTCTAAACAACTATGCCGGTACTCAGTGAACCTTTTTACCTACCAAGGAATATACTACCGAATATGCATCTAGGCATGGTTGCATTGATAGGTTACCATGCGGTCTTGCATGGAAAACATACAAGAAACAAGATTACCATCCCAAACCTAAAACCGGCATTGAAACTTAATAAATATCAACGCTGGAACCGGTTACCGGCGTGGTACCATCAATATCGATAATAATGCGGCACCAAACCGCGTTCAATATCAATAATTGTCAATGACGGAATTATATACCGGCTTGGGACATTAGATTACGAGAATGCGGCACCCGTGATTCGGGGCGTTGTTTTCTAATGAAACATTTATCTTAGGAATAGGTTTCAAATTTGGTCTTCCATTTTGGTTAACTTAGATTATGCCGGAACAATGGTCGAGCATGCCGGTACTGGTTTCCAGCATAGTTTTTTAATTTTGTTTGGAACTAATTTTCATTCGATCTTTAGGTGGTGAAATTTGCAAGTCACCTTCTCATTTAGCCATGGACTGTCCTTTTATTTATTCAAAGTGTAGAAGCTGTGATGGGACACGCCGGTTTTGGATTGCAAAAACTGATGATGCTGAAAATGGAAGAATTTTTCTAAGGTGTTTGAATCATCCAAAGTGCGATGATTTTCAATGGTTTGACAAAGATGTTGAACTAGCAGAGTCAAAAGAAAACCACAAGGGCCAATGCATGCCTATCGATGGGTGTGATGGGTGTTATATGAAGGGAAAGGAATATGTTGAAAGAGAAGAAGAACCAATGAAGATGATCCTTGACACCCCCATCCCGGATGATGTCTTCGAAGAGATTCGGGAAAGGCTCAAAGGTTCCGCAATTGTTGAAAAGGGATGGAAATAGATTATCTTTAACCAAATGTAATCCATTCCATGTTTTTGAGCATGTTTTAATTAAAAGTTTCAAATCCAATGTAATAGATTACTTAGGAATAAAATAAAAGAGCATTCGAAATGGATATATATTCAAAACTAGCAGAGAAGAAGTACCGGCATAGAAGAAATCAAGCTTACGAAGTCTGCAAAAAGGGAAAAGGGTTCTGGTTTTTCGACAACTATGAAAATTTGAAAATATCATAAAACCGGCATAGATTTTAGAAAATACTATCGTGTTTGGGTGGTATTTCCAATATCTATACGGGAACATGGAATTTTTAATCTTCTTGTTCCGGTATGGTTTTATAAACAATTTCATTGCGGTATCAAGGACCTTGGCATTGATTTATAAATATCTTGCATGCCGGAATAGGTACCAGCATGGACTGTTGAACCTAAACTTATCTATCGTTGAACCTAACTTATCATGAAAACAGTCGCAAATAAATCTTGCAAGTATAAACATGTTCAACATAAACCAATCACTAGAAATCAAAACATGTTCAACATAAACCAAACAACCTGGATTCGCTATTAAATGTTCTCAATCCGGGTATCATAAACCAAAAGCAAACCAAACAACTAAAGAGTTAACCACGAGGTACAAACGAAAACAAGTTCGGAATTGTTCAAGGCGTAACAACCACCCAAAAAAAAAAGAAACACAACTAAAGAGTTAATCACTTGGGTCTTTTGCTTCTTTTGGGCCGGTTTGCTCTTAGTTTCCCCGAACAAAGCTTTTGCACTAGGGTCGGTTTCTTCAATTCTATTAAGCTTTTCCTCGACTTCCTTCATTTCTTCAAGGGATAGCACCTCTCCTTCCTGGTACTTGTAACCCAACATCTTCTTTAACTTGCCAAGCCGACACCGCTAGTTTAATACATCAAACACATAATTAGTATACATATAAGATTATGTGTACATTAAACGACGAAGCAATTAACAATACTTACTAGCAATCCAACGGTCTTATTAAGTTGGGTCATCGTAGGTGGTGCCTGTGCGGGAGTTGGAACGGGAGGTTTTTTTCTGGGGAGGATCTTGGACGTCATCCGGGCGAACGACATAAGGATGTGACCATTGCAGGTAATCTTCCATATAGTCGGCATCAACTTCATCACCGCTTTCAGCAATCTACAACTTCTCCCACTGACTAATATCTACCAAACGACGTGGTTCCCTATCACTCCAATCTGTTGGGTCCGGTTTTGGAACATACTCTACATGCAACCGATTTGGAGTTGAAAAGCACCGAGAAAGGTCAAGATCAAAACATTGAAAAGAGGCCGTCTGGAAATGTGCTAATTGCTTATATCCAAGTTGGCGCATCACACGTGTAGGATTAGCCATAACGTATCCTTTTGGGTGGAACAACGGCCCATGGTAAAATGCAACGTTACCAAACCTCAAAACCTGGCGGTTTCCTCTAGCCTCCTTGTAAGGGTCGAACACAACATCTTTGGTACTCATTGCATCCAAAGCCAATCTCATATCGATCAATCGACCTATGTTATCGGGCTTTGGAGTATTGTTAAACTCGTATCTCTTAGCTATAGGCGTATCGGGTTCTGGAAGGTCTATGATCTTCAAGGAGGGGTAGACCTTGAAAAAGGTTGGGAAGTGTTCATAAGCCCACACATATTCCAATGTGAAGCAATAAGTTTTGTTTCTAAGTTGACGATAAGGGTACATGTGAACAATATACATAATAACATAAGTTTAAGAATAAAATTACCTGCAATAGAGTGAAATTCCCGACAAATTGGTTGGTTTTAGCCTTAGAGGCCCTTCTCACCTCCGTCATCAAATGTGCCATTACCACGGTGCCCCAAGAATAATTATAGGCATCTTCCAACGGATCCAAGTACTGAAGGTAGTTCGCACTAACCCCTGTTTCCATTGGTGTCGGGAATACCCTAGTGCCCAAGATGTATAACAGTAAGCGCGGCAGATATAAAGAATTTTTTAGGGTCCCATCCATCCTCCAAACTTCTTTTCTTTGTGTTTTCAAAATTCTTCTTAAGCGCGTCAACTTGATTGTCTTTGTCTTACCGGTGGATTCATAAAAGCTCTCCTGAAGTTTTGTAGTCCCAACCAAATAGCTTGTTAGTCGACCGTGCAATTTTGACCATTCTAGGTCCGAGAGACTCAACTCCTTCGCAATTGATTTGCCGATAACATTCAAGCCTACAATGTTCGAGCATCTTTAGGGATGAAGGTCATCTCCCCAAAAGGGAAGTGCATTGTATCGGTTTCACCATGATACCTTTCAACGAAGCAATTGATGATGAATGAGAATCGGGCTTCACATAATTTTCAACCAAAGCATATAGACGAGAATCCTTTACTATTGTTTGGACCTCCTCACATTCCTCGGACAAATTCCAACCATCCGCGGCTTGGTTTCGACAAACATGCACATCCTTCTTATGATCCTACAATTAGGAGAGACAATACAATTAAGAGATTTTACATAAATACACAACAATACATATGTACAAGATAGAAAATGCTTACATAGGTTTGATAGATAGTACGAGCCCACGAGTGCTTGTATCCAAATAGTATTTTTGGTTCCGGAGCTTCACCCCAAATTCTACCACGTTCAAGGTCAGGTATCATGTCATTAATATGAGGAAGGTGGGAACCTTTAACTTTCACTTTGACGTTTCCCTTCTTGCCATTGCCTTGTGTTGGTTGTTGACTTGGCCCACCAACTTTGCTTTGGCTTGCTAATTGACTTTCCTCTTCATCTTGCTCATCTTGATCATCGTGCTCACGGTTTGCAAGTCGACCACGGTCACCACCACTCTCTCAAATTATCCCTCTTGTACCAGCCCCCAAACACATCTTACGACCTTCATCTTTCCCTCGAGGAGGCAGAGGCTGAGGAGTATCAAGGCCGTCATTCCTTCTTCTCTTAGTGACATCATCTTTAGTTTTTCTTTTGTTAGCTTCCTTTTCTTTTGACATATATCGTAAGCACACGAAAAGCAATGAATATAAGACAAATCACCTTCAGTATTAGTACCGGCATTGACTACCTTAAAATAAACCACGCTTAGGTACAATGTTAAAGAATACACATTGACTATCGACAGTGTCGGTATCAAGTACCGGCATACAATGCAACCTAAAATCTAAGCCGGTATTGGTGACAATTTTCCTGTATGTTTTAAGTCTACTACCGGCATGCTCGAATTATTACAAAAGAATGACGGTACCCAAAACCGGCATACAATGCAACCAAAAATCTATGCAGGTACTGGTGACAAATTCATAAACTCTCCTGTATGTTTTAAGTCCACTACCGGCATACACGAATTATTATCAAACACTGCCGGTACTTAAAACCGGCACTGTATTCATCCTAGATTGAATGCCGGTAGGGAAAATTAAGTTTCTGGTGAATCTGGGGTTGGAACCGATACTGTATTCATCCTAGATTGAATGCCGGAACACAAAACCGGCACTGTGTTCATACAAATTTCGGTCTTAGGTACTCTCTGAAACTCAACTGTTTGAGTTAGGGTTCGCGATTCTAACCTAAACCCATTGCTATAAATCGATTTAAACACTCATAAACTAGTTCAAAATCACCTACCTTCTCACAGAAGCCATGCTTGTGAGGGTTTGATCGTCAGAGAACGTTGCTTCTTCGTCTTCTTGCTCTTGAGCCATCTTAGAAATTCTTTGTTCCTGTTTTTGTTGAGCAATCGATGTTGAGTTCGATTGGGCATTTGGTTTCTTTCGTGGAGGCATTGTTTATGATTCGGGTAGGTAAATCGACGAAGAAATTTTTGAATCGACGATTAAACGGATGAAGAAGAAGATGGAAGAAAATTTTTTTTCAAAACCCTAAGAGTCCGGGCGATTTGGGGAGAATGGGGGATATGTTTTGGTTTTTAGATTTTTAGTTTTAGTAGAAAGGGTAGTATGGTATTTTCATAATGTTTTTTAATTAACCAAAGGGTATTTTAGTATTTTCATACCCAAAAATCACCCCTTAACACACACCATGGGTTGGGAGAAGTAATCAATATCCCCCAATTCCTTTTTATATCCCCAATTTCGCGTTTTTTTTTTTACGGAATGAGCAATATTAAGAATTTTTTTTATTAAAACTCATTTTTTTTTTGTTCTTCACAAAAGTTTAATTATTTAATACCTTGTTGTATTACCTCCACGATTTTCGATTGATTTGTATTTTGATTATTTTACAGGATTATATCGTGTATTTATTTTTGTGGAAGAGGAAGCATGCTCCGACCATCCAACCAACGGGTACGCATCCAAAACTCTATATAATTTAACTTTAAATTCTGATTACTAATCTCTTTTTTATCCAAATTGCAATAGTAATTTGGAGTTGTAATTGTAGATTGTAGATTTTAATTGTAATTAGTTTTGTTGGTAGCTCAAAATTGTAATTAAGATAAGATTATAGTTATCAAAGCTGTAATCGGACATTGGATTATTTTTTTTATTTTTATGATTGATTTAATTTTTTGATCAAATTGTGATGAATAGTTTAATGCCTATTGTTAAATCGTGATTTTATTTAATTTTTAATTTGAGAATTTTAATTCTAATATTTAATTAGGATTTTTAGACTATATTTTTTATTTATTTTTGTAAATTTAGGAGATTTATTAGATTTTTTGTTTTAGGTAATATTTTTTCTTGAATGTGATTGGTTGAAAATATATATTGTGAGACCCAAAGATTCTACTTTAATTCTATTGGCCGAAATTTTAAATGGTGGGGCCAGAATCAACCATAAGCTCCGGTTAACCACATCGCTCGAAAAAACTCTGTTTTTATATAGAGAATTTCTAGCGCTAAATTGTGATTATTAAAAATGTAGTAATGTCATATTCAAAGTTAATGTAATGGTCAAGATGAGATTAAAAGGTGAAAATAAGATCATTTTGAAATTAGGATTTACGTGGTTCGATATTAAAACCTATATCCACATAGGTGGTTCCACTATGTTGGAGGATTACAAACATGGCAAAGGAAAAATCTCTCAATAAGAAGATGGGTTAGGCACGTAAAGAATCTATGTTAAGCATCGCGAGTCAAACTCATAAGTTTTGGTATGTCAAGCATGTTGTCAAATTTGGATGGTCAAAACTACATCTTGAATTATAATCTACTATCAGTCTCAGGCTTGGGATAAAGCATGGTAGTTGAGTATCAGAATTCACCAATCGACCTTGAAGATTGAAGGCTGAAGATCGACGACGTCAATGTAAATTTCATCAAGAAAGGTATGTGAAGACTGACTATCCTATTTACTCATATCATCTATCATTACATCTACTGAGACATGTCATATGACTTTAATATTATGATGAACATTGTAAATAAAAATTCAAGCAATATAGAACTCGTTGCACAACAGATTGAGAACAATTTATTGTCCAAAAATATCACATTTGTATAATAAGTTCATAAGGAGTCGTCAAGTACTGATTTCTTAGTTCATGAACTTGAATTTATAAAATAAAGACCTGATAAATTAAATCTGAATTAACACGCGTACAGGAATTGACTTTGTCAGTTTGTGAATCGGTCGATTTTGAGACTTCTCTAGGTACTTTTAATTCAATCACACACAAAATATTTTTGGCAGTTGACGACCTGGTTGAATTTGAGAGTTTTCTGTAGAACTTTTGTGATTGCGTGCACAAACTGTTTTGGACAGTCCGCGATCCTATCAAATACAAAATAATCCTGAGTTACGAAACGACTATTTATTCATGAACTATTTTGGAAGGTTCACGAACTAATTTTGGTCTCGTGATATTAAACTTCAATTTATGCTTGTCGGTCCCGAAACTACTTAACCATTGTTCACGGGCTAACCACTTGGTGCATAACGTATAATATATGGTTGCACATTTCTTCTTTGTAATTCAAGGCAGATTTCTCACATGCTTACATGATTAATCTGTATGGAGAAGTTAAGCTTATTTGTTGACAAAGTAATTCGTAAACATGAAAACTAGTTCACGAACATATCTTCATTTGCAAGCTACCAAGTCATGTTCATCAATATCAACAATGGACTATATGCACACTAAAATCTCAATCCTGACATTTTTATGTCCTAGTTGCAGCTAGAGTCTTCATATAAAACCTAGGGTTTTCTTGTGAAACTGTATTATATGTCTTTATCGGTTAAAAAAGCAAACAATAGGCCGCATCCATGGTTCGCGATCTACTCATAACATTGGTACAATTTGTACAACGACATGTAGTACCACCAAGGGTGGAGCCAGGAATCCACGTATCGGTGTGCAAAATTCTTTTTATAAAAAAATTAGGATAGGTAAGTATATATGCTATATCGGATTCATTGGACGAATTATGGGTACCTTGTCAAGGACTAGTTCTATCCCTGAATACCACCATGATATATGTTGGATTATTGGGCCGAACGACCGGAGGTCCCGAAGGTGTTGAAGGGAGGGAGTCCCTTTTATGACTATTTTTGAAAAATGAAATCCGACACAAATGTGCAATTTGATAAAAAGATGGGAAATAGTTGCTATTAGAAAATCGAAAATGCCCTTCCCTTTTGGTCAAATTATTATAACTCCTTATACTCCCTCCGTCCCTAATTAGTTGAGCCATTTGTAGTTTGCACAATTATTAAGGCAAGGAAAGAAGGGGAGTATGTTTAAGTATTTTTTACAAGTATGCCCTTATGGATAATAACTTGTAAAACTTCGAAATGATTTATCTCTTAAACTATACCACGTTTTTTCGTAAACTTTATACCGTTGAAAAGCATTTTAAAACACATAAGTAATGAATATAAACATGACTATCAAATTATAAATATTTCTTATAGTAACAATAATCAATTAAAAGGGTAGTTTTAGAAATATCCCTTTGATTAGTGAAATGGCTCGAGCTCATCTATTTGTGGAACAAAATTTAAAACCAAATAGCTCAACTAATTAGGGACGGAGGGAGTATATCTTATTTTTTCAAATAATTTCTTACGTATTAACAATCAGAAAAAGTGATACTTTCATCCCGTATCAGGAAAAGTGATACTTTCACCATTTCAATTTGTCATATTTTAAGGCAAAAATGAAAGCGTGAAATATCTATTTTTTTTGAAATGGAGGTAGTATATGCCTAAACATATCATTCCAACGAAAAAGAAGAAGATGCATAACTAAAACAATGGAGTATATGATTCAAAAACAACATTCCAACAGGAAAAATATTGTATAACGTGTTATGCAATCGGTAATGTTTCGTTTTTTTCGACCGATCCTCTCCACTGTGGAAGCGGCGGTGTTCTAGTTATTATTTTTCTTCTGATACAACAACGCTGAAAAATGTTATAGGTTCGACTATTGCCCAGTTGGTTTGCGTGGGAACATGTTTATCTTGCTTTTCTACACTAAATGGTAACAAATAAAGCAAATGCGAGAACACTCCTCCGCAAGGTTTGAAAAACACCCGTTTTTACCGAAAAAACAACCGTTAAAACGGTCACACCCATATACCGTGGTCGTGAGGGTCCCCGAACCGCGTGCCTTTATAATGCCGATAAATAGGAAATAACGACAGTTTTTTAGGACCGTTTTTCAGTTTTCATACACGTTATAACCGTTTTTCTAAAATTAGTTTGAATGTTTTTTTCTTCTAAATAACATTTTAACGTGCGTTTTTTAGAATTGTTTTCCCGTTATCACGCACGTTATAATCGTGTAAATAACTTTCTTACCATTTTTTGAGTTTTTTTTTTCTACGGATTGAAAGCTTAAAACTTGAATTAAATTTTTTTAATTGATACAAGGAAAGTAACTACAAGATTAAAAACTTCAAATTTAAAAAACATAGGATTATTAAACTAGTGTTCATCATTTAAAAAGCTACACGAACCAACTACGACCACCACCTTTTTTCGATTCATTCATGTATTCTTCATTTTCTCGGCGGTTCCTTTCCACATCATAGTCATCGTCGTGGGGGTACTGGCTATCTTCGTTTGCGTAAGTATCATCATCATAATAACCTTAATTATCGTCATCATACCCTCCTTCATTTTCATCATCATTGTTACCTACTTCATTATTGTTATCAATATTAAAATCATATCCTTCGTTCATATGTTGAACACCATGGTCAGAGCAATCGGAAGTGTAACGAGAATCATATGTTGGATTCGCATTCTCATAACCCTGTGTATTGTCTCCAAATGAAAGATTACCAAATTCATAAACAAAGTCACTCACTGATAACCTTTCGTATGGGATTTGAACTTCAGGATCATGCCAGTTGTATGGTAGAGGGACATGCTATGGATTATTAACGACTTCATCTTCCAGCATATTTAACCATTATTCTTCTTGAGGTAAAGCCGGTGTTTCGTCTTCCCCCGCTATCCAGTCAAGCATATTGTCATCCCTCGGTAGACTATGAACGTCGTGAACATCAATGTTATGTCGCCTTGCTTTACCTTTAATTCTTTGTTGCTCCAACTTCAAATTGTACTGGACATATACACCAGATCATTTATTCTCGATGAAAGAAAACGATTGCTTAGTTTGGTGTGGATTCTTTCAAACACACTCCAATTACTCTCTGAGCCAGACGATGTATTTGTTTGGCTTAATATCTTTACTGCAATCTTCTGGAGGGATGGATACTCAACACCATAAGATAACCACCAACTTACAAGATCACCATGTTGAGCTGCAATACGTGCTGATGGTGATGCAAATTGACCTTGCATCATTCGCATTCTTCCCGCCTACAAAGAAAAGTACAATTGTTACTAGAAATTCAAATTACTTAATTAAACATATTTGGAGATAGTATTAGTAATTTTGTACCTCTAGCATGCATTTTGCTTGTTCTTGCGGGCCACTAACCATTTTTTTATATAACTTTAGTAAGACAAATTTGGGGCTCAGAAATTTCATTATTGGTGAGATTAGTTGTTGGGTTAAAGATGCAATAATGATTGAGAAAATACGCTGCAGCATGAAGAGGAGAACTTAATTGTTTTATCCATTGTTTCTTTATTACACCCACGATAAAAGCATTTAGATTTGATCCCAAACCCATTTGTATAGTCTCCACACATGTAACAAGTGCATGGAAAAAATAACCCATGGTGGGTTTGTCTGAGTCCAAGAAACGAATCATTTTCAATAAAGGACCAACCATTATGCATGTATTTTGACACGTCGTCCAAAACATCTCATTTGAAATAATATTCTTCACTTGTCTAGCTTGTTTAGTTTTTGCCTCATCCGATTTCAGAAATTCTTTGTCCAGAAATAAACTCTCAATAGCATTACGATGATCAATGATGCTTTTGATTGTAATAAAATTCGTTGAAAACCTTGTTAAGCCAAGGCGCAATAGATTGCGTCCTGCAGAATGTTGTCGAAATCTAGCAAGAACCCAACCATGATTGTAAATAAATTTGCTAATTTGTCTTGCTTCTCCGATCACATCTTTAACAAAGGGGGATTTTTCCATATCTTCCAACATCAAGTCCAATACGTGAGCATCACAAGGTACCCAGAAAAATGTGCCATATTCTGAAGCCAATCTCTTACCTATTCAAACAAAAATAGAAAGAAATTAATGATTAATATATTCCCAATATATATATATATATGTATAAAATAAGATGAAGTTATTCTTAGTTACCTGCAACTTTGAATTGGGATCCTTGATATGTTACTAATTGAACAATGTTTCTCGGACCGACATCATCTATAACGGGCTTGAAAAAAGTAATTAAATACTCTGTCTTCAACCGATTATGTTCTATGTCGACACTTTTCAAAAACGTAATTCCACTGCCACTGTAAACTATAAAGTTTATAATCGTACGGTTGCTTTTGTTTTTCCAACCATCAGATATGAGTGTACAACCATATTCACTTCAATAATTTCGTTGGACAGACACCACATCTTTTTCAATTCTTTGTTTTTCTGAAGTTAATATGGGATTCAACAACTTATAAGATGATGGAACTCTATAGGATTGGCCGAAATTTGCAACTTCATTGAATGCCTCGTGGTACTGAGATGAGTTAGCCACATTGAAGGGAATATCATTGGCATAGAAAAAAACGTACAACAGAAGAATCGACTTTTTCCTGACATGTTTTACTTTTGCCAAATTTTGCCATCGAAGGTTGAGAATCCCTAGAAGTGTTATATTGTCCTCCCATATCCACAGACATCCTAGGTGGTTGTGATGGCCGCATAATAGACCTAGGTATTTCTGTAGAGGCCCGAGGACCGTGCGATGTACCCTCCCCGGCATGAATGAATATTCTTATTTTTTCGTCCAAAAAGGTTCTTTAAAACCAGTCTTTTTCTTTTGTGTGACTTGTACTTGTTCTTCTTTTGCATGAAAATCTGGTTCTTCTTCATCTATACCACACACAGGGTTCATGACTCATTATGATACACCTGTTCTTAATCTTCGTTATCAGATTCTGTTTTTCTTTGCCTTTTTGCTTTTCTTTGATAAAAAAAAACTATAGATGCGTCATCATGCAGTGGCGGTGGGGTACATGACTTGGACGTAATAATCATATCATCTTATAAGTAGTGGAATTTTAGATCGAATCTAATAATTGGTTGATTGACTCTACCCTAACTCACCATGCAATGCCTAGTTTACTGAGTTTTTTAAGCATTCAATGATTGACTTTTAGAAATTAGTACCCTATAGACGAGTTAAAACCCTGCCTACTTCTTCGCATTTGATGGAAATACTGCAATCTAATAAAGGGACAAGTCTACCTAGCTAGGTTATGCACTCTCTTAAATTGGATTAATGGTTGTTTCTTTTTTCACATTACTCATGCATGTATTGCATAATTGTTGCCGACGAAATTTTAGTGGCTATAATTGACCGTCACGAATTTTATCAAACTTTCGTAAATTGTATAGTGAAAAGCATTGTAAAACACCTATGTAAGGAATATAAACATGACTATCAAATTATACATATTTCTTATACTAACAATAATCAATTAAAATGGTAGTATTAAAAATGAGGGATGATCCATGGACACTCTTAGATGGACAAGGTCGGACAAGATTTGCGCCATTTTTTCCGCAAAACCCAAACGATAATGAATTTAAGTCTAATATTTTGATGGTATATTCTTCTTATAAGACTCTACATACCTACAAAAAATGAGCACAATTCGAGATGTATAAAACCACCATCTACCTCTTTGATTAACAACTAGTTCAAAATTAACGGTTGAAATTAAGATCGGTTGATGGTCGGTTTTGCTATCTCGAATTGCAATCATTTTGGTAGGAATGTAAAGTCTTATAATAGGAACATATCAATAAAATATTAGACTTAAATTCATTGTCGTTTGAGTTTGGTGGAGAAAGTGGCGCAAATCTTGTCCGACCTTGTCCGACCTTGTCCATCCAAGAGTGTCCATGGATCCTCCCTCATTAAAAATATCTCATTTCTTAATGATATATAGGTCATCTATTAGTGGGACAAAATTTAAAATTTAATATGTCATATATTTAGGGACGGAGGAGTATTAAAAAAAGAAAAAAACATAGTAACAACGTTTTTAGACTCGTTAAAACGTTTTCACGCACGTTATAACCGTTACATAGGAATTTCGGATCATAATTTTTTTTTTATTCTCTATTTAACCGTTACAACGCCCGTTATTTTTAAAAAACGTATAAAAACACGTTTTTTTACTATATAACTCGTTTTTTGCCCAAAACGTGTTCACACCTGTCAAAATGCATTATAACGGTCACGCCTAGTGCTCATGACCTGTGCCATGACCCGTTTTTCAAACCTTGCTCCTCCGTAATTTCCGTGTACCCACGCCCACCCCCTAAATGAATTCTCAGTGTTGCATTAAATTTGAGACACTCGATTGAGAAAAGACAAAACGCGTCCAGATACCCCCTCCTTCGATTGGGAAGAAAACCCTAACAAAAACACAAAAACAGGGAGAAGCAAACTAAACCATTAGATCTTAAACCACGTCATCGATCCGGACCAACTTAGTATTTACGGATGAGATTAAGTTTGAGAAGCAAAGTGTTAGAGAACTTTGACTCTTTGAAAAAAACTTCTCTCTCCCCATCGAATTCTCACTTTCTCTCTCCATCTTCCCCCAAATTTTTTGATTTCCAATTTTTTATTTTTCTAAAAAAAAATTAGGGTTTCGAATTTGATAGTCAGGGTTTGAATTAGAGAAAAGTGATGGGAATTAGAGGTAACGATGAAGGAGAAATAGATAAAGAGAAAGAAGATATTGGTAGGGTTATGAATGGTAAAGCTGAAATTAGGTTTAGGAATGGTTATGATGAGATCAATCATCATCATCAAAATATTGATACTAAGATAGATTCTGGTGGTGGTTGTGGTGTAGAAGGTGGAGATAATAATCATCACAATAATAATAATCATAATACTGAAGAGGAGGATGATGTGGTTTCTGTGAGTGATGGTGGTGATAATAATAGTGAAGAAGAGGATGTGGTTTCTGTTAGTGGTGGAGATGAGGAGGAGGATGAAGAGGAAGAGGATGAAGTAGATGAAGGAGAAGAGGTTTTGACTGGTGCTGGTGCTGCTCCTGTTGTTATTCCTGCTCCTCAAGTTATTTCTGTTAGTGATGTGGATGCTGATGACGAGGAGGATGAGGATGAGGAAGGTGGTGTTGATGATGAAGAAGAGCAGGACGACGAGGATGATGAAGATGATGATGAGGTGAGTTTCTAATTTTTTATGCTGTTAACTTCAAGTTTTTACAGGGTTTATCTTTTAGATGTTGCTAACATCTGTTCGGCAGTAGTTTGAAAATGTTAACGTTAGGAAATATATGCTCTTTAAGTTAAAAGTGTTTGTTTGTTTAAGTTTTAGTGACCCATATAAAGGGGAAAGATCCTGTTTTTCTATTTTGAGAAACAAATATTTGGTATTTTAGGAAAAAGCTTAGTAAAACACACATTAGCTAATTGAGCAATACATATAATTACACTAGGGGAATGTTATAGGGGATATAGGTCACACAGTATGTATAGAAGATAAAAGGTGGGAGTCATATGGTCCTACAATTTGTAGTAGTGGGCAAGGACTGTAGCTTGTTGGCTCTGCTCATTGTAATTTGCGTCAGAAGTTCAGCTGCTTGATTTCCTTCTATGTAGAATAGGGGTTAATTGAAGCTCCACATGATTGCCAGCATGTGTCGTAATTGATGTAGCATGGATGCCATGTATTAGTGTGGTTCTGCTCTCCCGTGGATAAACTTGACAAGTGGCTGATTCAGTTAGGTGTCTATTCTGGCTGATAAACATCTTCAGTGCAATAGGATGTGCCCATATTTCATTATTTAGAGCTGTTCTTTTTCCCACCTAGAGAACTTCCTGTAATTGATTGTTGCCCCAGCCCGGATACGGATACCCTTTTAACAGCTCCATCTATATGGAACAATATTCTTAGTTTGGGCTGTTCATCCATTTGATTTGTTGTGTGTATTAGATGGTTTATTCTGGATGGAGGTGTAGGTGGTGTTGGCAAGTGGTTGATGCAAGTGAACTAGGATACCTGAATGAGTTCCTGTTTGAGAGTTGTTGCGATCTGTAGGGCTTACTGATGAGTGAGTTGGTTACTTCAAAGAATTCCTATTTAACCTTTGTCTCCATAATGGGTTTTTGGTTTGTAGGAGCTGAGTTATGAAGGTTGGAAGCAGTTGATTGTGTGGTAATGAGATAGTGTGGATTAAGTGCCAGCAAACAACTTCCAAGTAGTTTGAGCATGGGAGCATGCTTGTTTGTGCTTTAGCTTAGCATCTGCTCCTGTACATGCCATTCTGTTTATCTTTATAGTGATATGACCTGTACACATTCTTTATGGTTAGTCATAGTGATTTATGCCATTTCTGGTTGTATCCTCATTTTTTTGGCTTGTACTGAGATTCAGTTTTGTCCCTTAGTTTTTATTGAGACGGTAAATCCTTTGTATATGTTTTTATGTGTATGGGTGCATATTGACACTTCAGCCCCATGCAAACTCAACGATCCCAGATCCCTTTCAGCTCTGGTTATTGCTATTACTTGCGATCTCCTAGTCTTACTCCTGACAGTTGAATATTCATAAATATATAATTGTCGTGCAGGAGGATTTGGGAACAGAATACCTTGTTCGTCCAGTAGCTCGCGCAGAAGAAGAAGATGATGACGACGATGATGTGTATGAGGATGATGATGATGAGAACCAGGAGGAAGTCGAAGATGATGAGGTATATTTCTCCTTTTCAGTACTTTCAACTTCAATTTTGGGGTTTATCATGTAGATTGTACTAAGTTGTTGTGTGCATTTCTGTTTGTTATCCTTAATTTCTTTCAACTATTAAGGTTTCGGAAACTTTAATCCAATATATGTTAGTTTCTATTTCTTATTTTAAATCAGTTGTTCCAGAAGAAGATTAAACTTGTGTACAAATACAAGAAGGTTTAGTGAATTTCTACCAAAATGTTGGTGTTCCAATTGGTAACTTTTGTTCGAATAAGTCAAGTTTCCTTGTTCAACTTCTCCCATTTAGTTTTAGTTCCTCTTGGACCTTATTTGGTTTGACTTCTAACTGGCCAATAACCTGTTATGATCACCTGTCTAGGTGACTTACGGTTATGCTTCAAGGATTATGTATGTTGTGATTGTTCTCTGGAGGAGACATAGACATGTTAGATTGATAGTGTTCCACTTAGTCTTGAGGGAATGGTTTTGATTGTGTTCAATAATTAATACACTGGTTGATGTATGCGGTTGTGAAGCATGCTATATCTCTTAAAGTTCCATGCTTAATCTTGACTTGTGCAAGATACACTTTGGTCTAGCTTACTAATGTAAAATACCAATGTTATTTCTTATTATATCCTCATTTTCTTTGGTTTGTAGTGAGATTTAGTTTTGTCCCTTAGTTTCTACCATCAAGAGGTACTCTCTGTTTTAATGATGTCTACCATTGCATATTCAACAAATGAGGGAATGGTTTTGATGGTTTTAATGATCCCTTAGTACATGTTAGATTGATAGTGTTCCACTTAGTCTTGAGGGAATGGTTTTGATTGTGTTCAATAATTAATACACTGGTTGATGTATGCGGTTGTGAAGCATGCTATATCTCTTAAAGTTCCATGCTTAATCTTGACTTGTGCAAGATACACTTTGGTCTAGCTTACTAATGTAAAATACCAATGCTATTTCTTATTATATCCTCATTTTCTTTGGTTTGTAGTGAGATTTAGTTTTGTCCCTTAGTTTCTACCATCAAGAGGTACTCTCTGTTTTAATGATGTCTACCATTGCATATTCAACAATTGACATGCGTTCTCTTCCACAATTTAACCAGTCCCTTTTAGTTTGTTGTGACATGTGACCTTGTATTACACCTGACTGATTAAAATTTACAAACATGTGATTGTAATGTAGGAGGATTTGGGTAAAGAAAGTCCTGTAGGTCGTGCAGAGGCAGAAGATGATGACGATGTTTACGAGGAGGAGGATATCGAGAATGAGGAGGAAGTGGAAGATGATGAGGTTAGTTTCTTTTCTTTTTTTAATGTAATTTTGTAGTTTATCATGTAGAAGTTACTATCTTTGTGTGTACTTCTGTTATCTTCAATTTCTTTTAATGTCTCTTTTTTGCTCTAAATTTTTACTGGCAAATCCACGTCTAGCAACAAGCTTAGATATGTGATATATAATATGGTTCCATTTAGCTAGTTTTTGCAAAAATTTGCAGTGGCAGCTTATCAATCTCAAGTAATGCAAGTTGCTTCCTGTAAACCTTGTTTAACTTTGTTCGCTCCTTTCTGTTTTTAGTTCCTCTGTGGTCTTATTTGGTCTTACTTGTAGATGACCGATAAACGGTTCAGGAATACTTTTCTTTATGCCATTTCTGGTCATACCGTTATGTTTGCACTTGTACTGAGATACAGTTTTTTCTCTTTATTTCCATTGACAAGGTGTATCCTTCATTTTTGATGTATACTGGTGCTGCTTACATGTCTTCTGTAATACTATACTATATATCGTTGTAACCTGTGACATTGTTTTACATCAGACTTCTTAATAGTTACAAGCATAAAATTGTTGTATAGGTGGATTTGGGAACAGAGAGTCCAGTAGGCCGTGCAGAAGATGATGATGATGTTTATGAGGAGGAGGATCCTGAGAACGAGGAGGAAGTCGAAGATGATGAGGTATAGTTTCTTCCTTTCTATACTTTCACTGTGTTGTTTTATTCTGTTATCTTTATAATTTTAAATATTTGGTTTAGTTTTTTTTTTTTTTTTTTTTTTGCAACTGTAGTTAAAAAAGAAGCTTAAGTTTGTGCACAATAATAACAAGGTATTGTCTAATTTTCTACAAAATTTTACTCTGCCAATTTTTGATAATCTTATCAGAATAAGGTAACTTGCTGCATCAAAACCTTGTTTAAGGCAGTTGACCTCCATCTGATTTTAGTTTGTTTCCGATTAATGTATAAATAACCTGTAAACTGTTATGTCTCGGGTTGATGTATAAATAACCAATAAACTGTTAAGTCACCTGTTCAGGGGACCTATGTTTTGGTTCAGGAAATATACGTACGTGCCTAGGGGAGACTAGACGTGTTGAATGGACTTCCACATAAGCTTGCATTGGAGGGACGGTTAATGAATAATTGGATGATGGATAGGTTTTGAATCATTTTGTATCTTAAAATTTTTTGTGCTCAAAGCTTGGAAA
The DNA here is from genome assembly GCA_023531295.1 of Papaver armeniacum. Classification (NCBI taxonomy): domain Eukaryota; kingdom Viridiplantae; phylum Streptophyta; class Magnoliopsida; order Ranunculales; family Papaveraceae; genus Papaver; species Papaver armeniacum. The sequence continues at coordinate 401,665 of JAJJWW010017148.1, forward strand.
TATATCATGAAAAGATACACTTTAGGTCTGGCATGTAGTAATTGAAACACCCTTCATCCATAGTTTTGCTAGTCTTTTTGTATTATCCCTTACACACATTTTTTCATATCTTGGCATCATATTGCTTCCCTTTGTCCTCAAAAGTACTCTATTGTTGCTTTTTAGATTCACAGTTGGAACTGTGGGTATCCACATGCTAGCAGAGTTTGTCAACCCCACTTTATTATTTTTCATTGACCCTGAATGGTGAATAGTGGTTCATTGAGGAGCATGTGGTTTGTGTTTCAGATGACTATCTGCGCATGAATTTTGTTTCCGTTGTATTGATATGGTTTATACACTTCAGTTACGGTTCGCTGTAGTTCTCTGTATGCTGTTATTTTATTTTGGCTTCTTGTGTATTTTGTCGTTTACCTTCCATTGGCTAGATGTAACCTTTGTCTACAATTATTCATCCCTCCCGACCCTTCTATCTCACCTATCTCTAAGACTTGTAACCTTGCTTTATATCTTATTGTCGAATATTCACAAACATGGAATTGTTCTGAAGGAGGAAATGGGGACCGAAAGTCCAGTTGCTCACGCAGAAGATGATGATAATGTTTATGAGGAGGAGGATCTTGAGAACGAAGAGGAAGTCGAAGATGATGAGGTATAGTTTCTCTATCGTGATATTTTTTTTGAATTTTGGGGTTTAGCATTTGGATTACTAAGTTCAATATATTTATTGTTGTTATCTTGAATTTTTCTTGCACCAGTTTATTGGGTAATAATATGTTCACCATTTCTACGGTTATGTTTTTGAGGAATTTGTATGTTTTCTTGGAAAGATTAGAAGCTTTATGCTCAATCTTGGATCATGAAAAGATACACCTAATGTGGAACTCTTGATCCAAGATTTGCTGGTATTTTTCGTGCGACCTTGGATATTTTTTGACTAGTTTTCATGCCACTTCTGTTTGTATCCTCATATTCTGGTTTGTAACGAGATTCAGTTTTATCTGTTAGTTTATTGACAAGGTGTATCCTTTGTTTATGATGGGTGTGACTTATGAGTGCATATTCAGTTCTCTGGTTGCTGTTACAGCTGTCTGATGAATAATTACAAGCATAATCGTTGTGTAGGAGGATATATCAGCAGAGTACCTTGTCCGTCCAATAGGTCGCAATGAAGATGCTCAAGATGCTAGTGATTTTGAATTAGTTGAGGAGATTGGTGAAGAAGAGGATGAGATTCCAGAAGAGGATGATGATGAAGGTGTGGTAAGTGCTGGAAATGGAGAGGTTTCAACAAAGAGAAAAAGGTCAAGTGACGATGACTCTGATGAGAATGACGATGATGACTCTGATGACGATGGTGGTGAAAACTATGAGAGAGCGCCCAAGCGGTAGGATTTGGCCCTCGAGGTTTGTTGAGAGAATACACAGTCAGCTGAATGCCTCTCCTCCGACCTCGAGCACACCTCTTGTAGAAAGTACAGGTAGGAATGTTTCAGGCTTCATAGTCCCTAGTATTTTGTTTGTATGTTACTGTTATATATGTAGCAGTGAAGTAAGGTCTTAAATTCTTTCTAATTCTAAAAGCATATCTGCTAGATAAAATTTGGTACCACATATAGAATGTTCGTTATCTGCCTAGAGTTAGGGGTTCCATATGGAAACCTTATTTTTCATTGTGCCACGTCTTTCATATGGAAACTTGTGTCTTCATTTTGTTTGTAAATTTAAGATGCAGAAATACACCCTTCACATTGGTCCTTACTGTAAACCATGTGATAGTCACTCTAGAATCTAACCCCTGATATAAGTTGGCGGTATTCTTTCCCCGATATCACAGTTGATTAAGAAAGAGGGCCTAGATCCTTCTCGCACTGTTCTGCATGATCTTTATTCAGTTATATTGGTCACCTTTGCTGGAAGCAGATTTTTACCCCAACTGCCACCCAGAGCAAACTTATTAAACGCTCTTTCTAAACCTGTTAAATTCCAGGGATGTATTCCTGATAATTTTGTGACAGTGCCTTAGACTATGAAACTGGCAGTTTGGTTTAATACCATACTTCTTATGGATGCCACAGGTGCAAGAAGAAACATCAAAGCAGGTTCAGGATGGGGTCATGGTCCCTAATTGCGGAAAACCGTGCTTTAGTAGCTGTCATCTAAAGGATGAAAATGGAATCAATCACTTTTTTCCTGTATCTACTATGATTGCAAAATGTTAGTGTCAGCTATATCAAGTTATTCTTTTGACCTTCTTGCAGTGTCTGTATTAGTGATTAAAACTCTTTTAGCTCTTTCTCCTGCTACTATCTGTAAATTTATCCCTAGAAATTAGAATTTCCAATACTCTCTGGCTGATCTGTTAGCTAGAGAAGCCGTATAGTCAAATAGTTAAAAAAATCTTGATCTGATTTGCTGGATCTTTCTGTAAAAACATTCTGTTCTTGCTCAAATGGATATGGCTATGTTCCCATGTTCCCTTGTAATGTTTCTCTTTGGTTTAATGAAAATCCAGTTCATCAGGGAAAAAAAGAGGAAAAGAAAAGTGCAGAACTAGGTTTCTTTAAATTTAAGTTCCGTCATCATTCCGTGTAAGACAACAAAAAAAAACTTTTCATCAGGGAAACTTTTACTAGTGCTGTATTATTAAGGTTTGGTCCAAGGTAAATCTTCATTAATTATATTTTAAAAAATGAAAAGAAAAGATCTTAATCCATCCACGAGGTTACTTAAATGTTCATCGACATAGATTCATTAAACAAAAATCGGAAGAACAGACAAATAACATAGTATTACAGCCATTGGGTGGGTTAATTCCAAACCCATGGGCAAAGCACACTTGGGGTTCCAGGACTCTTCAAAATAACACACGGTTGTTTCTAGATGTGTGCACAATTCAGCAAGAGAGATATGTACATTCAACATTGATTCAACAGTTGACATTTTACTTGTCCATTTTAGAATAATAACTTAAGAACAGGAACAAAGGAAATAGGTAATCCATGTATAAGTTTTCCATCTCAGAAGAAAGATTATAAGATGCTTGGATTCATGTTCTTTCCTCGAATCAGCATCGATTGATAGCATGTTTATAGTTGACACTGGCACTTCTTAAATTGTTTTGTATATCCTTTCAAATCACTGTTTAAGGCTGAGTTTGGCTTGGGATCCTCTGACCATTTACGTCTTGATCGCAATCCATATACTTCTTCCAAAACCAATGTTGCTTCCAGACTCTTTCAATCATATTATCTGTTGGAACATTTTTAGTCTCTGGCAGAAAAAATACTACGAAAAGGCCCATGACAAGAATCCAAGCAGCGAAGAAGAAAAAGATGGTTGCACGCATATGGCACATCATTGACAAGAATGCTTGAGCTATGATGAAGGTGAATAACATGTTTGAACTAACTGCAAATGCAAAACCCGTCGTCCTTGTTTCGAGGGGAAACGTTTCGCTTGGAATCAACCAACCCAATGGTCCCCATGACCACGCAAAGCTCATAACAAACAAACATACCAGCACAACTACAACTACAGCTTCTGCATGACGTAACGATCCGGTTGCCTTCAAATTTACTAGCAGAATTATCCCTATTATAGTTTGACTGATGAACATTTGACAACAAGCTTGAAGAAGCAATGCTCTTCTACCAAATTTGTCCACAGTTTTAATTGAAACCAACGTACTGAGCACATTTACGACCCCTATAATCACGGATGATAATAAGGACGCGTCGTTTTTAAATCCAATGGTTTGAAATAAGACCGGGGCGTAGAACATAATAGCGTTGATTCCTGTAACTTGTTGGAATAATTGCATCAACATACCAATAACTAGAGGTGGTCTACTTGAGGGTTGTGTGAGTTTCTTGAAAGGGTTCTTAACTTGATGAGCTAATTCACTTGCACGTACTATCTGATTATATTCATCCTGAATTTCTTCCGTCCGACGGATTTTCTCAAGAATTTTCCTTCCATTTTGTAACTGACCACGCTCAATCAAACTTGTAGGTGTCTCAGGAATAACAAAAGAACCAACAAAGAGCATGAGAGCGGGAACCCCAGCTAAACCTAAAGCTAGTCTCCAACCCCATGGATGATACTTGGACGTCAAGAAGTTTACGAGGTTTGCACATAATATGCCGATTGTCACAAAAAGTTGGAAAAGTATGTTCACTGCCCCACGATAATTGGTGGGTGCAATCTCAGACAAAAACACTGGAACTGCCTCATTGCCGAAACCGACACCAAAGCCAAGCAAAATCCTTCCCACGATCAACATAATGAGATTGTTAGCTGCAGCGTTCAACACTACTCCTAACAAGTAGAATCCTGAAGCTATTAGCATAGTTTTCTTGCGACCGTAATCCGTGCAGACCTTTGAGGCGAAAAAGCTTGAGACAAGGGCAGCGAGGTACAATGACGAAGTGAACAACTGAACACGTTGATTGTCAAATTTGCAGTAGTTGTTTTCTTTTGCAAATCGTTTCTTTGCATACACAGCTGGGAAAAACTTGAACAAGAAATCATCCATGGCTGTCACTCCACCCGAAATTCCAATATCATAACCAAACATAAGACCTCCTACCGCTGCAATCAGCCAGCAGAAAACTATGAAAGGTTTTGAATAGAACTTATTATTGTTCACCATGTTTTTTTTTACTTGGTTTTGTGTCGAAAAAACAGATAATACAAGAGCTTTCAAGTTGGAAGGAGAGGGAAAAGAGGATCCCACAGAAGTATATCGTGTTTAGCTTTTGTTGAAAGCTTGAAGAAGCATGAAGTCTCAATGTTTCTTAAAATCAGGCGAATCTTGTTAGTTTGTTACCAACGTACATTTTGCTTGTTTAGCAAAATGACATCAACGATTCAACATCCCTTAATTAATCCTGACCCGTGCACCCATTTTTTTTCTTCTAAACTTCATTTATATCAATAATTTACTAATTAAGATTCTTACAAAATTCTTCAACAACTATTAGTATGATACTTATGTTGTTGATCCTGAAGTTTAATTTGACTGTAATAAAGCGTTATAGAAATGATAGTGAGTATTATTAGACACTGTCAGTGTATATACAGTTTATGTGTAAAGTCTCTGTCAGTCAATAGTTGACTTGACGACTTGTGTGGTTCACATGTGCGCTGTATTGTTATTATAGCTCAATGATTTGCCTTAAATAGGCCTCTAAGAGAACTATGTCAAAAACTAGTCAATAATATCAAATTCTTTGTTTCTCATGGTATCAATCGGTTCGATCCAAGGAAATTAAAATTTTCGTTTCTCAATCTTTGTTCGGCAAATACTTTTTCTCATACATTCTTTTAGGCAGATTCGTGAATCACACAACTTTTTCCAACAATTTTTCAGATTGAATTTTTCCTTGATAAGTTCTAGGTCAAGATTTTTCGTATCAAGATCTTTTATCAACAAGATTTTTGGTCCAAATTGATCAATCGTCATCAAGTTCTCTTATGAATTCTTCTTCCACTGCTTCAGATGGTAACTTTACTTTACCTTTCTCAAACATCGGAAATTTTGTTTCAGCAAAATTAGATTCCACGAATTTTCTGTTATGGCAAGATCAATTCGAGTCAATTTTGTATTCTACTTCTTTATTTGGTTATGTTACTAGAGAAGAACAAGAACCGCAAAAACAGATCATTATTAATGGAGTTCTTTCTCTTAATCCAAAGTGGGTTTATTGGAAAAAGGCTGATTCATTAGTTATGAGTTGTTTGAAAGCAATACTTACACTTTCTGTCTTTGGAGATGTGTTGGATTTATCTACTGCAAGAGATATATGATCATATCTTGAAGTTAGTTTCAAAAATCAGCTTATGGCACGCAAGAGTATGTTGAGGAATCAATTGTATGGATGCAAGAAAGGTATTTCTCCAATTCTTGTTTATCTTTAGAATTTAAAGTCTATTACCGATTCTTTAGCAGCCATAGGAGAAAAAGTGAATGAATCATACTTGATAATGCATGTGTTGAATGTCTAAGGAAGGGAGTTTGATAATTTTGTTATCTCTGCACAAAATAGAGAAGTGCCTTTCACATTTGAAGAGATTAAACCTAGGCTACTTAACCATGAGCAATGGATAATTGATCAACATCAAGACACAAGTATGATTTTTGATGCACAACAACGCACTGGTCTGTATTCAAAGAATGTCAACAATAATTCTGGAAATGGGTATGGTAGAGGAAAAGGAAAGAATTCAGGGAATGGGGGTTATAATAATAACAAGAATGTGCAATATTATAAGCCTAATGGGTCATATTCTGATGGTTATAAGTCAAATGGTGGCTCTTATGATGGTTCATCTGGTTCTTCTAGTAACACAAATGGTAGATGGGATTTTTCACAAGTGGAATGTCAGATTTGTAGGAAGAGAGGTCATTATTCCAGTAGGTGTCATTTTAGATACTATCCTCCATCTGCTTCAAATAATGTCTCAACAAATATGACACAACAACAACAAGATTTTTCTTCTATAAGTGATCAGATATGCATTATTTAAATTTTTTCAGCACCATCTACTTCCGAGACACCTCAATGGCTAGATGATTCTGGTGCAACATGACATATGACTGGTAATAAAGGGCTTATACAACATACTTCTACTTACAGAGGAAAGGAAAATGTTCAAGTTGGCAATGATAAGTCTCTGCAAATTACTTCTACTGGAACATCTGTTATTCATACTCCTAAAACTAGTTTTAGGCTAAACACTGTTCTTCTGGTTCCAGACATGAAACATAATTTACTTTCAGTAGTTAAGTTTACAAATGATAATTCTTGCTACTTTAAGCTTTATCCTTAAGGTTATGAAATTAGAGACTTATCATCTGATGTGTTGCTTGCTAGTGGGACTGTAGTTAATAATTTGTATCATATAAATAAATCATTCATTTCATCAAAAGTTCCTCTTTCACTGTCTGCTTATTTAAATGCCCCTTCTCAAGTTTGGCATGATAGGTTGGGTCATCCATCAAATCATATTATTCAAAAACTGCATTCTGCTAAAAAAATTATTTTAACTTCATCTCAATCTTCATCTTTATGTTATTCTTGTCAGCTGGCTAAAAGTAAAAAGCTTTCTTTTCAGTTATCTTCCTCTCATGAACAAAAACCTCTTTCTCTAGTCCACTGTGATGTTTGGGGTCCAACTATTCCATCATTAAATGGTTATAGATACTATATTGTTTTTATTGATGATTTTAGCAGATTTCATTGGATTTATCCAATGGAACTTAAAACCGATGGTGCTCAATGTTTTGTTCATTTTAAAACTCAAAATAAGAATAAGTTTTCTACAAAAATATTTTCTTTTCAAGTTGATAGAGCAACAGAACTTGTTATAGGAACTTTTAAAACTATTTTAGAAAAGAGCGGTATTAAAATTCAGATTTCTTGTCCTAAAATACCACAACAGAATGGTCTTGCTGAGAGAGGAAGCATAAACACATTACTGAGATGGGAAATACACTTTTATTCAATGCTTTTTGTCCTAAAGAGATGTTGTATGATGCCTTTCTTACAGCTACTTATTGTTAGATCATAGCTCGGTTGAACCCACCAAGCGTTGGTATGTCAAGTTTGGTTGTCATATTTTAGTGAGCCAAAACTCATTTTAAGAGTCGCTTGATTATGTACTAGAGTGAACTTCGTATAGGTTAGCTTGAAAGTATTAGGATATGAGACATTACAAGTATTGCGAAGACTTGAATAAGTAATGAAGTAAGGAGCTACAACGACAACATCATCCTTCCACTTGAGGTTAGTGATATTTGACTTGAAATGCTTCATTCCCTAACGTATCTTTCAAGTCGTGCATATTGAAAACATAACTACGAAGCATGCATGATTATACTCTAGTTAGACATAGTATTAAGGAATGCAATACAAGGTTTATTACTTAACCATTAAACTTTGTATATAAGACATCGACATAATCGTTTGAATGCTATTGTGATTATGTATGGGTATAAGGTGAAGATTTCATCCTAGGAAACAATGTTTTACATTTGTTTTAAGGAAGTAAATTCATGAACTTGTTTTGTGAATCGAAAGAAAAATCGCCAGGCATTATTGGTATTGTTATTCATTGCATATCTTTTGAACTACCAATATGCGTGATTAGTATAACCGCTCATGACTTGTTTATGTTCTTGGTAAAACTATTCACAAAGGCCTGACTTTTGTATTGGTATGACTTTTATTAGTGAAATCGATCTTAAGTAATCACCTGAGATGGTATGATCGATTTAGTGTTATTGATATGACCGACTCTGGGTAAAGTGGAACCGATCCTAGTAAGAGGTACAACCTATCACAAATGGGGAATCGATCCTTGTATGAGGTGCATCAAGTTTTTAGAAGAAAGGGGAACCGATCCTATGGACATGTGCAGCAAGTACAAGTCAGATACCATATATATGTGGGGAACTGATCCTAGTACCTAGTCAACCGAATTTTGGTAACTAGCGTGACTATGCAAATTACTCACATGGAGGTAGAACCGAAACTTATTTTGGTTGAACCGTGAAACCCATGTTTGGTGATTGAGTGTTCTTGATCAATCACGTAGTTCTTGAAAGTCAGATGAACCAATTCTAAACTTGTTTGGAAGTGTGGCAAATTGGTTTCGAGGTTGTAAGTATGAAAGAGGACTTACAAAGTAAGGATGTCGACATACTTTGAACATGTGAAGTAATGCTAATCTTTAAGTGTTCAGAGTTATTCCTTAATAGCTAAAGGAAGAAAATCCCGGATCGAATAAAATAAATTGAGAATATTTTATTTAAGGTTTTTAATTTTATTTTTGGAAAATGAAAATTAGTAATGTGCATTTACTAGTTGGAGATTTTCTAAGAGATTTTCGGTCATTATTTGGACAAAGCATTTCCAGGAATTATGGAAACCTAATATGGAATATATTGCATATCTTGAGAATATTTTCGGTTTTGGAAATTCCTTGATGTCCAAACTTCCTTGGTCTATAAATATAAAAGTTTGCATTTCGAGCAAACTAATCCTCGAGACAAACAAAAACTATCTGTTGTCTTCTATCTTGGTGAAGCCTCCTATTCGGAGAGGAGAGTAACCTAATTAGGCGAAATCTCTTACGACCGCTCAGTTTAAAGACTTCTTTGGGATTGAGAAGATCTATTAGTACCGTTGGTGGAAACTATATAATTGCGGTTTATTTTTGTTTTCGATTGATTTGATTGACTAACGGTGGTTGAACTTTGATTGTACCTAGTTTGTTTATGCTTGAGAATCTTCTCTTCTTATATAAGATTCACTCAAACTAGATCAAAGTTTCGACGGGGATCTTTAGACTGTTTGTAGATCTAAAGACGTCTTGTGATAATCCATTGTTAACAGACTCCGTTATGTGCGTGATTGATCACAAGAGATTCAAGTTGATTGTGTGCAGGTGTTTATTGAAGATCTAAGAAGATTTGAAGACAAAGAAGAATTTGAAGATTTCTGATTTGGGTTCATAATCTTTGGTGTGCACAATACTTGTTTTGGTAAAAGAGGATCCAACTATAATCGGTTTGTCCTTGTGGTAGATTAGGTTGATTAGTTGTGTAGATCGGCATCAATACAATTCTTTGTGATTAAAAGTATTGATTACAAAATCTTAACAATTACCTTTGTAGTTGATAATAAGATAGATCTAAGAACTTGACAAAGGAGTTTATTGAGATAAACAGAAGAGCCTTTTGTCGAACTCACATCACTTGGTTGAAAAGAGTTTATACCAAACAAATTTGTTGTTCCTTTACTGTTTGGAATATGAACCAAAGGAATTGTACCAAGTACGTGACTTATCATAGGTCGGAGGCGTGGGAATACAGACGGAACTAGGTGAACTATAGGTTTAGTTGCTTGGTCTCAACTATACGAAGTTGGTTTGATTTTGTATAGCGGTTTAATCCCGAGAGTATTCAATTCTGGACAAGGTCCCGGGGTATTTATGCATTTGCGGTTTCCTCGTTAACAAAATATTGCTGTGTCATTTACTTTATTTTCCGCAATTATAATTGTTGTTATTATAATTTAAAGTAAATTAAACAAACGTTAATTCCTATTTACTTGATAAGTAATCCTATTGTGTTTGGTTAAGTCCGAACCTTTTATCAAGTAAACATACTTTCTTGTTGTATTGTCTCGATCTCGTATCCATAGATGATCACACGAAGTGCGAACCGATTTGTTGTATTGTATCGACTCTGTCAATAGACAATCACTTTTGAAGAAAGGACTTATAGGTGGAAAAGTTTTAGATTGAGGTATATTTGGGTACCATCATCTTTTCACTTATCTCTTTTTGTCATAGCTCCTGATTATTCTTTTTTGAAAATTTTTAGTACAATTTGTTATCCCCATTTGGCTCATTCAAGGGATGACAAATTATCTCCAAAATCTGTGAAGTGTATCTTTTTCGGTTATAGTCCTTTGCATAAAGGTTACAAATGCTATAATCCTGTTTCTAAAAAGTCTTACATCTCTAGGAATGTTGTTTTTGATGAATCTAAATTTTTTCTTCTCAAATCCTGTGTTCTCAATTTATGAGTCTTCCTCTCCTAGTGTTTCATCTATTTCTAATTCTTTGCCTATCCATGATTCAGCTGCTTCTGATAATGAAAATTATACTACAACTATGGTCACTAGAGCACAAAAACGAATTTCAAAATCCAAACATTTTCCAGATTATGTGGCTCATGTTTCTATTAAATATCCTATTTCTTTTTCATATGCATCTTTGTTGACTACAGTCTCAGAACCTAAAACTTTTAAGCAAGCAATAACAGATCCTAAGTGGCAAGTTTCTAAGAATGAAGAATATACTTCTTTAAGAGATAATGACATCATAATCACATATGAACATTTTAGGTCCAAAATGGGTATGCAGAATTAAGCAAAAGTCAGATGGTACCATTGATAGGCTTAAATCTAGATTAGTGGCAAAACGACACAATCCGCAAGATGGAATTGACTATAATGAGACCTTTAGTCCAGTTGTCAAGAGTACTACTGTGAGAGTTATTTTGTGAATGACTATTTTTCATAATTGGCAAATACGGCAGTTGGATGTGAGTAATGCTCTTATGCATGGATACTTAGATGAAGATGTATATATGTCTCAGCCAAAAGGATTTATTAATCCAGATTATCCTTCCAATTATGTTTGTCATCTTAAGAAGAATTTATATGGATTGAAACAAGCTCCTAGAGCATGGTTTCATAGGTTTAGTTATTTTCTCTGTTCAAATGGTTTTAAGAAGTCAGATTCTGATAATTCTACGTTGTGTTTACTTCAACACAAAGAATGCTTGTTCTATTACTTTATGTTGATGATATTTTGTTGACTGGTAGTTCCTCTGTGGTGATTGATGCTTTGATTGCTTCCCTTAAGAAAGAATTTTCAATGAAGAAATTAGGTGATCTGGGTTTTTTTTTTTTGGGAATTGAAGCTGTAAGGGATTCATATTCTATCTTATTGACACATAAAAAGTATACTTTAGAGTTATTGACAAAAGCCAATATGTTGGATAGTAAACCTTGTGATAATCCTGTTGTGAAAGGTGCAAGAGTTTCAGTAAATGATAGAAATAAATTAGAGGATGCTAGTGAATACATAACTATTATTGTTAGCTTGCAATATTTGACTATCACAAGGCCAAATATTTGTTTTGGTGTAAATTAATGTTTATGGGTGAAAACTGTTTCTGCTGGTTTTAGTAAATTTAGGTGTGTGTGGATGAGAAACGAATCTAAACCCTAAACAAATGCACTGCACGGGAGTGATTTTGATTCGAGAGATCAATCTGTACAATTCTGGTCTAAACCAAGAAATGGCCATTCCAGACTTGCTTCGGTCACAAAGTGAAGGAGATGGGGTTGATCTTAGGGAGGGAAGCGAAGAAGGTGTTGAGATTATGAAGGTGTTGGCTGTTTATGACTTGTATCAAAATGTTGAACTGGCTTGCACTATGTAAGCTATCAGTTCTGGGTGATTTCTGGATACTGATGACAACACTTGGTTTTTTCTGTGTTGTTTGAAAATAGGTGAAGGACCTATTTATACAAGTCATTGAGCGCAACCCTCATCTCATAGGAAGTGGTGTAGGTGAAGTGATGGAGTAGTGGGGTCGTGTAGGAGTGTTGATTGTTACACGATCACCCCTTTGCCCACTTCCCTCATCACTGTTAACCGTTCACATTTTCCCCGACACGTTCTTGTAATGGCACGTTGCCACGCCGCACGCCTCAGTAAACCGCCGGATCAATACCCGTATCCCCGGTTTGTAACATGCTTGATGTCTCGAATGAGCGTATCATGGGACCCACCGCAGGAAATAGCATACGGTGCTAAGTTAAATAATTAAGTTATTTAAGAAATTGATATTCATGAAATATCGTGTATACTCGATGCATGTAATGCATCGAAAACAATCAATATGTATGAAGCATCGTTGTTTTAAAGCTTAACCGAATAAGTCGTAGATTAAGCGTCTAAAATAACATCACGTCCAACCATCTTCGAGTGATCGTTTGGAGGCCACATGGACAGGCCGTCCCCTGGTCGATCACTCCCTGTGGTAGAGTGACAGACGATGATCATCAAGGTGCTTTATTGGCCACTTAACCCTTAACCTAGGCTGTCCGACCAAGCTGATAAAGTTGGACAGACAAGATGATCTACGACACATATTTGCGACCGTTGATGGAATTTTGGGGTTTTTAAGAGGTGCGCAAGCATGACTCTTTGGCTTGACCGAATTCAAGCATGGGCGTTATTTTTGGTGGGACCGACCGGCCATGCGTGTAGACGGCTTGCCGGTGTACATGTCCATACCGCCTTGTCTCATGAAGGTGCGATCTAGGCCACTCAACTTGTCCGACAAACATGAGTGGTCGTGATCAATTTGCGACATAAATCCGTTGCCACAAAGGATTTAGAGGCCGCGCGACATGCTACCTTTGGGCATGCGTTTCGAGGCGCTTGACTATGGTCTACTTTAGTCGGCCGGTCACACGCACAGGTGGGCCCACGGTGATCACGTTAATGTCCTTTGAACCTTTTGAGTATATATTTACGCCCTCCATTTAGGCTGGCAAAGATGGATGGACGTGATCGAACTACGACAGATGTACATTGCCGTAAACCTTAATTAGGGTTTTGAAATAGTCACGTACATGCAACTTGGGCCAAACGAATTGGCAAGATGCGACTCTCCTTTGGGGAGGCCGATCGTGTGGGGCCCACGTTGGCCTGAAGGTGAACATATGTGCACCTTCCCAATGGTCCTAGGTGCGATCTATGCTATCCAATTATACTGGCTAAGTTGGATGGTTGTGATCGATTTAAGACACTAGTGGAACTTCCGCGACCCTTCAAAGCATCACGCCAACCATGTTTTGAGCACACATTCCACTGCTCTATGGTTTTGCCATGAGAAAACCGATCGGGTAGGGGAAAAGTGGGCCCGCCAACGTATGTGTTAGTGCTTCCCTGATCACTCGTGGGATGATCTAATCCGTCCAACCAGGCTGGTGAAGTTGGGCGGTCATGATGATTTTAAGACTGCTTTAAGCGTTCTTGCTCGTTCGAGCCTTTCCCAAAACAACTCGGCCATCCTTCTTTTGGGCCGACGTTTGACGGGTGTTGGGAGTGTAGTGTGGTGTTTGACTGGCTAGGGCATAGGCGGGCCCGCCGAGTCATCATGGTGATCACCTGCTCCTGTTAGGGTTCGTCTAGGCAGGTTAAATCATGCGGTCAACTTGCCTGGCCTTGATCGTTTCTGAGACTGATATGGACAGTCTATATTTCCCTTAAGGAAGTTAAGTATGCTCGATCGGGCTAACCAAAGCGCGTCGATGCGAGACTCTCTATGTCAGAGAGTGATATAGCATGTGTGAGTACTTCGTGCATGTCTCAATATTGGCACGGAGATTCATGCTACTCTGTTGAGAGTGAACACTCAATCATCATGTCATATAATTAATGAGAGTTCGGCTGAGAACACAACACAAAAATATTAGGCAAATCATGCATTAATTATTAATGCTAGTAAAATTCACAGAACATTTGGGATTGCTGTTGCACGCACCATTCTGGATGAATCTTGTGTATTTTATTGAATTGCTCCGAATAAAGTGAAGAGTTTTTTTGCGCTCATCACTTCTTGGACGGATTTTCCCTTTGCAGGGTGACAAAACATAAAAATACTGGTTTTACAATTTTAGCCCTGAACTAAAATCCACCATCAACATTAAGTCCCCTGCCTAGCACGCAATGGTTGCACTATTGTGGGGTAGGCATTAGATGGTGACAAATAAAGATAAAACTTATGAGACAAAGTTAAATGTTACCAGGAAAGATGGGTCGTCATGTCCTTGGAGCATGTCATGTTCAAGAGGCGTCCAGGTGAGCGTCCCCCTAGCAAGATGTTGGTTGGCCCCAGGTAGATTATGCATATGGTTGGTTGGATTCTCAAACTATTCATGACGATTTCGTAATCCCCGACTCCGATGAGGACGAGCCCTATCATGAGTAATATCCTTAAAAGGCTACTGAAGCAATTTCTGAAAAAGATGTTGAAGCATCTCCCAAAAAGAACGGTGATGTAGCTTCCGGAAAGCGTTTTGAAGCGGATTCTGAAGAGAACGTCGAGGCGGCTCCTGAATAGAGCGTTGAAGAAGCTTCAGGAGCAAACGTCGATGCGGATCCCGGAGAGAGCGTTGAAGCAGCTTTTGAAGAGAACGTCGAGGCGGTCCTGGAGAGTGTGTTGAAGCGGCTTATTCTTCTCGAGAGAGCGTCGAAGAAGCTTCTACTTCTGGAGAGAGCGTTGAATTATCTTCTGAAGCGAATGTCGAAGCGGGTCCCGGAGGGAGTGTTGAAGCATCTTCTTCTTCTGGAGAGAGCGTTGAAGCATCTTCTGATGCGAACGTCGAAGCGGCTTCTGGATAGAGCGTTGAAGCAGCTTCTGGAGTGCGGATCCGAGAGAGAGATCGTTGAAGCGGCTTCTTCTTCAGTTTAATTTTCCCTCACGAATTACATGCTCCTTGATTGACCATCTCTCATGTGTTGAAGAAGTCCTTGACTGACGGCGAAGGAATTTCATGCTGAGCCTCAGTCCCCAAGCGTGATTTATATGGTTCTATCTTGTATGGTCGGTGAGTTTACCATAATAAAGATATCGCCATCTCTCCTCCGTGACTCTATTACTTCTCCGTGGGAAAATCAAATATGCACAAGTTCGGATTACATTTGTCTGTAGTGGTTGTTGCTATGGTGAATCTCGGGCACTGGTATCAACAAACTAATAACGGTTCTTAGCTGCAGCTGTGATCAATAGAGACTGTCAGGAAGAGGCGTGATGGCTACGGGCACGAACTTGGCGATCTTCATATAGTGGTAGAGCTTGTCTTGAGGGAGAAATGATGGAACCGATAACTTCCTTGATGTTACCTCATAGAATGAAAAAGAGAGAGACAGCCCCCCTGCTCACGAGTATCCACTGAGCCTTCGACTTGATGGACGTTGTCACGCTAGGTTCATGAGGCCGTCTTTACATCTGCGTTGCGTTTCATAGACGTCCAGGAATATCACTGGTCTTTGACAATACGTCTGCTCTCTTGAGTATATCCTCGTCTTTGGACATCTTGGAATCATAATGATAGCGTGCTTGTATCTCTCTAAATTCACCATATTTTAGATGGGCAGTGCTAAGAAGTCCCCAATCACATTCCTCTGCCATTATCACCTTTGGATCGTGTCTTTGAGGAGTAGGGAATTTCCTTCATGCGGATGAATTAACTAATAGGCTCTGCAAATATGATGAAGCTCTTTTCATGGAGAATCTGTATGTACCTCTTAAGTCC
The DNA here is from genome assembly GCA_023531295.1 of Papaver armeniacum. Taxonomy (NCBI): domain Eukaryota; kingdom Viridiplantae; phylum Streptophyta; class Magnoliopsida; order Ranunculales; family Papaveraceae; genus Papaver; species Papaver armeniacum. Next base: position 417,579 of record JAJJWW010017148.1, read on the forward strand.
CAGGTGAAATCTCCTTTGGTAACGCAACTACTTCTTCTACGGGAGACGAAATTCTGAAAGCGTCTCTCATTGATGTTGCGGATATCGCTATCTTCTTGAGGCTGCTACCTTGAGGTGCCGACTTCAGTAGATCTGAAGATAACCCGCGCTTGCTGTCGTCCGGGCTGACATAATAGGCGAACCCTTTATCATGATTTGGAGATGACAATATTCGTTGAATCTTCCGAAACGTTTCCTGTTGAAGTGCGGTCCAGACAAAACTTGTTCCTTTCTTCAGCAAGGGGGTGAATGATGCAACAAGATGGGATAAACCAGGTATAAAATGTCGAATTTAGTTCACCTTGCCCACGAAGCCTTGGAGTTCCTTCACAGTTCGCGGAGGTGGCATCGTGAGGATAGCTTCTGAAGAAGTGCCGAAAGCGCATTTCAAAGGATTCATCTTCAACTTGTATTCACGACACTCGAACACTTTTCGTAAGACTCTCGTGTGGGCCGCTCGAGCTTTTGATTTTACTACTATATCATCCACGTAGTTTTCAACTTTCTTATGCATCATGTTGTGGTAGATTGTCGTCATAGCGCGTTGATACGTTGCACCGACATTCTTTAAACCAAATGGCATTACAGTATAATAAAAATTTCCGAGAGGAGTTCGAAAAGATATCTTACTCGCGTCATGCTCATACATCCTTATCTGATTATAGCCGCTATATCCATCCATGGAGAACACGCCGTGTCCGCTGGTGGCATCCATTTACATGTCGATGCTAGGTAGAGGAAAATCATCTTTGGGGCAGCATCTGTTCAAGTCTCTGAAATCCACACAGCACCTGATCTGCCCATTTTTCTTTTTTATCGGAACCACATTAGCAACCAGGTTGGATGATGAATGGGTTTGATGAAGCCAGCATCTAGCAACTTCTGAATTTCAGTGTTGATTGCTCTTCTACCTCGTGTCTGAACTGCCTCGGAGAGCCGTTTAACAGGCTTGGATCCGGGTATGACATGTAGATGATGGGTGACCAATTTTCATCTAAACCGGGCATTTCTTCATATGTCCAAGCGAATATGTCCTGGTACTCTTTGAGAAGTTCCACGAGCTTCGTGCGTTCATCTGTACACAAGGTTGAGCTGGTGGAGATAAGCCTAGGATATTCGTCATTCCCGATGTTAATGATTTCGAGCTCATCAGTTGTGGAGTTGGTGCCATCTTGTAGCTGTCGTGGAGCATCTAGCACTTCTTCTTGTGGCCCGTCGTTGTTGTAGCATTCCGTTGGGCGGAGAGACCGGGTAACAGTCTCCCCTACTAATTGCTAACAGCGGCGTCGGTACACGGTTTTCCCTTTCTGGTCATGACTTGCCACAAAAGTTCGTTCCCTCTTAGTGTGATCATGGGTCGCGACTTCACATGATGAAGAAGAATTGGGACGCCTTGTCAGCAAAGATGCATCATGGGGCTTGACCTTCAATGATGCAAGTCGGTCCTCCTCCTGGATTGACACCCATGTGGGGAGTGGGATGCAATGAAATTTTTATGATTCTTCTCGCAGAGATTCTCTTGGTTCAAACAATTCCACTCCACATATTAGTGTGTAAGGAGACAATGGTACAGGAATACTAACGACTTCTTTATTCAGCATAGTCTTCAGGCATTGGTGATACTTCGAGGGGACGATCCTATTGTCATGAAGCCATGGTCTCCCCAGTATCATATGGTAGTCCGACTCCTTTTCTATGACTTCAAATTTCACATTTGATTGGACGTGCCCTACAGATAAATTCATATTGGCATACCCGTCCGTGTTGGTTTGGTTTCCTTCAAAATCTGTCATCGTGGTAGGCTGTCGCACGATCTTGCTTGGTCGAACCTTGGCCGTCCTGAGTGTCTTGAGAGTAATCACGTTCGAAAATGCTCTCATGTCGATGAGGGCCCTTTTGAAATCTGAATCCTTGATGCGTGCGGTAACGTGTAGGGCCCGGTTGTGACCTTCTTCCGCTATCATGTTTTTTTTATGTAAATATGACATTATTCATAGACATCTCTGGTGTTTTCGAGGCTTCTGGATGCAAAGAAGTTAAATGCACGTCTAGGGTTATCTGGTTGATTGTAGCAAACGTCTCCGCCCGCTGATTCTTCGAGAGGTGTAAAAGTTCGCATAAACTTTTCACTAGAGAAGCCTCTTCCTGATCCACTGGCCTCTAGTTCATAGTGAAACTATTTACTTGAGGAGGATCGTTGCGAGGATCAGTCCCCAGTGTAGAAATCTCCGTGACAGGAGAACCGCTCATATCTGATGTAATCTTGAGGAGGTGATCGAGTATGCCGTTTATTTTTTCTTTGATCAGTTCCATGTTCTTCGTGTGAATCTCCTTCACCCATGCTAACTCAATCAATGTTAGGATTCTTCTGGTTACACCATCAGATACACCGTTGGGAAGAGGGGTGTCTTCATTAAAGGAACTTCGACCGGGATTTGAAATTATCGGGGGAGTCCTAAGAGTCTAAGACCAACCATTTTGAAGTAAGCCAAATGGGATTGGGTATTGAAGAAATTGACTTCACAACCGAGAGATTAATCTCCCACTGGGGTCGCCAGTTGTTTATGGATAAAACATGTTTCTGCTTGTTTTGGTAAATTTGGGTGTGTGTGGATGAGAAACGAATCTAAACCTTAAAAAAATGCACTGCACGAGAGTGCTTTTGATTCGAGAGATCAATCTGTACAATTCTGTCCTAAACCAAGAAATGGTCGTTCCAGACTTGCTTCGGTCACAAAGTGAAGGTGATGGGATTGATCTTAGGGAGGGAAGCGAAGAAGGTGTTGAGATTATGAAGGTGTTGGCTTTTTATGACATATATTAGAATGTTGAACTGGCTTGCACAATGTAAGCTATCAAATCTGGGTGATTTCTGGATACTGATGACAACACTTGGTTTTTTTCTGTGTTGTTTGGAAATAGGTGAAGGACCTATTTATATAAGTCATTGAGTGCAACCCTCATCTCATAGGAAGTGGAGGAGGTGAAGTGATGGAGTAGTGGGGTCGTGTAGGAGTGTTGATTGTTACACGATCACACCTTTGCCCACTTCCCTCATCACTGTTAACCTTCCATATTTTCCGACACGTTCTTGTAATGGCGCGTTACACGCTGCACGCTGTAAACCGCCAGATCAATCCCTCAGTATGTGACATGCTTGATGTCTCGAATGAGCGGATCTTGGGACCCACCGCAGGAAATATCATACGATGCTAAGTTAAATAACTAAGTTATTTAAGAAATTGATATTCATGAAATATCGTGTATACTCGATGCATGTAGTACATCGAAAACAATCAATACGTATGAAGCATCACTGTTTTAAAGCTTAACCGAATAAGTCGCGGATTAAGCGTCTTAAAATAACATCACGTCCAACCATCTTCGAGTGATCGTTTGGAGGCCACATGGACATGCCTTGCCCTGGTCGATCACTCCCTGTGGTAGAGTGACGGACGATGATCATCAAGGTGCTTTATTGGCCGCTTAACCCTTAACCTAGGCTGTCCGACCAAGCTGATAAATTTGGACGGACGAGATGATCTACGGCACATATTTGCGACCGTTGTTGGAAGCATCACACTTTGGCTTGACCTAATTCAAGCATGGGCGTTATTTTTGGTGGGACCGACCGGGCATGCATGTAGACGGCCTTCCGGTGTATATGTTCATACCGCTTTGTCTCATGAAGGTGCGATCTAGGCCACTCAACTTGTCCGGCAAATATGAGTGGTCGTGATCGATTTGCGACAGAAATCCGTTGCCGCAAAGGATTTAGAGGCCGCGCGACATGCCACCTTTGAGCGTGCGTTTCGAGGCGCCTGGCCATGGACTACTTTGGCCAGCCGGTCACACACATAGGTGGGCCCACGATGATCACGTTAATGCCCTCAGAACCTTTTGAGTATATATCTACGCCCTTCGTTTATGCTGGCGAAGATGGATGGACGTGATCGAATTACGACAGATGTACATTATCGTAAACCCTAATTAGGGTTTTGAAATAGTCACGTACACGCAACTTGGGCCAAACGAATTGGCAAGCTGCGCTTCTCCTTTGGGGAGGCCGATCGTGGGGGGCCCACGTTGGGCTGACGGTGAGCATATGTGCACCTTCCCAATGGTCCCAAAGCGCGATCTAAGTTATCTAATTATCTTTGGCTAAGTTGGATGGTTGTGATCGATTTAAGACACTAGTGGAACTTCCGCGACCCTTTAAAGCATCACACCAACCATGTTTTGAGCACACGTTCCGCTGCTCTATGGTTTTGTCGTGAGAAAACCGATCCGGTAGGGGAAAAGTGGGCCCGCCAACGTATGTGTTGGTGCTTCCCTGATCACTCGCGGGATGATCTAATCCGTCCAACCAGGATGGCGAAGTTGAGTGGTCATGATGATTTTAAGACTGCTTTAAGAAGTCTTGCTCGTTCGAGACTTTACCAAAAAAACGAGGCCATCCCTCTTTGGGGCCTACATGTGACGGGTGTTGGGAGTGTAGTGTGCTGTTCGATTGGCTAGGGCATAGGTGGCCCCATCGGGTCATCATGGTGATCGCCTGCTCCTGCCAGGGTTTGTCTAGGCTGGTTAAATCATGCGATCAACTTGCGTGGCCGTGATCGTTTCTTAGACTGATATGGACAGTCTAGATTTCCCTTAAGTAAGTTAAGTATGCTCGGTCGGGCTAACCAAAGCGCGTCGATGCGAGACTATCTATGTCAGAGAGTGATGTAGCATGTGTGAGTACTTCGTGCATGTCTCAATATTGGCACGGAGATTCATGCTACTTTGCTGAGAGTGAACACTCAGTCGTCATGTCATGTAAATAATGAGAGTTGGTGAGAACTCAAAGACGGAAAATACTAGGCAAATCATGCATTAATTATTAATGCTAGTAAACTTCACAGAATATTTGGGATTGCTGTTGCATGCACCATTCTGGATAAATATTGTGTATTTTATTGAATTGCTTCGAATAAAGTGAAGAGGTTTTTTGCACTCATCACTTCTTGGACGGCTTTTCCCTTTGCAGGGTGACAACACATAAAAATACCGGTTTTACAATTTTAGTCCTGAACTAAAATCCACCATCAACATTAAGTCCCCTGCCTAGCATGCAATGGTTGCAATATTGTGGGGTAGGCATTAGATGGTGACAAATAAAGATAAAACTTATGAGACAAAGTTAAATGTTACCAGGAGAGATGGGTCGTCCTGTCCTTGGAGCATGTCATGTTCAAGAGGCGTCCAGGTGAGCGTCCCCTAGCATGATGTTGGTTGGCCCCAGGTAGATTAGGCATAAGGTTGGTTGGATTCTCAAACTATTCATGACGATGTCATAATCCCTGACTCTGATGAGGACGAGCCCTATCATGAGTAATATCCTTAAAAGGTCTTTGAAGCAATTTCGAAAAAGATGTTGAAGCAGCTCCCAAAGAGAACGGTAATGTAGCTTCCGGAAAGCGTGTTGAAGCGTCTTCTGATGCGAACGTCGAGGCGGCTCCTGAAGAGAGCGTTGAAGCAGCTTCTGGAGCGAACGTCGATGCGGATCCCGGAGAGAGCGTTGAAGCAGCTTCTGAAGCGAACGTCGAGGTGGTCCCGGAGAGAGTGTTGAAGCGGCTTCTTCTTCTGGAGACAGCGTCGAAGCGGGTCTTGGAGGGAGTGTTGAAGCAGCTTCTTCTTATGGAGAGAGCGTTAAAGCATCTTCTGAAGCGAACGTCGAAGCGGCTTCTGGAGAGAGCGTTAAAGCAGCTTCTGGAGGGCGGTTTCTAGAGAGAGAGCGTTGAAGTGGCTTCTTCTTCAGTTTAATTTTCCCTTACGAATTACATGCTCCTTGATTGACCATCTCTCTTATGTTGAAGAAGTCCTTGACTTACGGCGAAGGAATTTCATGCTGAGCCTCAGTCCCAAAGTGTGATTTATATGGTTCTATCTTGTATGGTCGGTGAGTTTACCATAATAAAGATATCACCATCTCTCCTCCGTGACTCTATTACTTCTCCGTGGGAAAATCAAATATGCAGAAGTTCGGATTACCTCTGTCCGTAGTGGTTGTTGCTATGGTGAAGCTCGGGCACTGGTATCAACCAACGAACAACGGTTCTTAGCTGCAGCTGTGATCAGTAGAGACTGGCAGGAAGAGGAGTGATAACTACGGATACGAAGTTGGCGGTCTTCATATAGTGGTAGATCTTGTCTCGAGGGAGAAATGATAGAACCGATAGCTTCCTTGATGTTACCTCATGGAATGAAAAAGAGGGAGACAGTCCCCCTGCCCACGAGTATCCACTGAGACTTCGACTTGATGACGTTGTCACACTGGGTTCATGAGGCCGTCTTTACATATGCGTTGCGTTTCATAGACGTCTAGGAATATCACTGGTCTCTGAAAATACGTCTGCTCTCTTGAGTATATCATCGTATTTGGACATCTTTGAATCATAATGATAGCGTGCTTGCATCTCTCTAAATTCACCATCTTTGAGATGGGCAGTGCTAAGCAGTCCCCAATCACATTCCTCTGCCATTATCACCTTTGGATCGTGTCTTTGAGGAGTAGGGAAGTTCCTTCATGCGAATAACTTAACTAATAGGCTCTACAAATATGATGAAGCTCTTTTCATGGAGAATCTGTATGTACCTCTTAAGTCCCATGTGCAATCTCCTTTGGTAACGCAACTACTTCTTCTACGGGAGACGAAATTTTGAAAGCGTCTCTCATTGATGTTGCGGACATCGCTATCTTCTTGAGGCTGATCCCTTGAGGTATCGGCTTCAGTAGATCTGAAGATAACCTGCGCTTGCTCTCGTCCTGGTTGACATAATAGGCAAACCATTTATGATTATTTGGAGATGACAATATTCGTTGAATCTTCCGAAACGCTTCATGTTATAGTGCGGTCCAGACGAAAATTGTTCATTTCTTCAGCAAGGGGGTGAATGAAGCAACAAGATGGGATAGACCAGGTATAAAACGTCAAATGTAGTTCACCTTGCCCATGAAGCCTTGTAGTTCCTCCACAGTTCGAGGGAGGCGGCATCGTGAGGATAGCTTCTGAAGAAGCGCCGAAAGCGCATTTCAAAGGATTCATCTTCAACTTGTATTCATGGCACTCGAACACTTGTCGTAAGACTCCTGTGTGGGCCGCTCGAGATTTTGATTTGACTACTATATCATCCAAGTAGTCTTCAACTTGCTTATGCATCATGTCGTGGAAGATTGTCGTCATAGCGTGTTGATACGTTGCACCGGCATTCTTTAAACCAAATGGCATTACAGTATAATAAAAATTTCCGAGAGCAGTTTAGAAAGATTTCTTACTCGCGTCATGCTCATATATCCTTATCTAATTGTAGCCGATATATCAATCCATGAAGGAGAACACGCCATGTCCGCTGGTGGCATCCACTAACATGTCAATGTTAGATAGAGGAAAATCATCTTTGGGGAAGCATCTGTTCAAGTCTCTGAAATCCACACAACACCTAATCTGTCCATTTTTCTTTTTTACCGGAACCACATTAGCCAACCAGGTTGGATGATGAATGGGTTTGATGAAGCCAGCAGCTAGCAACTTCTGAATTTCAGTGTTGATTTGCTCTTCTACCTCGTGTCTGAACTGCCTCGGAGACTGTTTAACCGGCTTGGATCCAGGTATGACATGTAGATGATGGGTGACCAATTTTTCATCTAAACCGAGCATTTCTTCATACGTCGAAGCGAATATGTCCTGGTACTCTTTGAGAAGTTTCACGAGCGTGCGTTCATCCGTACACAAGGTTGATCTGGTGGAGATAGGCCTAGGAGATTCCTCATTCCCGATGTTAACGATTTCGAGATCATCTGTTGTGGAGTTGGTGCCATCTTGCTGCTGTCTTGGAGCATCTAGCACTTCTTCTTGTGGACCATCGTTGTTGTACTATTCCGTTGGGCGGAGAGACTGGGTAACAGTATCCCCTGTTAATTGCTAACAGCGGCGTTGGTACACGGTTTTCCCTTTCTGGTCACGGCTTGCCACAAAAGTTCGTTCCCTCTTAGTGTGAGCATGGGTCGCGGCTTCACATGATGAAGAAAAATTGGGACGCCTTGTCAGCAAAGATGCATCATGGGGCTTGACCTTCAATAATGCAAGTCGGTCCTCCTTCTGGATTGACGCTCACGTGGGGAGTGGGATGCAATGAACTTTGTATGATTCTTCACGCAGAGCTTATCTTGGTTCAAACAATTCTACTCCACATATTGGTGCGTAAGGAGACAATGATGCAGGAATACGAATGACTTTTTTATTCAGCATAGTATTCAGCCATTGGTGATACGTCGAGGGGATGATCTTATTATCATGAATCCATGGTCTCCATAGTATCATATGGTAGTCCGACTCATTTTCTATGACTTCGAATTTCACCTTTGATTGGACGGGCCCTACAGATAAATTGATTGGCATACCCATCCGTATTGGTTTGGTTTCCTTCAAAGTCTGTCATCGTGGTAGGCTGTCGCACGATCTTGCTTGGTCGAACCTTGGACGTCCTGAGTGTCCTGAGTGTCTTGAGAGTAATCACGTTCGAAGATGCTCCCATGCCGATGAGGTACCTTTTGAAATCTAAATCCTTGATACGTGCGGTAACGTGTAGGGCCCGGTTGTGACCTTCTTCCGCTATCATGTCTTCTTCTGTAAATGTGACATTATTCACAGAGACATCGACGGTGTTTTCGAAGCTTACGGATGCAAAAAAAGTTAAATGCATATCTAGGGTTATCTCGGTTGATTGCAGCAAATGTCTCCGCCCGCTGATTCTTCGAGAGGTGTAAAAGTTCGCATAAACTTTCCATTGGAGAAGCCGCTTCCTGATCCACTGGCCTCTAGTTCATAGTAAAACTATTTACTTAAGGAGGATCATTGCGAGGATCAGTCCCCAGTGTAGAAATCTCCGTGACAAAAGAACCGCTCATATCTGATGTCATCTTGATGAAGAGATCGAGTATGTCGTTTATTGTTTCTTTGATCATGTCCATGTTCTTCGTATGAATCTCCTGCACCCGTGCTAACTCAATCAATGTTAGGATTCTTCTGGTTACACCATCAGATACACCGTTGGGAAGAGGGGTATCTTCATTAAAGGAAGTTCGACCGGGATTTGAAATTGTCGGGGTATTCCTAAGACCAACCATTTTGAAATCAGCCAAATGGGATTGGGTATTGAAGAAATTGACTTCACAATCGAGAGATTAATCTCCTACTGTGGTCGCCAGCTGTTTATGGGTGAAAATTGTTTCTGCTGGTTATGGTAAATTTGGGTGTGTGTGTATGAGAAATGAATCTAAACCCTAAAAAAATGCACTGCACGGGAGTGTTTTTGATTCGTGAGATCAATCTGTACAATTCTGGCCTAAACCAAGAAATGGCCGTTCCAGACTTGCTTCAGTCACAAAGTGAAGGAGATGGGGTTGATCTTAGGTAGGGAAGCGAATAAGGTGTTGAGATTATGAAGGTGTTGGCTGTTTATGACTTGTATTAGAATGTTGAACTGACTTGCATAATGTAATCTATCAGTTCTGGGTGATTTCTGGATACTGATGACAACACTTGGTTTTTTATGTGTTTTTTGGAAATAGGTGAAGGACCTATTTATACAAGTCATTGAGCGTAACCCTCATCTCATAGAAGTGGAGGAGGTGAAGTGATGGATTAGTGGGGTCGTGTAGGAGTGTTTATTGTTACACGATCACACCTTTGCCCACTTCCCTCATCACTGTTAACCGTCCACATTTTCCTGACACGTTCTAGTAATGGCGTGCTGCACGCTGTAAACCGCCAGACCAATACCCCAGTAAGTATCCCCCCAGTTTGTGACATTCTTGATGCCTCGAATGAGCGGATTATGGGACCCATCGCAGGAAATAGCATACGGTGCTAAGTTAAATAACTAAGTTATTTAAGAAATTGATATTCATGAAATATCGTGTATACTCGATGCATGTAATGCATCGAAAACAATCAATATGTATGAAGCATCGCTGTTTTAAAGCTTAACCGAATAAGTCGCGGATTAAGCGTTTTAAAATAGCATCACGTCCAACCATCTTCGAGTGATCGTTTGGAGGCCACATGGACAGGTCGTCCCCTGGTCGATCACTCCATGTGGTAGAGTGACGGACGATGATCATCAAGGTGCTTTATTGGCCACTTAACCTTTAACCAAGGCTGTCCGACCAAGATGATAAAGTTGGACGGACGAGATGATCTACATCACATATTTGCGACCGTTGATGGAATATTGGGGTTTTTAAGAGGTGCGCAAGCATCACTCTTTGGCTTGACTGAATTAAAGCATGGGCGTTATTTTTGGTGGGACCGATCGGGCATGCGTGTAGACGGCCTGTCGGTGTACATGTCCATACCGCTTTGTCTCATGAAGGTGCGATCTAGGCCACTCAACTTGTCCGGCAAAGATGAGCGGTCGTGCTAGATTTGCGACAGAAATCCGTTGCCGCAAAGGATTTAGAGGCCGCGCGACATGCCACCTTTGGGCGTGCGTTTCGAGGCGCCTGGCCATGGTCTACTTTGGCCGGCCGGTCACACGCACAAGTGGTCCCACGTTGATCACGTTAATGTCCTTAGAACCTTTTGAGTATATATCTACGCCCTACGTTTAGGCTGGAGAAGATTGATGGACGTGATCGAACTACGACAGAGATGTACATTGCCGTAAACCCTAATTAGGGTTTTGAACTAGTCACGTACACGCAACTTGGGCCAAAAGAATTGGCAAGTTGCGCTTCTCCTTAGGGGAGGCCGATCGTGTGGGACCCACGTTGGGATGACGATGAACATATGTGCACCTTCCTAATGGTTCTAGGCGCGATCTATGCTATCCAATTATGCTGGCTAAGTTGGATGGTTGTGATCGATTTATGACACTAGTGGAAATTCCGCGACCCTTTAAAGCATCACGACAACCATATTTTGAGCACACGTTCCGTTACTCTATGGTTTTGCCGTGAGAAAACCGACCGGGTACGGGAAAAGTGGGCCCGCCAACGTATGTGTTGGTACTTCCCAGATCACTCGCGGGATGATCTAATCCGTCCAACCAGGCTGTCGAAGTTGGGCGGTCATGATGATTTTAAGACTGCTTTAAGCGGTCTTGCTCGTTAGAGCCTTTCCAAAAAAAAAACAACGCGGCCATCCCTCTTTGGGGCCGGCGTTTGACGGGCGTTGGGAGTGTAGTGTGGTGTTCGACTGGCTAGGGCATAGGCGGTCCCGCCGGGTTATCATGGTGATCGCCTGCTCCAGCTAGGGTTCGTCTAGGCTGGTTAAATCATGCGGTCAACTTGCGTGGCCGTGATCGTTTCTGAGATTGATATGAACAGTCTAGATTTCCCTTAAGGAAGTTAAGTATGCTCGATCGGGCTAACCAAAGCGCGTCGATCCGAGACTCTCTATGTCAGAGAGTGATGTAGCATGTGTGAGTACTTCGTGCATGTCTCAATATTGGCACGGAGATTCATGCTACTCTGTTGAGAGTGAACACCCAGTCGTCATGTCATGTCAATAATGAGATTTCGGCTGAGAACACATCACGTAAAATACTAGGCAAATCATTCATTAATTATTAATGCTAGTAAAATTTACAAAATATTTGGGATTGCTGTTGCACGCACCATTCTGGGTGAATCTTGTGTATTTTATTGAATTGCTTCGAATAAAGTGAAGAGGTTTTTTGCACTCATCACTTCTTGGACGACTTTTCCCTTTGCAGGGTGACAACACATAAAAATACTGGTTTTACAATTTTAGCCCTGAACTAAAATCCACCATAAACAATTATGTATCGCAGTTTATGCACTTTCCAACTGATATTCATATGCAGTTGGTTAAAAGAATACTCAGATATTTGAAATGGACACTTGGGTTAGGTATTACTTTGAGGAAAGATAGTTTACAAAATTTAAAAGCTTACACAGATTCATATTGGGCAGGATGTCCTGATACAAGAAGGTCTACATCATGATATGTTGTTTTTATTGGTAACAATTTAATTTCTTGGTCATCTAAAAATCATCCAACTGTATCCAAGTCATCAACTGAAGCTGAATATAAATGTCTTTCAGTGGCATCTGCAGAATTGAAATGGCTTTCAGATTTGCTGTCTGAATTACATGTTAGGACAAAGCACATAGAGATTCAATACCATATTATAAGGGAGCTGGTGGAGTAAGGATTTGTACAACTTCAACATGTGCCAAGCGAAGAACAAATTGCTGATATCTTTATAAAGGGTCTTTGTGCTCTTACTTTTTCTAGATTGCTCCAGAGTTTGATGGATACTACTTTGTAGTAGTTTTTGTGTGTCTTTTAATCTTTGAAGTGTGTTTTTGTATACATTCTACGTGTAAGAGTCTCTGTCAAACTGTTATTGTTAGCTCCTAACAGTTTGAAGGGCGTATTAGACACTGTAAGTGTATATATAGTTCGTGTGTAAAGTCTATGTCAGTCAATAGTTGACTTGACTACTTGTGTGGTTCACATGTGCGTTGTATTATTATTACAGCTCAATGATTTGTTTTAAATAGGCCTATAAGAAAACTCTGTAAGTCTGTCGAAAACTATTCAATAATATCAATTCTTTGTTTCTCAGTGAGCTATGATCATCATTGTAAATGAGAATTCAGAAAAGTTGTATTGGTAAGTAAAGCTCATGGACCGCCCACCTTACCATAACTCTAGGTAGTATTATCGCCACTTGGTTGGACCTATCTTTGTCCCGAGTCTCGACCACGACATTTTATAGTTATCAACTTCCCCAATCCCCCACTAAATTTAGTTCAAAAATGAGCTTTAGATCTTTCATAAGGATCTTTAGGTAGTAATGGGTATTTGTTTGGCCATGTCTCATCATTTTATCACAGTATGATCAACGATTCTACTATGGATTTTCCACCATGAACAAGAACATGGACTTTCTTATGAACTAGATTATATTGCAATATAGTCCAAAACCGAGCTTTAGATCTTTCATAAGGATCTTTAGGTAGTAATGGGTATTTGTTTGGCCGTGTCCCATCATTTTATCGCAGTATGATCAACGATTCTACTATGGGTTTTCCACCATGAACAAGAACATGGACTTTCTTATGAACTAAATTATATTGCAATATAGTAAATACCTCTTGTTTGAAGGATCTATATTCCCCTTTTATGTATATTCATATAATTTATGCCTTTCAATTAATTTAACTCTACAACCATAAGGACTATTACCACACACTAATTAAACCTGGCCAAATTGGGGTATACCCATTTTGTTCCCAACCATAATAATGGGTTAAGGGATGTCCAATACATATAAAGTTACCTAATTACCCTTCCCCTAATAATAACCAATACTACTCCCCTTTTGGTTTTAGATTCAAACCTTATTCTTTTCCTTCTCATTCATCATCAATCTAGTGATCAATTTCTTTCTCTTTCCCTATATTTCATCGTTTTCAAATGCAAAAAAAATCGTCGATTAGATTTTTTTTATTGTTGATTATTTCTTTCAAACTCTATCTAATGCTTTGTTTTGTTGTATAAATGACATATTAGGTCGGAAAAATTGAAATTGTTGAATTGCAGTTACACGGTCGTCATGGTATCTATTCGTCGAGCATGAAGACTTTTCTATTTATTTTTAGTCGTCAAGGTTGTAGGATGAATAGAGTGGCGACTTCTCAAAGAGTTTTGTTTCTGAAAGTAACATTTTACAGGGTCGTAATGGTCTTCATCTCTAAACCTTTACGACTAATAACTCCCAGAAAACAAGTTTTCCTGTATCCAATTTTGTTGTTAATTATTCGCCATGGTTTTGTAAAAATAAGACGACGACTAATAGACAGTCGTCATTGTATTGCATTTTCGACCATAAAGACTATTGTGTAGCCTGCAGGTTCAAAAATAACTAACATGCTAAATAATCAAGCATTTACAACACCTTTAATGTATGTCAAAAATCACATAATCGGCATTATGATTATTATAAGCATGCCGGCTACTAGTGGTCGTTATCTTCCAGTATTATCGACCTTGTCGACTTTTCATGCTTTCAATTCTGAAAGTGTGAATTTCTTTTGTAATTTTGAGAATGAAATTACTCAACGCCTTTGCTATCCCCTTTTTAGAAGTGTTTGGGTAATGTGGTTTCATTTCCGTTACAAACAAAATTCTCAAAAAGAAAAAAACTCAAATATATTCCAACATAATCCATGAGTTCAATCTAAATAAAACATAATTTCAGAATTTTAATCAACTAACCCAATTAATTAACTTAAACATGTTAATTAAGCAAGAATAGATTAGCCATTTTTGAAAATATGTGGCTAAGGGGTTTTGGGTTTTACTTCCAAGTGACCCTACTTTGTCTTATTGGGTATAACCTAATCTAGATGGGTAATTGAATAACTTTCAAATCTTCCATTATCTATTCAAATTTCATTTTTTTCTTTAAGATAAAGAATATTTATGGGAAGTTTGGTATTATGTTGAATTGTTGAGTCTAACACTTGACTGCTTGTGCACAACTCAAATCAGATATTAAGACCTTTTTAAGACTCACTAATTTGAGACATATCACTAGAAGACAAGAATAATTATTTTGAAGTAATTTTGAAAACTTCTTAGCCAACTATTTTTTCGTGTTGGATAATTTACCCCTGATTGATTAGTAGTAATCGATCGATTTAGTTTTTAATTACCAATGTTAGATGTGAAATTTAATAGCATCAACCAAAGTTCAAAACATGGAACGAATGAGAAAATTTAAATTTCTTTTCCGAACACCAACCCAAGATAAAAAAAGGCGTTCATATATACCGATTCTGGGTTGGTACTCTTCATCCACTAAGAATACCAAGAATCAACCTACAAATCGATTGACTCTGATGAATCGATTGATGTGGGATATGTACACTTTCATAAAGAAAAATATTGTTCATACTTTTAGGAAAATGTATTCATTTCAAATCAGCCTAACTCACTTTCGTAGGCATCACAGTTGCAATTAGCACGTGTAACAAGCCTTATAACCTCTAGTCGATCTTAGTGACAAGTTATAGACTCGTCAAGGTTTACATAAAGATCTACCCACGAAATGTACCCGTAAAATACTATACGTCTCAATCTTCATTGGAGGAATATTGTCCGGATCATTGAACGACATATAATCCGGGTTGAACTCTGAAATCTTGGACTTCATGAATTCATAGCTTTCTTCAAACACAATTCTTCTCATTTTTTCTCCAAGTAGTGCTTTTACACAAACTTACTTTGTCAGTGTTCAAGTGGAAGATCAAACAACTTAGATTATGTAAGAGAAATTCGAAAAATACTTACAAATTCTCGGATCGACAAGCCTAAATGGCAACGACAAAAATCCTTTCTTGTTTGCCTATATAATTAATTAACTATCCATTTATGTACTTGTCGCAGAGTTCTTCCCTTTGTATTTTCATAATCTATCACACATTGGATATACACCCTCCCCCAAAAGGTTTAGGGTGCGACCCTTTCGGCTTGGACATCTTCACGTTGTATTTCTTTGTACCATGTTTTGATTATAGCTAAATCTTCAGCTAAATCATATGGTGTTATGTTTGTAGAGGCATGAAGTGAATTAGAAAGAGTCGATGATGAAACAAAATGGGTATATTGTATATGAAATATGTGGGTGTGTATTGTTTGAGCGACGGATGCAATAAGAGTGAATAAAAGACGAAAGTTTGGGTCATATTGGGTCTGGCAAAGAGGTCCTTCTTACATAGAGGAAGACCCAACAACTAGTTTTTTTTCTTCTTCGAAATAGGTAAAATAATTGAGCATAATCGGTGCTAGAGAATTTCCATAGGGAGCGATCGTGACTCGGTACCAACTAGAATTTGTTTTTTGGTTTTCTTCATCTTCCGATTATAGATATAAAAATCAATAGACTGTTTTTACACTCTCCCTCTCTCTCTTAAAAAATGGATCATTTATGGGATATAGATATAAAAATAGAGAACCACTACAAGTGCTCTTTTTATAGATTTTCTACTTAATTGTGGTTTTGCTTTTTGATGTTTTTTTAGCCAAAGGGCTTTTTTAGCCAAAGGGCTATATGGACCGCAAAAAAATATGTCCCAAAACCGATAGACATACAAAACCATGCCCATGTTAGCATTGGGGTTGGGGGGGCACCCCACCGTCTTTTTTTCGTCTAATTGAATTTCAAAGAGGTTTTTCTTTTTCTTTTTGTTGTTACGGTTTCTCTATAACCATTATTCTTTTATTTGAAAATTTTGTACTGTAGTTGTTTGAGTATTGACTTTAGGCTTAGTTTGGTATTGCTGCAGCTTTTGTAAAAGCACTTTTTTTTGCGTGCGTTGCTTTGTCTTTGTGAGAAAAAAACGATTAGACGTTTGGAAAAATATTAATTAAAGTTGAAGCTGATTAAAAAAGCAATCAAAGTGTGTTTGGTAAAATTTCAGATTCAACCATAGTTGTTGTAGCAAATGACAAAAACAGACATATCTCTAATGGTAGGTTTATTCAATTTTATGAGGTTTAAAAATAATTAATTATTTTACTATATAATATTAATATTCATACTAATTACCACTATTATTATGATTGTTAAAAAATTATTTTACTTAAATATTTATATCTATATCTATATCTATCTATCTATATATATATATATATTTCAAACAAAAAATGAAACTAAAATTAAGTAATTATTTATATTTTTTTATTTATAATGTTAACTAATTAAATGAAATGGTATATAAAATAGTTTGAAAAATTATTTAAAAAATAAAAAAATTAAAGAATGCAATATAAGAAATAGTAAAAAAATTGATTGTATATAAATATAAGGGGTAACTTTTGTCATTTATAAAATAAAGTAGGATAAAAAAGATAAATCAATCATTAAATTTAGGTGGGGCCACAGCTTATGCTTTTGTAGCTTTTAAAAGCTCCTCCTCCCCAGCTTTTAAAAATTGAGGAATTTGGGAAGTGCTTTCAATAAAAAGCACTTTGATTTTTGTTTATCAAACACTAATTTCAAAAATTATTGACATAAATAGCTTTTGAAAGTGCTTTTGAGAAAATAAAAGCATTACCAAACCAAGCCTTAATAAAGTGTTTTTGGGAGGGCGAGTCCCACCCCACCTTATTTTTGTGTTTAGTCGGCTTCTGGGGTTTTTCTCCTCTATTTTTGCGGTTTCTTTAGAACCATTGTTCTTTTAGTTGATTTTTTTAGTTGTTTGAGTATTGACTTAGCGAATGTGTTATTGAGTAATTTTCTAACATAAGAGAGAGTAAATAACGGTGTCCGGTGTTTGATTATACAGGAAACTTCCTAAGTAATTGGGTTTCATTATGCGCGTTGGCATTATATAGTAATTGGGTGATGATACCAGTGACCAGAGTTCGAAACTTTTTTTTTCCCGAATGAAAAGGGTTATATTAAAAGAAAAAGGCACAACCTGAGAACAAGAGTTACAAATTTAAAGTCTTTAGGGACTATCTTACAGATGTAACACAGTTTCCCAGTTATGAAGAACTGAGTTTGTGTCTACATATTTGAAAACATCAGTATCACACTTCCACAATATGATTGTTAGCACACAATTACCAGAGTTCGAAACTTGTTATTACCAAACTTTTTATCGATTAAAAAAGAAAAGATTGCTAACCAAACATGCACACCATTACTCATCTAGAGTTTCTTACGTGATTAACCAATATTAGTTTTAACATTAATGGTAATGTTGATTAATCAGTATACCTTTGCATTAGTCCTGTTCAAAAGTAAGGCGGCAGGTACATGCAGGACGGACAACCTTACTTCCCTTTTTTTTTTGAAGAGAAAAGGAGCTCAACAGAGCTCCATTTTATTAAAGGACCTAAATAATAGAGGCTTGAAAGGATACAACTAGGTGGAGAATCAACATTCCACCACATATTTACATTGTCATGCAAAGCATGTTGGCATAACATATGAGCCAGATTGTTTGCATTTTTGGGACAAAAACAAAAGTAACATTAACAAAGAATGATGCCATATTCCTGACTTCTAAAATTGTTGATCTGATGCTCCAAGGAATTTCAGAAACTTCCCCAAGTACAACAGAAGTAACATTAGTGGCATCCCCTTCAATTATAACTTCTTTGAACCCAAATATTTTCCCTAACTCCAATACCACTTTTCAGGCCAGAGATTCAGCTAATAAGGAAGAAGTGCAATCAAATGTACACGTACCGCAATCCAAGAACATACCATTATGATCTCTCACAATTGCTCATGCTGCACCATTGTTAGGAATAAAAGCTGCATCAATATTGATTTTAACATAAGGATGAGACGGAGGAGACCAGTGACGAGATCGATAATCCTGTGAAGAATCATCTACAACTTCTGAATTCCCTTGGAAGCACATATTGAAGTCTTGTGTAGCATTTTTGATAACGAGATTTTCTGAGAAATTCGCTTGAGAGAAAACAATCTCGTTCTCATCTTCCACAAATTCCAGATAATGCACAGTTTCATTACGAAATAATTATTGATATTTTCTACCATCCAATCCTCCAAAAGATGTTGAATATTAAGCACTTGAGAAGAATAATTGATGTTTATGTTGGTCCTATTAAGAATTGATTTTGCTCTGGGATAATCAAACAAGATATGCACAACGGATTCTTCCTCGAGACCAAAAAGAATAATTAATTTCAATAGAGGAAACAAACCTTCCGATATTTCCTTTAACTGCAATGCCATTGTGGAGCACCTTCCAGGCAAAGATTTGAATTTTCGGTTGAATTTTGGTAAAAGACCAAAATTTCTTCCATGGAAACGAGCTCAATGTTGAGGATGAAGGAGAATTGTTTAATAAAAGATGATATCAAGATTTAATAAAGAATTTCCTTGAAGGAGTACAAGACCAAATTAAGGTATCCTTCGAAGAAGTTTCTGCACTAAGGTAGATTGATGTGACGCATTGAACAATATCTAGAGAAAATAAGTTATTCAAAAGAGTAATATTCCAAGACCTTGTATTTGGGATCATTAAGTCAGAGACCCTACTTATGTTGATTGGAAGATTAGCGGGTTTGTTAATGAGATAATCCATACTTTGTTGAAGCCACGGATCAACCCATATATGTATCGAATTCCCATTGTTTACTTGCCAAAAAATCTTATTCTCTAGAATATAACGAACCTCAAGCATACTGCTCCAAGTTGCAGAACATTTATCTAGTTTTTCAGCAAGCCAAAAAGAGATATCTTGTAAGTACTTTGCACTCAAAAGTTGCACCCACATTGCATCTTCATTTTATAAGAATCTCCAAACAAGCTTGTAGATTAAAGCAATATTCATCAGTTCGATGTTTCTGATTCCCAGACTACCAAATTCCTTTCTTAACTCCATCTTAGACCAATTTATAAAATGTATTTTTCTTTCCTCGTTGAGTGACCCCACCAGAAACATCTTTGAACCTTTTCAATCTCTTGGATAATACCCTTAGGCAGTAAACATAATCCCATGAAATAAACTGGAATCGATGCAATGGTTGATTTAGACAAAACGGTTCTCCCTGCATAGTTAACAAAGTGAACTCTCCAACCTGGCAGCCTAGATGATATTTTGTTCAATAGAAAATCAAAGCTAAAGATTCTATAATCCGATTTTAAAGGATATATTCCTAGATATTTATCCTCCACAGTTATCTTCCTAACACCAAGATCTTGAAATGTAACTTGTTTCATCCACTCAGGAATTCCTTTGCTAAAGTGGATTGATGATTTATCATAATTGATAAGCTGGCCTGAAAAATCTGGCAGCCTAGATGCATTTTGAGACCAACAGATGAAATCATCTAAATATGGTTTGAGTCTATCTGATAATATCTTTGTGACAATCTTGTATAAAACGTTGCTCAATGATATTGGACGAAAATCAGATGGCGTGGAAGGATTCTTTATTTTCGGAATCTGAGTTATATTAGTATGGTTCAATAATTCTGGAAAAGAAGAAGATAGAAAAATCTGTTGAACCAACCTGAATACATCTGTACCTACTGTATCCCAGTACTTCTTATAAAACACCGGCGAAAATCCATCCGGACCAGGAGAAGTATAAGAACCCATTTTGCTCACCACTGCTTTGATGTCTTTAATAGATGGTACTCTGCATAAACTTCATTATCCATCTCAAATTTGATTGAGATTGAAGAGTAAATTGAGAAAGATTTGGCAGGTTTGGTTGTTGAAATAAAGACTAAAAATGATGAATAAGAACACGAGCAATTTCTTCTTGATCTGTTATCCAACCATGATTATCAACTAGTAAATGGCTGATAGTATTTTTGCGTCTTCTTTGTTGGACAGACAAATGAAACAGCCTAGTATTGCGATCACCATCTTTTGCCCATTGTTGTTTCATACGTTGGTCCCAATAGGTAGCCTCCATGATAAGATAATCATCAAGTTGTGCCACAATCAGTTTCTCTCTGTGAATGTTTGTAGCAGTGGGCCTCCATCCTTGGACTCTCAGGAGTTTGGTTTTTAAAATTGCAATTTTATGTCTTATGCAACCAATTCTTCCTTTACTCCATGCCGAAAGAAAAGATCCCAACTTCCTTAACTTAGAATGAACCCCTTCAGTTTCATCTTCTGACCAACATTCTTTAACTTTATCCATGAATTCAGGGTGCGACAGCCATACAGCCTCAAACTTATATTCATGTGGAGAAGTGACAATATTCCTGCAAGTATTTAAAAGAATTGGAGAGTGATCACTTGCAATTCTTGACAAGTGCAAGACAGCTGCATTGTGAAAATCTATGCACCATTATGGATTAGCCAGCACTCTATCCAGACGTTGTCTAATTAACCCTTCCATTGCACGACCATTAGTCCAAGGGTATGCTGGACCATTGTAACCCAAATCGATTAAATGATTCTGTTGAATAAAGTTGTTAAATTATGAAATATTTGAGTTTAACACCGGCAAACCTCCAAACTTTTAATTGTTTGAGCAAATGGCATTAAAATCTCCAATAAAACATTTACAATCATTGAAATTTTGAACATAACTTGTCATACTTTCCCAGAATCTTGTTCTATGAGAAGTTACAGGAGGACCATAAATACAAAAAAGATGCCATGGGATTCTAGTTCCTTGCTGAGTAATTTGAACATGAATTAGATTGAAAGACTTTGAGATGATTTCTAGTTGTACCTCCTCCTTCCAAAGAAGCCATAAACCTCCACTTCTTCCCACAGACGAGACAAAACAAGCACTTTGAAAACCAAATTGATTAACCCTTTGAGCAGAATACTTTCTGACATTTTTGTTTTATATAAAAATAAAATAGATGGATTGGTACCTCTGAGGAAAGTCTTCAAAGCTCGAATTGTTGGAGGATTCCCCAACCCCCAACAATTGAAGAAGATCCAGATACCAACTTTCTCTGAACTTTAGGGTGTGGAGAGTTAGTCCGAATATAACTCTCATCTTGTCTTCGACAACCTTACTTTCGCATAGGAAAAAATTGTTTGGCGTTGGAAATCAAACCTCCGCCTCCATCCAAGTCGCGTCAACCGGAATAAAATAAATGAAAGGTGAGAACATGCTCCATGCAAGGTTTTAAAAACGTCCGTTTTTACCGAAAAAACGACCGTTAAAACGGTCACACCCATATACCGGGGCCGTGAGGGTCCTCGAACCCCGTGCCTTTATTAGGCCGATAAATAGGAAAAACGGCAGCTTTATAGTACCGTTTTTCAGTTTTCATACACGTTGTAACCGTTTTTCTAAAATTAGTTTGAATGTTTTTTCTTCTAAATAACATTTTAACGTGCGTTTTTTAGAACATTTTCCCGTTATCACGCACGTTATAACCTGTAAATAACTTTCTTACCATTTCTTTAGATTTTTTTCTTCTCTGGATTGAAAGCTGAAAACTTCGAATTAAATATTTTTAAATGATACAAGGAAACTAGCTACAGGATTAAAACTACAAATTTAAAAACATAGGATTGTTAAACTAGTATTCATCATTTAAAAAGCTACGAACCAACTACGACCACCACTTTTTTTCAAGTATTCTCTATTTTCTCGACGGTTCCTTTCCACATCAAAGTCATCGTTTTCGGGTAATCGCTATCTTCGTTTGCATAAGTATCATCATCATAATAACCATCATTATCGTTATCATAACCTCCTTCAATATCATCATTATTATTGTTACCTACTTCATTATTATTATTATCAATATTAGAATTATATCCTTCGTTCATATGTTGAACACCATGGTCGAGCGATCGGAAGTGTAACGAGAATCATATGTTGGATTCACATTCTCATAACATTGTGTATTGTCCCCAAGTGAAAGATTACCAAAGTCATAAACAAAGTCACTCACCGGTAAACTTCGTATGAGATTTGAACTTCCGGATCATGCCGCTTGTATGGTAGAGGGACATGCTCGATTATTAACGGCCTCCTCTTCCAAAGATATTTAACCACCGTTCTTCTTGAGGTAAAACCGGTGTTTCATCTTCCCCGCTATCCAGTCAAGCATATTGTCATCCCTCAGTAGACTATGAACGTCGTGAACATCAATGTTATGTCTCCTTGCTTTACCTTTAATTCTTTGTTGCTCCAACTTCAAATTGTACTGGACGTACACCAGATCATTTAATCTCGATGAAAGTAAAAGATTGCGTAGTTTGGTATGGATTCTTTCAAACACACTCCAATTCCTCTCTGATCCAGACGATGTATTTGTTTGACTTAATATATTTACTGCAATCTTTTGAGGGATGGATACTCGTAACCATAAGATAACCACCAACTTAGGATCACCATGTTGAGATGCAATACGTGTTGATGGTGATCCAAATTGACCTTGCATCATTCGTGATTCTTCCCGCCTACAAAGAAAAGTACAATTGTTACTAGAAATTCAAATTACTTAATTATACATATTTGGAGATAATATTAGTAATTTTGTACCTCTAGCATGCATTGTGCTTGTTCTTGCGGGCCACTAACCATTTTTGAAATAACTTCAGTAAGAAAAATTTGCGGCTCAGTAAATATCATTATTGATCGATTAGTTGTCGGGTTAAAGATGTAATAAGGATTGAGAAAATATGATGCAACATGAAGAGGAGAACTCAATCGACTTTTCCATCGTTTCTTTATTACACCCACGATAAAAGCATTTCGATTTGATCCCAAACCCATTTTTATAGTTTCACACATGTAGCAAGTGCATGGAACAAATATCCCATGGTGGGCTTGTCGAGTCCAAGAAACGAATCATTTTCAATAAAGGACCAACCATTATGCATGCATTTTGACACGTCGTCTAGAACATCTCATTTGAAATAATGTTCTTCACTTGTCTAGCTTGTTTAGTTCTTGCCTCATCCGATTTCAGAAATTCCTTGTCCGAAAAGAGGCTCGATAGCATTACGTTGATCAATGATGCTTTTGATTGCAATAAAATTCGTTGAAAACCTTGTTAAGCCGGGTGGCGCAATAGATTGCGTCTTGCGAGAATGTTGTCGAAATCTAGCAAGAACCCAACCATGATTGTAAATAAATTTGCTAATTTGTCTTGCTTCTCCAATCACATCTTTAACAAATGGGAATTTTTCCATATCTTCCAACATCAAGTCCAATACGTGAGCAGCACAAGGAACCCAGAAAAATGTGCCATATTCTGATGCCAATCTCTTACCTATTCAAACAAAAATAGAAAGAAGTTAATGATTAATATATATATATATATATATATATATATATATATATATATATATATAAAAAATAAATAAAATGAAGTTATTCTTAGTTACAGACTTTGAATTGGGATCCTTGATCTGTTACTAATTGAACAATATTTCTGACCGACATCATCTATAATGGGCTTGAACAAAGTAATTAAATACTCCGTTGTCAACCGATTTATGTTCTATGTCGACACTTTTCAAAAATGTAATTCCACTACCACTGTAAACTAGAAAGTTTGCAATCGTACGGTTGTTTTTGCTTTTCCAACCATCCGACATGAGTGTACAACCATATTCTCTCCAAGAATGTCGTTGAATTGACAGACATCCACATTTTTTTCTCGAAGTTAATATGGGATTCGACAACTTATAAGTCGATGGAACTCCATAGGATTGGCTGAAATTTGCAACCGCATCGAATGCCTCGTGGTACTTGAGATGAGTTAGCCACATTGAAGGGAATATCATTGGCATAGAAAAAACGTCCAACAGAAGAATCGACTTTTTCCCGACATGTTTTTCTTTTGCCAAATTTTGCCATCGAAGGTTGAGAATCCCTAGAAGGGTTATATTTTCCTCCCATATCCACAGACATCCTAGGTGGTTGTGATGGCCGCATAGTAGACCTAGGTATTTTCTCGCAGAGGCAGGGGACCGTGCGATGTACCCTCTCCGGCATGAATATTCTTATTTTTTCGTCCAAAAAGGTTCTTTAAAAACCCAGTCTTTTTCTTTTGTGTGACTGATACTTGTTCTTCTTCTGCATGAAAATCTGGCTCTTCTTCATCTATACCACACACAGGGTTCCATGGCTCATTATGATACACTTGTTCTGAATCTTCGTTATCAGATTCTGCTCTTCTTTGCCTTTTTGCTTTTCTTTTTTCTTCCAGTGCCACTTTAGCAAGATTTTTCACTTCAGGCGGCACATGCATGCACGGGGCAACTGTACCTCTTTGTTGTGCTAAATGCAATTTTATGCATGAAATACCAGAAGATATTTCCTTTTCACAAAAATTACACTTCAATTTTTTACCATCAGGCATTACAGTGCAATATGCATGAAAAACATCTCGTTTGGCAGTTTGCGTGGATGTCGATCCTTCCATCGTATCTTTAACGAGAAATGTTACTTGGAAATCAGTGACATATATTAAATTAAGCATTCAATGATTAACTTTTAGAAACTAGTAGTCTAGTACCATATAGACTTGTTAAAACCCCCGCCTACTTCTTGGCATTTGATGGAAATTTCGCGATCTAATAAAGGGACAAGTATACCTAGCTAATTGTTGCCGATGAAATTTTAGTGGCTATAATTTACCGACACCTAATTTTATCAAACTTTGTAAATTGTATAGTGAAAAACATTTTAAAACACCTATGTAAAGAATATAAACATGACTATTGAATTACACACATTTCTTATACTAACAATAATCAAATAAAATGGTAGTATTAGAATTTCTTAATGATATAGGTCATATATTAGTTGGACAAAATTTAAAAATTGATAGGTCATCTATTAGGGACGTGGGGAGTATTAAAAAATTAAAATACCTTGTAACAACGTTTTTTAGACTCCTTAAAATGTTTTTACGCACGTTATAACCGTTACATAGGAAATTGGATCAATAATTTTTTTTTATTTCCTATGTAATCGTTATAACGCCCGTTATTTTCAAAAAACGTCCCAAAACGCGTTTTTTGACTATATAACGCGTTTTTGGCCGAAAAACGTGCTCACACCGAGAAAACGATTATAACGGTCACACCTAATGTCCGCGTGACCCGAGCCAGTAGTGACCCGTTTTTCAAACCTTGGCTCCATGTAGCTTTCATTTCTTGTTGTAGTTGCAATTCTATTCTATGATAAAAAAAAGGAAAGGAAAAATAGCTAGAAAGTTGGCATCTACGTCTGACATTATCACCCACTACCATGACTAGACTTGGCTGAGTGTGAACTCCGATTAATACAAGTCAAACAATTAACAATATTTCTTAACGAACCGAGTTTTTGAACTCCCTAAAAACCGTGTAAAAACCGTGTAGAGACATGGTAGGACCCATAACCCATACCCCATACCCCTTCAAATCCCAGCTGGGTGGGGCCCAATTTTTATGTCTTTACGGTTTTTACCTTGTTCAATTCGTCGGTTCATTAAGAATCATTGAACAATTAATTAGCAGTAGTTGATTACGTATTCAATTACCAATAGACAGGCAGGCGTAGAGCACACATGCATCACATGCCATATCACAATTTACATAATGGAAATTTATATATGGAAAAAAAAGATTCCTCCAAACTACTGTTCGGAAGCTCCGATTAATACAAGTCAAACAAAATTAAATAGTCTGAATTTAATACTGCATTTATCGTGCATTATAATACAATGATATTCCAGCTTGTCCAATTTGGTAGCAAGCATGTTTGAGAGTTTAGGCACATGTCTATAAGTCTTAAGGCCTGACAATGTCGAAATTGCTATGTTGACAGCTTAATCTAACAGCAAAATACCCGCATGCTGGCGTGGCACCTACTGACAGAGAGAGGATCAATTTTATGCTATCCACGTTGTCACCTATACTTCTCTGCGTCTTTTTTCAGTTCCTCTTCTTTCTTCTTCTCTTTTTAATCCAAGTTTCTTTCTTCTTCCAATTACAAGATTGACCTCTGAATTAAAGCAACGAAACAAAGTTGCGTGGAAACATGATCAATATTGTCCATCTAGATCATAAATACCATTCTTTGAAGATCGACCCATGTAATTTCTCGGAAGATAAAAGAGATTAAATTGCTCATGAAATTTTTCGGTGGAAACAAGTGCAACTTCAAATACTAATCCTTAAAATTTCTCTCAACCTCCATCATCAAGAGATTTACCCTACTAATGTATTTAAATCCCTCATTCTCAATATACTGTTGTATCTTAATTTAAACAAATCATACGAGTTAGGGCTAAATAAAGGTCTCCTAAATCAATCAACTCTTGTAATTTTCTTCCTCTGAGACATATTGCATCATTTATGAAAGTCTCAAAACCCAAACTTATGTGTTTTACCTTATAGGAGAAGACCATCAGATTCAGATATGAGAACTATTCGTGCTTTTACGGAAATGCATTTTCCACGTGTGGTGAATATTTTCCATTCTCTCTGCCACGGGGTGACACATCACCTTGCGGGCAATCAGCTGGTATTTTAAGCGGTTCATGTAGCAGAATTGCTGACAATGTAAGTGTAACCAGGAGAACATGCTCTACATCTCATAAGGCCTGGCAATATGTCTTGGGTAGTGTGATACCAATTAAGACATGACAGAGGGGGGAAATATCAACACAATCATAGACTAATTGCTAGGAATTGGAACAAAAAGAAGCCTTTAAATAACGGCAATGTAAGCTGTAAGATCAGACAAAATTTGCACACTGTGATTTTTAATAGCTAGCTTTCCCTCTCTCCATCTTTGAAGGGCACCATGTCTGCTGGAGATCAATTAGGCGATGATCGGTCTCACGAAGAAGCGCTAGATATTAAAATGTTGCTTAAGTTGATTGTTGAAACACAAGCTAAACAAGCAGAATCTCAGAAACAAATCATGGAGATGTTAAGAATTACAAACAGCGCTGCTGGTAATAATCATAAACAACAAGGTACTCAATTTAATATCCATTCTATAATTTTATCTCAAAATACTGCTATTCAAAAAATATTACATGTGTTGCACTTGCTCCATTAGATCTTTTATTGTTTTTCTTAATTCTGAAAAATATTCCTTAATTAGGATTAATACATCTCAATAAATTGACGCAAGTTGAGTATTCTTAATTGTAAACGTTGAATGAATGTTAAGAATGATGTTTACGTATGATTTGGCCAGTCTGAATTTCTTCTTTTATACGTCTTATAATAATAGTGTCATTCATTAACCAGAAGAAGAGATCAATGACGCTACTGCTAATGACCATGACAATCAGCGGGCCGCTGAAGTTGGTAAGTTATACACATATTACGTACCTTTTAATTTCATAATGTTGACATTGCGCTTATTAATCATTTTCATTGTTGCATGTCGTGTTAAGAAGAGGTTCATCCGGTGGCAGTTTACGTTCCTGGCAAAAACGACCAACTATATGAAGCATTAAGCACCAATGATATTGAGAAAGTTAAGGAGATCCTTAAAAACAATCCTGAAGTGGTTAAAGAAGGGATCACCCATGACTCGTCAACAGTACTCCATACAGCTGTGCATTGGAAGATGGATATCATGATCGTAGAGGAGATTCTTAAACTCATGTCACCAGATGTACTTGAATATAAAACTAAAAAGTATGGTTACACAGCATGTCATCGCGCAGCCATCTATGGATATGCAAAAGCTGTTGTGGTGATGGTAAAGAAAAATTCCAAATTAACTCAGATACGTGATTCCAGTGGAAGCACGCCTCTTGAACTTGCTCTTCAGTATCCTACACTAGGTCAGAAGGAGATAGTTGAGTATCTTTACTCTGTAACAAGAGACGAAGACCCAAGTCCATTTTCCGGTCAAGACGGTGTCAGATTATTGCATCGGGCAATTGATGCTAATTTCTACGGTGAGCAAACAAAACTAGTACTTATAGTTCTAAAGTAAATTTGTAGTCAATTATAACTAATTATGCACGTTGTATGCAGATATGGCATTGTGTCTTGTCAAACGCTTTCCAAAATTGGTTACAGAGAAATCACTAAAAGATAATATATGTGCATTAGAGGTGTTGGTTCGAAGGCCATTTGCCTTCAAAAGTGGAGCTAAGCTGACATGGTGGCAGGACCGCATCTACTCATGTTAGTTAATTAGCCATCGACCTAAGTTTAATTAGTTTTGTTATATCAATTTATTTAAAGTGCAAACATGGTATTTTGGTACAGTTATTCATGTGGATATGAGTTCTAAATATGTCCAACCAGTGGAACCAAGCACTTGCCGGTCATCAAAATATGCCGAAAGAGATGACGCGGACTTCCCAGAAACTTTAGAAGCCTCTAAAGCAGAGGAAAACCCAAATGTCTCCTCGACTATTGATAAAGGAATCCCCATGGCTTACTTAATACGAGGTATTTCTTCTCTGAATATTTACTTACATTTTAATTTACTTAGATCTTGTGGTTTCGTATCAATCATTTAGTGAGTTGGTTTCGTTCTTATTTCAGTGCCTCATCTCAAAAAATTGTACAACCTAAAACTGATGCACGAGCAAGCAATTGCATTGCTTAAACAGATGTTACTGGAAGTCAACAACAATTACAATAATCCAGGGATACGAGTTTTTTATCAAAATGACCCTGGGATAAGAATTTTCTTCCAAAATAATCCAGGCATCATGAAGGTAGCCATAAAGCATGGAGTCATAGAAGTCGTCGTAGAGGTTCTCGAGCAGTTCCCTTACCTGATATGGTATCCATTACCACATCAAAGGATGATAGGAATGGCTATTGCAGAGCGAAACGAGAAAATGGTGAGTCTCATATGCGATCTTGGTGACGTTTATGGAGATAAGCTCGATCTGATTTCTACAATGGATGATGAAAAAACACCATGTTGCATTATGCTGCCAAGTTAGCACCTTCTGCTCAACTCAATTTGGTCTCGGGGGTAGCCCTTCAGATGCAGCGAGAATTGCAGTGGTTTAAGGTAAGGGCGACGTTCCTTCTACTATGGTAGTTTTTTTTTTTAGTAACTACGTAATGCAGTCTCTTTTCTTTAACTTGTAATTTTGTTCTCTAATTTAGGGGGTGGAGAATATTATGACGGAAAATGATAGGTTTAAGAGAAACAAAAATGGGGATACAGCTCAACATATATTTACAAACGAACACAAAGATTTGCTGAAAAAAGGAGAGGATTGGATGAAGGATACATCTGGCTCGTGCATGGTAGTTGCTGCTCTCATAGCCACTGTAGCATTTGCAGCTGCCTTTACTGTTCCAGGGGGTAATATTAATGACAATAATAGCGTTATGAATGGCACTCCAGTTTTTTTGGGAAATACCGCATTTACAGTGTTTGTGGTAGCAGACTCTTTGGCTCTATTTGCTTCTATTACCTCGGTTTTGATGTTTCTAGCTATATATACTTCGCGATACGCGGAAATGGATTTTCTCAAGCCTCTACCACAAAAACTAATAATAGGTTTTGCAACACTATTCACATCTATGGCAGCGATATTGGTAGCTTTTGGCGCATCGTTATTTATCATGGTTGGAGGCAGATTTCCATGGGCGCCAATTCCGATAGCATTGTTTACTTCATGTCCTATCCTCTTGTTTGCATGCTTGCAATTGCCATTGTTTTACGGAATGGTTCATTCTACATATTGTGGAAGTATCCTAAAGAAACACAGATATACTTCACATACGACTGAAAAGAATAAGAAGAGAAAATAAATACAGTGGAACAGGTGAGAAATTAATTGTTTTTTTTTCTTCTTTTCGGTCGGCAAGAAATTAGTTAAGTCATTCTTACGATTTGAAGATAAATTGTGGTGTACCGAGATCAAAAAGTCCATTTTTGAGGCACATGTTTTATCGAACTTCAAACACAATGGGGTTATGGGATCAAAATATTTCACATTCGCCACGGAGAAATTAATTTGGCAAGATACACTTCCAAAATATTTGATCAAAGATTTCAGCTATATCTCTGGCCAAGTCATTAACTTAACAAATCTGGTGGTTTTTTTAGCAAAAATGTTCATCCTGAACATGCTGTCTCGCTTATTAATGCTTTGGCAGTTAAGAAAATTGATCTTAAAGAAAAATATCTAGGCATTCCATTGTTTGTTGATAGAAATAAAACAGAGTCGTTTAGTCATCTTCTTGAGCATTTTGATAAAAGAGTTGCAAAATGGAAAGGAAAGTAGTTTCACAGGCTGGTAGATCCATTATGGTGCAACATGTTTTAAAATCTTCTCCTATATATCACATGAGTACTTTTCTCATACCAGATACCATTACTCAAAAAATGGAACAATCCCAAAGGGATTTCTGGTGGGGCAAAAATAACTCAGGGGTATTTACATTAAAAATTGGAGAAATGTGTGCTCTCATAAACTTCAAGGAGGTTTGGGCTTTAAGGACTTAAGAATCTTTAATAGAGCTATGCTTGCTAAACTTGCCCGGTCCCTCATCCATTCGCCAAATGAATTGTGGGTCAAAATCTTGAAATGTAAATATTTCAAGAATTGCCATCCTTTGCATGCTAGGAAACCATGTGATTCTTCTTGGTTATGAAAGGGTATAGAGGTGGGTCTAGAAATCATTAGAGGAAACTCGATTTGGGAAGTTCGAAATGGTTTAAGTATTCATGCATTTACTGACAACTGGATACCGGAAGCTTCCTTACCTATTTGTCATACTTATATATCCCAATCCTGACATGCTAGTTGCTGATTTTATTGATCCTAGTACTAGAACATGGAATGTAGAACTCATTAACAGTTTCTTCACAGTAGAAAATGCCCAAAAGATTTGTAGAATCAGAATCCCTCTCACTGAGAATGATAGATTGGTTTGGTTGCATACCAAGAATGGTGATTTCTCGGTGAAAAGAGCCTACAAAGCTCTTGCAGGTGAGTTTCAATTCATACAAAACCCTCATCCTAGTCAACCTACAAACAAAGATCTTTGGAGTTTTCCCACATTACCCAAAATCCAACTCTTTATTTGGAAATGCATAGAAAATGTTCTTCCGACCAATGCTAGGCTCATGCAATATAGAACCCAAACTGATTCTTGTTGCCTGTGTGATACTAACTCAATTGAAACTGCTGAACATCTCCTCTTACTCTGTTCTTATGCGAAATCTGTTTGGTCCAATACTCCATTTGGTCACTATGTCACTTTTGAGGAAGAAGAAGCTTTTGACATTGATATTAGGAATTGGTTTGATAATTGGTTAAAGAGTAATAATAGTGTTGCAATTAAACAGTCAATATTTTTCACGGCTCGGTGTATTTGGAGAGACATGTGTTATCGGATTTTTCAAAATAAAAATGTTACTCCAATAAGCACTGCCAACTCTGCAATGAAACTGATAGCAGATATTGATCGTAGCACGCCTGCTGTTCAAACTCAACCTGTAATTCCAGCTGCGCCTCTTCAGGCCCCAAACAATAATGGCCTGCCGGATATGTGTAGTATACTTTGTTGTGATACGAGTTTTGACAAAGACACTAATGAAGCTGGATCTGGTCTTGTTTTATATGATATGACAGGGACCTTCAAAGGATGCAAGCTCATCAAAGGAGTAGCAAGAATGGCGGAAGAAGCAGGATGCATTGCCATATTTGAAGGGATAAAATGGATGGAAGACAAAGGCATAACATTTTCTGCATTCGTAGTGATTCAAAAAATGCAATCACTTACTTTATTAATAATAATAACCAACTGTGTTGGTTTAGTAAAACTATATTAGATGACTGTCAATTTCTTTTGAACAATTTTTCATTCTCAAGGCTAGATTATGGTAACAGGAAATTTATTTCTTCAGCTGATAAAGCAGCAAAATACTGTAGAAGGCATAATGTAACAGGGGAATGGCTAGGTGATAAACCCGCGTTTCTCCTAAACATGTAATCTTTTTCTTTGGAATGAAATTAATTATCTTAGCAAAAAAAAAAAAAAAACCAATGGTATACTTTTGGTAAATTAGTTCCGATAAATTAGCATTTGATGAGCTAATTTTGGGAGATTCATAATCACATACAAACGTGATTTAGAGGGCTTTTGGGTAGCGGTATGGGCTTTCATCGGGTGGACTGCTATGAAACTTTGTTTCGGTTTTTTTTTTTTTTTTTTGGTGGTTAACATTTGCCTTAGGTTTGGGTGAGCATGGGCCGGTATTGACCGGTTTTCATCTTATCTGCATCCAATCCAGAAAAGATTCGAAATTTTCATACCAAATAAAATTTTCACATTTTGTAAGAGAATTGAAATAAATTCATGTCATCCACTTCCGCATTGAATCTATAATGATTGGACCACTCCTAGATGGATTAACCACTAGTATAGAGTAACTTTGTCCTCAAAATTACACTTGTGCTCGGTATGATTCCTCCAAAATGTCGGCTATACAGAATATTCAGAACATACTCTTGTGACTCCAGCTTCCTTGACCTTGTTCTTGATAACAAAGCTCCTGGGTGGATGTCCACCAGTATAGAGCAACGTTGAACCTATTCTAGGATGCAATAATTCCACAACGAAATTACTTAGACTCATTGCATATATTTAGACTCAACAATATTGAACTTGCTTCAAGTAGCGGAACTTCCACGGTTGAATTCTTTGAACTTGTTATGTATATCAATGCTCAGATTCTAAATATCCTAGTGTTGAGACGCACAACTTCCTAAACACTCACCAGTGTTTCCAGGCTTCACCGCCTCAAGACATCCACATCTTAGTGTTGAGACGCACAACCTCCTCAACACTCACCTATGTTGTCAGTCTTCACTACCGCAACACATCTTCATCCTAGTGTTGAGACGTACTACTTCCTCAACACTCACCATTGTGTTGTCAGGCTTCACTGCCTCAACACATCTTCGTTCTAGTGTTGAGATGCACTACTTCCTCAACACTCACCAGTGTTGTCAGGCTTCACTGTCTCAATACATCCTCATCAGTGTTGAGACATACTACTTCCTAAACACTCACCACTTTGTTATCAGGCTTCACTTCCTCAACACATCTTCATCCTAGTATTGAGACGCACTACTTCCTTAACACTCACCATTGTTGTTAGGCTTCACTGCCTCAACATTACCTCATCAGTGTTGAGACATACTACTTCCTCAACACTCACCACTGTGTTGTCAAGCTTCACTTCCTCAACACATCTTCATCCTAGTGTTGAGACGTACTACTTTATCAACACTCACTAGTGTTTTCAGGCTTCACTGCCTCAACACATCCTCATCAGTGTTGAGACGTACTACTTCCCCAACATTCACCACTGTGTTTTCAGGCTTCACTGCCTCAACACATCTTCATCCTAGTGTTGATACGTACTACTTCCTTAACACTCACTAGTGTTGTCAGGCTTCACTGCCTCAACACATCTTTATCCTAGTGTTGGGACATACTAGTTCCTCAACACTCTCCAGTGCTGTCAGGCTTCACTTCCTCAACACATCTTCATCCTAGTATTGAGACGTACTAATTCATCAACATTCACCAGTGTTTTAAGGCTTCAATGCCTCAACACATATTCATCTTAGTATTGAGACGCACAACCTCCTCAATACTCACCTGTGTTGGTAGGCTCCACTGCCTCAACATTCATTATAGTGCTGACAGATCCATCGCCTCAAAACTCATCTTTGTATTCAAGACTCAACTTCCTCAACACTCATTAGTTGAGGCTCCACCACTTCAACACATTATTTTAGTGTTCTCAGCATCAACGTGCTAGAAGGATGATTGCTACTTGCATCGGAGCTTCATTGGTAATGTCCTATTTATGGCTCAAGCCATCTGCTCTCTTCCTGGTAACATCTGCCTACTCCGTCTTATGAATTTATTTTTCGTATGTCACCATCTAATGCTTACCACGCGACAAAATGTCACTATTACGTGTTAAGCAGGGGACTTAATGTTGATGGTGGTTTTTAGCTTAGGGAGAAAACCGTAAAATTCCATATTTATGTGCCTTTGAGTAGAGCCACTAAAAGATGATGAGTGTTTATACCTCTCTGCTTTCATATGTACTGTGTAATTCAGTATCTACATGTACAAAATTTATTAGAATAATATTGGTGCATGTTGCAATAATCTCAAGTATTCTATTTTATTAAAATTAAGCTCATAGTTGAGTTATTCACTAATGCGGAGCCTGCTGCGCAATTAAGTTCCTACTGCATTATTCACTAATGATGCGGATCCTGTTGCACAATTATGCTCCTAGTTGCATTATTCACTAATGCGGAGCGTCTTTCGCGTAATTAAGCTCCTAGTTGCATTATTCATTAATCTTGAGCCTCTTGAGTACCTATTTTATGTTGTGTTCCCATTTGAACTCTTAATACTGACATGATATGACGATTAATGATTCACTCTTGGCTGAGTAACATGAATCTCCTGAAGTGTCTGAATTAATATATGCATGAAGATACTTGAGTAGAAGCACGCAATCTGTGTCAAAGAAACCAGCGTCACGCTACTCGTAAGAGTGAAAAATTAGTAATTCTGTTAATATACAAAATTTACTTAAATTGATTACTTTTGTGGCAATACACTAAATTCAATTTTTTGACCTAATTTTGTGCCGACTCACAAAATTGGATTTTTGCCCTAATAACGAATCATGCACGATATCTTGATTCCTAATGGTCGAGACTAAACCTAGCAAGCTAGGAAATTGGCTCATCATAGAGCTAGTAGGAATAAAACCCTAAAAGGAGTTGAAAAAATAAACAAAAGGGGAACCGTGACTGATCAAGTCAGTCACGGATGGAGCACGGCCTTGGCCAGCCGGTTTAACCCTAGATGGCGCCTCCTATGGCCGAGGGGCCATGCTCCTGGCCCCCACGTGCTCCTCTTTCCTATCGACCAATCACATCGCTTCTACGCTGCAAGATACGCTTTAATTTAGGATGGTCGAGCAAGCTCCATGATAGCCTACGGGCTCCGCTCCAGCTAATCATATTGCTTATAACCTACATTCTCTTCTCTCACCATCATATCGCTTTAACTAGGTTGAACGACATCCAAAAGGTCACCCAAGGTTATCCAAATAGCTGGGAGCAACTCGTAAGGAATCTAGGAGTTATATGTCAAAAGTTTCATATGGATGTCTAGTATAACATACTAAAAAATCACATCAATCGGATTAACGAGCAAAAAGATACAGCTTAAAGAACGAGCTAGGTCATGGCTGACAGAATTCCTCCTCAATTCTTCCTGAGTTTTACTGTTAGGAAGTTTTCACCTCCTAAACGAGCTTTAAACCTAAATATTCCCGCGCACAAAGATATAAAATTATTTTCTGATAAAAATGGAGGAGCGGATCACCAAAATCCGATTCGTATGAGAATTCTACAGCAGTTTTAGTGAAGGGTCTCACATATAAATTTTCTGACTACGAAATTTCACGAATTTCTTCATGTATTAACATAAACTTCCATTTTCTCTTTCATTCAAGAGGTGGGTTAATGTGATTATGAGACCATATGTCTTGCTACATATGTGTGACTACTTCCATACTCATATATATTTGTTTCCTCTCTTTCATGACCACCCATCACTTCTCGTCGATGTCATGAAAAGCAGTGCTTGACTTGTCACTTATGGCCACCTGCTGCCTAACTTACGCATGATTGGTGAAAATAGTAAGTTTTACAAACAAGACCCACCATATATGTTAGTTGCTGGAATAATAATATATTCATGAACATTTCTCGCATGTCATAGTGGTGGGCCCACTCAGCAACTACCATACGGGACTTGCTCCACTTTTCATTAGTTGTGGTGTAACTTGCTCTATATCATATAGATTTTACCATGCAAGTAGCATCACTATGCAAGTCATAACTAGGTATTATTTTCTACCAAAACACTCGAGACAACAAACATGTCACAAACTTGGGGATGATCATCAGGGTATTGGTCTGGTGGTTTGCATCATGCGGTGTGCAATACACCCATTATGAGAATGTGAAAGGAAGAGCGGAAAGTTAACGAGTAAAGAAGAAGTGGGTACACAACCGTCCAGTCCTACCTCCACAATAAGGCACGGTTTCTACCACCTTCACACGTCTCCACGACTTCACTACTCCACAACTCCCACTTCCTATGAGATCAGGATGTTCGACTATGATATAAATAGATTCCAATCTATTCAATCAAGAACAGATGAAAAAAGGTTTCCATGGAACATAAAAGAACTTACAACTTCTATTTTTTTACGAAGCAAGTTCCATTTTCTGAGACAATTCATAAACAATCACATCTTACGGAGCCTGTCTCTGATCTCAACACTTCCTATGCTTCCCTCCCTAAGATCAACCCTTTTCCTTCATTTTGTGACCGAAGCAAGACTGGAACGACCATTTCTAGGTTTAGGCCAGAATTGTACAGATTGATATCTCAAATCTAAAGTACTCATGTGCAGTACATTTGTTTAGGGTCTAGACTCGTTTCTCATCAACCTACCTATTTTACCATTTTCGGCAGAATCAGTTTTTACCCTACTACACCAGCCAGTCGGACTGGACCCACTGCTAGACCCAACCATACAACTAATTAAACTATCAGTGTGCTTCCAAAACTCATCTACATATTCAACAAAAGAAGCATATAGTTGGATGATGCATCAACAACCCCAAGTTGATCCATTTCAAATATATATGGAAGAAGGAGGTGCCACCAAAAGCTCAATTATTCTCATGGTTAGCTTGTAATAATGCCATCCCTACTGTGGACAATTTGAACAAAAAATGTTGTCAAATTCAGGAGATCACAGGATGCGATTTCTGTAACATGGAACTAGAGGATGTCAACCATGTACTTTTACAGTGCCAACTCTCAAAGGATATCTGGAATCATTTCACTTCTGACATGGATTCTACTTGGATACACAAGGATGAGATCAGAGAACAATTCCATATCTGGCACACCAGCAAATGTAAGAAACTAGCAAAAAATGTATGGAAAATCCTACATTTTGCCATTTTTTGGACTCTTTGGGGAGAACGAAACAGAAGGGTGATAGCAAAGCGTAGGGAAATAGAAAAAGATTGGTTAATTATAGAAATTAAAAAAAAAAAACAGTATACCAATGGGGTTCTCTATCTGACTGGTTCAAATTTTATAGTTGCAGAGACCTCCTGATTAATTGGAAATCAGTTCTAGATTAGGGTTAATTAATGTAACTACCGATGACTGGTTGGGTCTTTTGACTCGACCATGCTTGTAATTGGGTTTTCTAAGCCATATTATTTTCCCATTTTAATACCTAAACCTTTTCTGTCAGAAAGAAGAAAAAAAAACTAATTAAACTATTAAGAACCTTTATGGTGGGGATTGAATCCCTGACTTTCTCCATACTGGAGTTGATCGGAACCCACTGAGCTATAAGCTTGGACTCATGTAATTTGAAATGAGTGAAATGGTGAGTATTTATAGGGAATTTAAAGAGAGTGAATCTAGCCGTTAATCGATACATGTAGCATCGCCCGATTAAACATTAGACGCTCAACACAGTATTTTTCCCAGGGCAAATGTTGCGTCTCGATGCACATACCGTAAAATTTATTAGTTTGGTGCTCAAGGGAAGAGCTAGGAATCTAGATATGAGTATCCAGGAATGATTCAAATTTTTCTTGGATAGGAAAGACTTGAAGAAAAGGCTTGGAGCTCATTACTCAAGGGAAAAAAAAGAAGGTAGCCAACCCTTGCCATAGCTGGCTTCACCCATGCTATTTGTTTTGGTAAACTGGTCATTCCTTATATTTTCCGTCCCCGTAGGAAATGCCCTGAGTGGCACTTGTGATAATGCTAGTAGTTCGGGAAGCACTACAATCCAACATCATGTTAACATTAAGGTTAAGTCTTATGGGGTGTTACACGTCAGCTAGGACAACCACCTAAGTCTTATGGGAGTGCTAATCTAGCAGCTAGATTAGCATTCCATGTCAGCTGGGACCACCACCTAGCGCTGAACCGTTCAACGCTTTAAATCTCAGCTGCCAGATCAAAAATAAATCCCCTAGCGTTGAACCATTCCGCGAAAAGGTGGTTTTCCCAGCGCTGAATGATTCAGCGTAACTATCTAGCTGCTAGTTCACCTGCGAACAACTGCCAGGAGAGAGAACTAGTGTTAACAAATAGACAACACTTTTTTTTGAATTGCAATACATTTTTGCTAATCTAACAGCTCAATCTAGCCCATAAGACTTAGCATAACTATTGGACAACCCATCCAAATATATTCATCATGTACCACAAAATCACAGCTATTCCTGGGTCTGTACATTTGATAAAGGTGCACATGAATTTGCTTAGTGGGCAAAAATATCCAAATTCTGTATGTTCTGCTCCGTGCCTGTTTAATTGCTACGAGAGGTTGATGAAGATTACTTGGGGTTATACCAAAACCTGGCTAAATTGGGGCATATACCACTTAATTGGGGCCTATAGCTAGATGGCAAAAAAGGTCACTAGAAATCACTTCATACCACCCCTTATCGAAATAATTACCAAACTACCTATTTTACCCCTGATTAATTAGCACTAACTAATCATATTAGGGGTTAATTTTGTTTTGGATGTGAGATTAACTAATGTTAGAGAGTTCATCAAAACATCAACATTTTGATTTTTTTTCGTAAAAGTTACACAAAATCGGTTTACGTTCATTC
The DNA here is from genome assembly GCA_023531295.1 of Papaver armeniacum. Lineage (NCBI taxonomy): Eukaryota > Viridiplantae > Streptophyta > Magnoliopsida > Ranunculales > Papaveraceae > Papaver > Papaver armeniacum. The sequence continues at coordinate 456,842 of JAJJWW010017148.1, forward strand.
ACTTGTAAACCGATTCTGGATTGGTGTTTAGAATTACCAGAGGATATCCAGAATCGGTTTACTTTGACATGTTTTATAATCCGACTATGGGAATCGGATTTTTCTAATGACATATATAAACCGATCGTTTCCTTTCATTACCAATTTTCATTCATCGCATTATTATTGTAAGATGTATTTAGCACATGCATCAAGCCTTTAAACCCCTAGGCGACCCTAGTGGACGAGTTATAGTCTCGTGAGGGTTTACATAGAGGTCTACCCACAAAACCTATACAAAAACTTCTAAAGCCATCAATCTTCCTCCTACGAAGACGATACAACATCCAAGTAGTCCGGGTTATCCTCCGGTATTCTTTCTGCCAAGAAGTGATAGCTTGCATCGAATGCGAATGCTTCCCTCTTTACCTCCAAGTAGCGCGCTTTCACGGTTTCGTGCTACAAAAACACAAAAACAAACTTACATTTGTTAGTGGTGTTTCAATGGAAGATAAAACAACATGGGTCACGTAAAATAAACCACAAAATAACTTACAAATTGTGCAATGGACAAGGTGAAGGGGCGAGTGTTAAAAATCCGACGTTGGAGAGCTAAAAAAGCAAGTATCGCATTTTCTATGACTAGGTGCCTATCGTGCACTTGTTGAACACTTCTTGCGTTAGGATTACCAAACTCTTGGCTAAATGTGTTGTGTACCCTAGCCCAAAAGGTTACGGAATCCACCTTTTCGGAGGATTGACGTCTAAGTCGTTTTTCCGCATACCGAGCTTTGGTGATTGCCAAATCTTCCGCGGTGTCAAATGATGCCATTTCTTATATGTATATGTATGAAATGAGTAGTTGTGGAGTATATGGAGTGAGGGAGAATAAAATGATCAATTTTGGGGCAAATGGGGTCCAAGGGTGAGGTCTCTATTTATAGAGAAAGTCCCAAACGGCTATTTTTTTTGGAAAACGTGTAATAATTTGAAATAATCGGTCTTTTAGAAGGACTATAAAATCCGATTGTGTTTATATGCCATAAGGAATCGATCTTTCTTGTGACCAAAGTAAACCGATTAGAGTCATTTTAAATTTTGAATTTTCACCGATACTAATCGGTTTATATATTTCCATATGTGATCTGATTCTATACTATAACATACAGAAAGATTGGCCTACATAATCGGTTTATATATTTCCATATGTGATCCGATTCAATAACATCCAGAAAGATTGGCCTGCATAATCGGTTTATAAAGACATATCGAGTAAACCCTATTCTTGACATGTCAGGCTAGAATTGTAGAGCAACACATAATTATAATTAAAGCTTCAAGTTCATCAAGTTTAACACAGATATCATCCAAAATAAAAACCTTAAAATAACCACAAGTCTTGTAAACTTAAACTTTCAATATGTAAAACTTAAACAGCAGGAGGAGCACCAGCACCAGCATCACCACCATCAGCAGGAGCAGCATCACCAACATCACCACCATCAGGAGCAGCAGCTTGTGCTTCAGCCATTAGTTCCCACATATCTTGCATTTCTGCATGGACCTCCCTCCCAGATGAAATCATGTTTCTCCTCATCCTGGCGAAGGTGATGACCTCAATAAGCTCTTCAAGTGAAAGCTTATCAATCAATGCCAGGTCTTGTTCAAGCGGGTTTTGACTCCGAATGCAAACTTGTATAGGCTCCTCACCGGCACTCTTTGTGGTTGCCTCAAGATATCCTCCACGGTTAAATCGCGATTATAGAATGGTAGGTGTCCGAAGTCCATTCTACACAAAAAATAAACAAAAAGTTAAAAATCGGTACATAAAGAAATATATGTAACCCGATTCTGAAAGAAAGATGAAAATACTATATTAATCGGATTATACATATTACATATATAAACCGATTCTGGCATACAAAAACAATCGGATAATGTTAATCCTAATGTAAACCGATTACTGTGCATGATCTTCGTGGTCGAAAAAAATCTAGAATCTATTTATTCGATAGGTCAATAAAAACCGATTCTGGGTATAATCAGAGTTTTGATTTGTCAAAAAAGCTGATTTAAAGATATAAATCAATAAGATAAGAAGATGGGTTGATGGAGATTTACCTTCTTCTTGGTTGGATCGAAGATTGTCGGAGTAGAGGATGAAAAAAAAATTGATTAAGGTTTTGAGAATTTGGAAAGTTTATGATAGAAATGGAAAGAATTTTTAGGTTTAGGTTTTTTTGATTTTGGATTTACTGAAAATAGAAACATTAAAATTTATATTAGTGAGTTTTAGAAATTAATGTGGGGGTAAATTAGTATTTTTATAAGGTTTGGGTGCCTAGAGTAATTTGGGGTGTGAGAAGGAAAAACCTTAGGCCCCAATTAAGTGGTATAGGCCCAATTTAGCCAGGATACCAAAATGGCAAAATCCATATAAAATAGTGAAAACTACAAGGAGACCCATTTTTACAACTTTTCCCACTGTAAAACCCACACGCGTGAAATATCACACGCGCACCCAAACAGGCCGTGCAAATTATTCACGCACCCAGAGTTTTCGAAATTACATTTTTTTTCTTTTTTTTTCCCAGTTTAACCTCACCCAAAAAAAAACTTAGTTCACAGCTTCGTTTCAGTTTTCACAAATTCGGTTTCGAGAGAGAGATTTCACGCTGAGCGATTGAGAAGGAGAAGGAGATAGAATACCAGCTAGAGCTGAGAGATTCAATTATCGAGAGCTGAAGAAGGAGATGATCTACATCGAATTTACCCAACGAAGATAATTGAAGCTTTAGCCTCACTTTCACTTTCTGAGATTCAGTTTCGATAAAGATTGATTGATAGCTCAGAGATTCAGTTTCGATAGATATTGATAGCTCAGAGATTCAGAAGGAGCTGATTGAGGGATTTAATTTACTCTGAAATTCAAGTTTCAGGTTCGAGCTACATTCCAATCTTGTTTCTGATTTTTGTTTAATATGGATTCGATTCTAGGTTTTAGTTTCTGTAAGATTATGATCTATTATTTTAGGTTTCCGAAGATTAATTTAGGTTTTCGAATCGGTTTTTAGATCTTTTAAGCTTGTTTTTGATTTTTTTTCTAGGTTCTGATTTATTTTTGTTGTTGTTGATATATCTTTTAATTTTGAGTAAGAATTCTTGTGAAGCCATATGCAGGATAGATTTTTGTCTTTTGTGTTTTTGCAGGGTGAAATGCCTGCTGCTAGTGCACTAGCTGTAATTCACTACTTTAGTGAATTCTTAGCACATCATGTTGATGTCAACACAACTCTGGAGAGTTTGAAGACAACCGTTTGCCATAAGTGGACTCGTTTACTACCTCATCATGTCAAATTTTCTTTTAATGATGGAAGCAAGTTTGTGCGAGTTGATTTTGATGTTATGCTTCAGTGTTTTGTATCTCGTTGCCAATGTAAAGGTCAGAAGAGCTTTGATTTACTTGTTGAAGTTGGCTTCAATTCTTTGAATAGTCGTAGTAGAGCTTCATCAAGTAGGCGTGTAATAGAACCTGAACCAGAAGAAGCTATGGTGAATTTCCTTGAAGATGGTTCTGTGCCTATTGACAAGGTTCTTAGGATTGAGGGATGGGATAAATTACTTGGTGATGTTGATAAAGTATTTTTTGGAGGTGCAGCAGAGGTACGTATTGCGGTAAAGATATACGAGGTAAAAACTGGGCATGTTCTTGTATATACTAAGAATGAACCTAGCAGGTTCTATGCAAAATGCTCTAAAGAAAAATGCCCTTGGGAGTATAAGGTTTGTGATGTTGATGTTGAAAACACGATGCTTAAGGTTAAGAAGTATGTTAGCAGTCATACCTGTGGTGTGGGATGTCAAAGGCTTTTCCACAGGCTCAGCAGTAAATTTGTTTCTAGTCTTATCAAAGATGAAATTAGAATTGATCAGAGTTTCAAAGCATCTGATTTGAAAAAGTTTTTTAAATCTAGTTACGGGATCAATATGAAATATTACCAAGCTTACAATGGAAGAGATAAAGTGTATGAGGAAATATTTGGTGATGAGGCCATGTCGTATTCGCATCTAGTATGGTATGTAGATGTCATTCGCATCACAAATCCTGGGAGTTGGATTGATTTTCAAGTTCAAACGGATGAACCTGAATTGAACGAGGATAGTTCAACTGAATTAGAAGATGATGCACCTTTAAATAAGTTTGTGCGTCTTTTTATTGCGTTCGAGGCATGCATCCATGGTTACCGTTACCTTCGTCCCATGATGTATGTCGATGCTACCTTTCTTACAGGGAGATTGAGGATGCCTCATGGCTGCAACCGCTATCAATGCTGAAAATGATATTTTTTCTGATAATGCATGCTTCTTATATATGTGCATAATGTCTCATGCATTATTTATTTTGGCTTCATAATGTCTTATGCATTATTGTTTTCACTTTTCTGGTTATGCATCATTTCTGTTTAGATGCATAAGACATTATACATTATTTATTTTAACTGCATGATGTCTTATGCATATTTAGTTTAGATACATAAGACATTATGCATTTTTTGTTTTCACTTTTCTGGTTATGCATCATTTTGTTTAGATGCATAAGACATTATACATTATTTATTTTAACCGCATGATGTCTTATGCATTATTGTTTTTCACTTTTCTCGATCTTATGCATCCTTTTTTATGCGAGTGCATAATGTCTTATGAACTATTTAGTTTAGATGCATAAGACATTATGCATACGTTTTTAGCGCGCATACTTCATGTTTACGCTGGCTTGATTTTTTATATTTTTCTTTGTGCGGGGTTCTTTCCACTAGCCATGGCCATGGTACCTGGTGAAGATAATGATAACTGGGAATGGTTCATGAGGAATTTGAGTTATGTTCTTGATCATGATCAAAGGCCAATCACATTTTTATCTGATCATGCAGAAGGATTAAAGAGAGCTATTCCAGTTTATTTTCCTGGAGCCTTCCATAGTTTCTGCTACTATCATCTGAAGATGAACTTACCAATTAATGGCTCTGACTAAAGGTATGGTGTTGTTATTGATGCATTTCAAGCTGCTACGTATGCTCTTAGTCCCGAAGGTTTCCAAACTGTCATCGCTACGATTAGGGGTCTTGGTTGTGGTTGGGTTGCAGACTATATTGAAGATATCCCTCCGGAGAAGTTGTCAAATGCCTTTTTTCAGGGTTGTAGGTATGGTAGGACATCTTCTACTCTTGCTGAATCCTTCAATAGTTGGATGAAGGTACACAAGAAGCTCCCTGAAAATGCTCTTATGGATCATATAAGGAAGGATGTGATGGGTATGATGTCAGAAAGGCGTAATACTGGTAAAAGTTTCATAACAATTATCACACCGAAGAATGAAGCTAAGATGGAGGCTCTTATTGATGAGGGTTTAACCTGGCTGGTTATATAGTCCGATACTCATGTTTATGAAGTGGAGGGAGGGGAGAGTTCTCATAGTGTTAACCTTGAGGCAAGGACATGTACCATCGAGGTGGCGCGTCTATGGATTTCCATGTGTGCATGCTTTCGCATCGATAACAATGTCCGGTTCTAATCCGTATGATTTTTGTTGAACCTTATTTCACTACTGCATACTTCAATAATGTCTACAGCCATGCAATTCATCCTATTCCGAACTACAACAGGCCTGAAGTTCATGAAGGTAATGATATTATCGATGTACGATGTTAGGAGGCCGCTGATGCGACAGAAGCTAATAGACATTTGAGCCGTTATTGAGAAGCCGCCCAGAGAGATATGTGCTGTGGTAATTGTTGTGAGATTGGTAATCACAACAAGCAAACTTGTACAAAGCCTACATGTTACAAGAAGCCGCCAAAGCCGCCGGAAGAAGCCGAAGCACCTAAGGGAAGTTAAAGGGAGAGCAATTATTTTGTTTGTTTCTTCGAGACTATTACTTTTATGTTTGAACCTTATTCATTTTTCTTTAATTAGTTTTTATGAACAAGTACTTTTTCTTTACTTAGTTTCTTTTTGTATTGGTTTTATGAAAAAATACTTGTTTTTTTTCGGTGTGTGTTTTTACGCTTGTATCGTTATGTTTTCATTTTTTTATCTTAAATGCATAGCAGATTATGCATTAGTTTTCGATGATGCATAATCTCTTATGCATTATGTTTTGAAGATGCATAATCTGTTATGCATTCTCTTTTGAAGATGCACAATCTGTTATGCATTTATTCTTTTAAAGATGGCTGCATAACGAGTCATTCAACTTTGGTTCTTTCATGCATCTGTATCTGCATAACAAGTAATGCGTCTGCATAACAAGTCATGCACATTTGTTTTATTCTGCATAACATGTTATTCAGTTTTTTTTTTTTGTTGCATAACATGTGCTTTTTTGTTGCATAACATGATATTTAGATGTTTATATGTAACCTGTTGTTCCTTCATTTTCCTTGTAAGATTTATATCATGTTATGTTTATAATCGGGGGTTGAGTACAGTTAAATGAAATAAGATTGCAGCAACTATATATATAAATATCGACAAGATAACAATATATAAGTTGTTCAGACAAGATTCATACCAACGCATTACACATAACTACTAATTGAAGTTAAGCTTCACACTAACTACTTTCCCATTAGTTTTCACTCCCAAGTTAAATTGCTCATCCTACCAACAACACACAGGTTGTTAAAACAAAGTTACGTTTCAACCTTTCTATTATGCACAACATCAGGAACATTTACGCACAGCTTCATCACATTGACGTGCAGCATCATCCCAGATGTCTTCATTGGCATCTATCCCCCAACTATTTCCAATATCCGTCAGCAATTTCAATACCAGACTTACTCTTTTCTTGTTAGCTTTTTCTACTGCATCTTTCTTTCCCAACTTCAGCCATTTCTGCCTGATTCCAGACTTCATACTCATTTTCATATAGTAGCATACAAATATGAGGCAGTCGGGGTGATGACCTTGTTCAGGAACATTCCTGGCAAAAATATCCTTGTATACAAGCGGTTCCCTCTTTATATCCACGATTTCTGGTGATAGATTCAGTTTGTCATACCTTTCGATCAAATAAGGCATACAAGCCTTTGCCATTATAAGCGCTTGTTTCTTGCGATTAACTTTATAGCCTTCAAGATCGTTATAGAAGTTCCACTTACCTACGAAAAGTCATACTCTAACAATGTCCAATGTGTACCACAGAGGTTTTCCTTTGTCATATAGTTCATTGGGATGAACATCTTCTCAACTTCAATAGGGAGATTCAAGATGAATTCTCCAACATATTTGGAAATCCCATCTTTCACCTTTGTTTTAACAAAGAACTGCAAAAGAAATATTTTTTAGGAAAAAAAAAGTTAGTGGATGTAATTGAAAGGTGCACAACAGGTGTAGGAAACAATAATGAATAACTTGTTATGCAGTTCAAAACTAGTTGCATAACATGTTATGCAGAAGTAATAATATGGGCATAAGATAATATGCAATAATGACTTGTTATGTAGCAAAATGAAATTCTTTTTTTGACTTACCCAAGCATCTGGCCTCATGAATGCAGACTCCGCATACCTCTGTTGAATACTCACATCATTCTCTTCATTTTTCCGCTTCGTGAACAACCTATAACTTTAGTAGCATAGTACTTGTTCTTCTAGGTATTCATTGTTCATTAGCTGCCTTATTATATCTCCGTGAAACCGAATATCCCATAAGTACGGGTCTTCTCCTTCTCTGATACTCCAAGCCGAATTTCTGCAGACGACATAATTAGTGAGATGTTTATTCAAGTGACATGCGGCGGAACCATAAACTAGAGGTTTGTGTTATGCATGGATTTTTTTAGAAGCATAATTTATTATGCATGGGTTTTTTTAAGCATAACTTCTTATGCATTTATTTCATAAGATGCATAACCTGTAATGCATTGATTTTTTAAACAAGCATAAACGTAGTTTTGATGTACTTATAGGCTGTTGACATTCTCAAAGTACGTCTTCAGTACTTCCATCAAGGCTGGTTCTATTGTATCCTTGTAATCCCGAAAGCATTTCATTGTTTTCAGCGGAGGTAATTTTCTGAACGACCCAGCAGTAGACGTACGAGGGTTTTCTTCTTCAACTTTATTCTCATCGGGCTTGTATTTTTGCTTCTGCTGCTTCCCTAGCTCACAATCTTTGAGCAGTACACTGTTTGTCCTATCATTACATGTTGTCCTTTCCTTGATTCTTCTTACCTTGCTTCCTGGTTGGTTCCCATCCTCTTCTTCCTTGTTTGCTTTTCCTTTAGTAGCGTATTTCTTCACAGCTTTCTTCTTTTCAAAGACTGTTTTTGGAACAAATTCCCCTTCTAGTTCTTCTTCCTAAAGATTCATGTAACCAAATGTGTTAGATATAACCAATTTATTTTGAAATTAAGTAAATAGTAGTTGATTAAATAGCAAAACAACAACATAATAAATAGTATATAGTTGATTAAAAATAATAAATAGTACATAGTTGATTGTGACATTAAAAAACACTTCAAGCATGTAGGACCATAATATCGCAACGTACAGGACTCGCGAAGTTAATAAACAACGATGTCGCGAAGCAGTCGCAGAGAGCTAAAATAAACGACGCAAAGAATAACGACAGGCGAGACATAAAGAAGACGTGAGATCTGGCGAGGGTTAAGAAGTGTCGCGAGATTGAATAGTTGTACACTGGCGACACTTCGCGAGACATTCCCGAAAATAAAGGATAGCTTAGCTGTCATCCACTATGTATTACCCTATATAAAGGGTCGAATGAGTCTGTTGTGAGGGAGAGATCTTTTTGGAATTGTTGGGCAAGTTATTAGGAGAGAGAAAATTTAAGAGTGTTTTACTTGCTAAGTGTAATTCTACTTTTCCTGTGTAGACAACTCATGAAATTAATCAATAAACATTCTCAATTATACAACTTTCAATGGACTAATTAATCAAGATATAGTGAGGGGTGTAGTGTGGGATTTCCTGCTACTACATATGCGCTAGAAACAGGGACCTAATCTTGTTGGTTCAAGAAAGAAAATCGCAATTAAAGCTGTTTAGATCAAGAAAATGAGAAAGGAAACTCTTAGATCGGATGAAGCAGGGGAAAAAGATATGGCATGTGGTGCAGATAAAGGAGTAATAATTAGTAAATTTCATGAAAATATCAGAGGAAGAATACACAAACGGGATTTTGAAGGAAAGAAGATTACAGACAGAGAAATGATATCACCTTTGAAAGATTGGGAAAAACAAGAGATAACATTCACGGCGGGAGAGATATCCAAAGAAAATTTGGATCACCCATCTCCATTAGTAATCGCAATTAACGCGTATAAGGAGAAAGAAGAATCGGAGAACATGCTGAAAACATGGGTGGTAAATGGAGTTTTAATTGATACAGGAGTCTGGTGAACATAATGTTCTATCACACTTACAAAAAGATGGGATATGAAGACGAGGATATGACTTTCGCGGCATACAATATTCAAGGCTTTGGTAAATCCATAACCAAAGTTAGAGGGGAGATAAAAATACGTATTCCATTAGGAAGAATCGAAACTCAGGTGACATTGAGTATAGTAGATATGGAATCACCGTATAACTTGTTATTAGGAAGACCATGGGTACATGCAATAAAAGCTGTGGCGTCAACACTTCATCAATGTATCAAGTTTCCAACACCAACCGGAATAGGTGAGATCAAAGGGGATGCGGCTAAAGGAAGAATATATTATCAAAATGAAGTAAAATGCTGCGAGGAACAAATAAACAAACAAAAGAATATGTCTAAGCATCGCAAAAAGATGGCGAGGGAAGCTAGGAAAGAAGAAGAGTTCAGAGTTTACATGATCAAAGCGAAGGAAGGAAAAGGCATACTTAGCGAGATCTCGGGAGAAGAAAATGATCCCGCGACGGAACTGAAAGGACCAACCCCTATGGGAGAACCGAAGGCCAGTTACGTCGCGGCAGAGCAAACTAAAGAAGTGAATGTTGGAACTAAGGAAGAACCTAAGATGCTAAAGATTGGAACTAACATGGGAGCGGATGAAGAAGAAAAGACTGTTGGTCTGTTGCGAGATTATAAAGATATCTTCGCATGGGATATGGATGAAATGCCTGGTATAGATCCATCGGTAGCTTGTCACAAGTTGGAAATTGATAAAAATGTGAAGCCATTCAAACAAAGAATTAGAAAGATAGCAACAGCATATCACCCTCAGATAGAAGAAGAGTTGCAAAAGATGTTGGACGGGAATCATTAGACAAGCAAAATATCCTGAGTGGATAGCGAATATGGTTATAGTTCCAAAGAAGAACAAAGGAATAAGGATTTGCATTGATTTCTTGATTTAAATAGAGCCTGCCCTAAAGACAGCTTTTCCATTGCCAGATATTCTGCCTAGTCGAATCGGCGGGTGGGGAATGAAAGGGTATCCTCATTTGGATGGATACAAAGGTTACAATCAGATCCCACTCGCGAAGAGGATCAAGAGCATACCGCTTTCTTCGCTCCAAGAGGATTATACTCGCTATACTAAAATGCCGCTCGGTTTGCGAAATCTTTGGAGCGACGTATCAAAGGATGGTAGAAGAGGTATTCGCAGAATGGATACATAAAACACTGGAAGTCTATGTAGATGACATGTTAGTAAAAGTAAGAAAGAGGAAGACCACGTGCGAGACTTGAAAGAAATTTTTGAGCAAATGAGGCGTTTCAACATCAAAGTCAACCCAGAAAAATGTACCTTTGGAGTTGCGTCAGGAAAATTCTTGGGTTACATTGTGTCAAAGGAAGGAATACACGTTGACCCGGAGAAAATAAAAGCAGTTCGCGACATGCCGACGCCGGCGACAGTAAAAGATGTTCAAAAGCTAAATGGATTGTTAGCATCACTAGGAAGGTTCATCTCGCGATCGTCGATAAATGTAAACATTTTTTTGTTCTAAAAAGGGATCGAAATTCGAATGGACGGACGAATGTGAAAAGGCTTTACAAGGAATTAAGGAGCATTTAATGGATGTATCCATTATGCAGAAGGCAGAACCTGGGGAAGAATTATTAATATATCTGGCGACGACTTCGCACGCCTTAAGTGCAGTTTTATTGCGAACGGACGCAGGAGTGGAAAAACCAATCTATTATATCAAGTAAAACTTTTAATCCGCAAAAGAAATTATTCAAAGATTGAAAAACTAATCCTAGCGTTAGTCTATGCGTCATTTAAACTTCGCATATATTTTCAGGCACATACTGTTAGGGTAGTAACAAGGATACCAATCGAGTCGGTAATGAAAAATTCAAAAAGATCAGGAAGAGTCGAAAGATGGAATGCTCAAATAAGTCATTGCAAACTCAAATATGAAATATTGTCTTCAAACAAGTCACAAGTCGTCATGAGACTTTTCGAGAATTTCCTTTAGAGGAAGATGAAGCAGTGGATGAAATGATGGATGTAGAGGAAGAACATGGAGATCCAAAAGATTTGTTAACTGAGCCAAACCGGTGGGAAATATTAGTGGATGGATCATCAAATGGAGAAGGTAAAGGAGTGGGAATTGTTATGATTTTCGCTTAAGGCAATAAGTTAGCTTTTGCTTTTAGATTGGAATTTGAGTCTACCAATAATGAAACGGAATACGAAGCCATAATACATGCTTTACGATTTGCAATAGAAATGAAATCGGAGAGTGTGAGAATTACCAGCGACTCGCAATTGGCAACCAATCGGAAACGTAAAAGTATGCTACAAATGATCCATCACTACGAAGCACAGAAGCTTGTAGAAGTGTTGTCAGCCCAGATCCGAAAATAAAATGGAGGCACATATCAAGGAGAGATAACAGACTCGCAGATGCTTTTGCCTTTATATCAAGTATGATGACAGACCCAATCTGCGAGGAATATCAAAATACGGACGCTATCGCACCATCAATTAATAAAGAGGAAGGACAAGAAGCGAGATATAATGATGGTGGTAGATGAGATGCAATGTCGCGAGGAAGATTGGAGGATAGAACTTCACGCATATTTAATGAAAGGCGAGGTACCAAGAAATAGATTGAAGCACACAAGTTAAAGAGCCGAGCAACAAATTATGAATTGCGAGATGGCGTGCTTTATCGGCGTTCTTTTGATGGACCTTCGCTTCGATGCCTGACAAGGAAAGAAGGAGAAACCATATTGAAGATGCTGCATAGTGGGGATGCAGGAAATCATAGCGGCGGAAGATCTTTGGCATATAAGGCAAAGACGCAAGGATATTATTGGCCATATATGCATGAGGACGCGAGAGCAATAGCCAGACGCTGCGAAGATTGTCAAAGACACGGAAAGAAGATACATGCACCGGGAACACCATTAAATTCTTCAAGAAGTGTATGGCCTTTTGGAAAATGGGGTTTAGATATTGTGGGACCATTTTTACCGGGAACAGGACAAAGAAGATACCTAATTGTCGCAACGGATTATTTCACAAAGTGGGCAGAGGTGAAAGCGGTCCAACACATTCGCGATAAAGATGTTTTTACTTTCATATTTGAAAATATTATATGTAGATTTGGGATCCCCGCACAACTGGTATCTGATAATGGGAAGCAGTTTGAAGGACAAAATATAGAGTTGCTGCTTAATGCATTCCAAATAAGATGTGGAAAATCAACTCCATTATATCCACAAGCTAATGGCCAAGCGGAGGCAACAAACAAAACGATTCTTTGATATATTGAAGAAAAAATTGGAAGGACACAATAGAGGATGGTGCGAACAAGTACCCAATGCAGTGTGGGCCTATAATACAACTAGAAGAGAAGCCACAGGAATGTCTCCTTTTTGCTTAACTTACGGAGTTGAAGCAGTGCTCCCAACAGAGGTCGTGATTCCGACAACCAAAAAAGAGGTCTGGGATAAAAATCTTAGCGCAGGCAACATTTTAATCAAGTTGGATGAATTGGAAGAAAAACGAGAAAAGGCCTTGCGACACATGGAGAATTATCAGGACCAAGCGAGAGAATATAACAAGCGTGTAAAAATACGTGAGTTCCAACCAGGAGACTTGGTGTTGCGAGAAACCCCAATATATCAACGTGAAAGTGGAGGCAAACTGGCGAGAAAATGGGATGGACCTTATATCGTCAAAGAAGTAGTTGGTACAGGGGCATATAGATTGATGGACCCCGAAGGAAGAGATGTGGGACAAAAATTGGATAGACCATGGAATAGGTTATATCTAAAGAAATATTACCCGTAATAACGAAAGATGACAAAAGGAATCAAGATGAAATACTTCTTCGCCAAATATTTGCGACATTCAATAAAATACAGAGAGAATCCGCGAAGAGATCGCGATAAGAATAACAAAAAAGTCAGGAATGGCTTAACAAAACAACAAGAGATAAGGAATGATTAAATGAATGAACTGGCGAGTATCTCGCAGATAAAATAGCAAGTTATGAAGAATGATTGAATAAAAAGAATGAATGAATGGGACGAACCTTTATGGCGTACACCCTAGTTCGCGAATTATATTTCGTAAGAGGCAAATGTAAGACCTAAAGTGCGTCATATAAGGGGGTATCTCTTAACATGGCTCAGGTGGAAGGTTACACCGCTCCTGAAACCTGGGTCATGCAGATTTGGGGCCCATGAAAGCCTATCCGGGGGAGATACCTTGGATTCCCAACTATATATGTAGGTTATACCCTGGTTGGGCGACCGAGGGTCTCTTCCAAGGAGAAGTGTATGCACAAGGCGCCGAGGTACACGGTTGAGCGAGTGCCGGATGGATGAACCTACCCTGGCCATTCTTGGCAAGTCTTGGCATGCGTTGCACTCGCCCGAAGAAAACTCCACTTAGGGTGCAGTCTTGTAACCATAAACCGTATAGGTATAAGGGATAAGAGGCTGCGAAAACAACTGGTTGTTGTTAAGACCGGATGGGAGGAGCTAGTCTTGTATGGCCGATGTTTCGCCTCCTTGAAGGGGCAACCGGGGAGATGATAAGGGCGACGCTCTCCATTAGGGGGGGTGTCAAAACAGACGCAAATGTCATGAGGCTTTGTTTTCGCAAGGAGACTTAGGCTTGTCATATTTGTGCAATGATCCTGCAGAGGCAATAATACTAACGCGAGGGTAAGGCGAGATCAATGGGTCTTTACACGAAGTGTACGGACGTCCTGCGATTTCGTCGCACGACGGCAATGTCATGGGGCTTTATGTTCGAAAGGATATTTAGGCCTGTCATATTGTCGCAACTAAAACATCCTGCAGAGGCAAAAATACTTGGAAAATGATAAGACAAGATCAATGGGTCTTTACATGCAAGTGTAAGGATGTCCTGCGATTTTGTCGCCATAAAAGGTGTAAGTGGTGGGGAGGACCTCTAATTAGGGAGGTCTAACTCGAAGACCACACAAAATTGATAAGGCAAGGTCAATGAGCCATTGCATGAAAATGTGAAGGCGGTCTGCGACCTTGTCGCCACAAGAAGAGATAAAATAAAGACTACCGAAATGATAAGGCGAGAAAAGTAGGTTTCTTCACTCATGGAGATACCTGCGACCTCGTCGCAATACAAAATGATGATGATTGATTAAAAATCATTTCATAAAAATGTAAGCGAATAAGCTTGCGAGATTATGGTCATAATTAAGAAGAAGAAAATAAGAGGATTATTCAACAAGGGATTTAATCTTTCAAAACAAAAGGACAGTTACAGCAGAAGTTATAAAGCAGTTAATTCTCTACATCAATTTTATCATCTTCCCCAATAATTTTCTCAGCTTCACCTTCACCGGTCAATGGACGTTCATCAGAAATATTTTCAGCACCTTCATTCTCGCCAGCTGGTGGATTTTCATTAGCAGTTTTTTCAGTCGGATCTTTATTGACAACTTCAGTATTAGCGATATCTTCGCCGCTTTCATAGTCATAATCACTATCAGGAGAATCAGGAACTTCATCATCACTTACTTCCAAAGGATCGACATGAATAGGATCAAGAGACTTCGACAGCAAAATATCATTCACAAGGACTTCCGCTTTAAGATGGAATTGACGAAGCAATGCCTTTTGACGATTTTTACTATCAATATCCTTACAATCAGACATATAATCAAACCTTCGCTCTGCACGGTCGCGAGAACGAGCAAGATGCGCGGAGAGTAGTCCATTTTCCTTGCGAATGTTAGAATAATCAGACCTGAGGGTGGAGACAGTGGAACGAAGCTTTCTCTCAGAGTCTGCATAACAAATACACAAGATCAGAGAAAGTTCTTATTGGCACTTTCAGGGTAATAAACCATTCACGGAATAAATACATAACTTAAGATAGTCAAATAATTTGACTACCTTCCTTTTGAGAAGTAAGATGTTGAATTAAAGGCTGAAGTTATTCCCCAAACGGTCCATGACATCATCAAATGAATCTCCAACTAAGCCTTTCAATCGAGATCGCAAATTCTTTTCATGAGAAACAAGTATGGAATTTTCGGTCGCCAAAGAAGAGTTGGATTTTTCTAATTTGGCACATTGTTCTTGGAATTGCTTCGCTTTTACACTCAAAGTTATTCTACCTTGAATAAGTTTATCTCTCTGCAAATAATTTCTTCAAGTTGGTTTTTCAAAGAATGAATGGCTTGCTCTTGTTCTTCACATAATTTTTGGCAAGCATCATACTGCTGCGAGTAGCTCGCCACCTTATTTAACAGAGAACGTTTCTCTTGAGAAAGAGTTCGATTCTCATCTGATAAAGTTTCCAACTCCAAATTAGTTTTAGTCAAAGCGTAAGAGAGGCGAGATAAGTCATTACTTAATAAATCTTGCTTCTGCGATAAATCAAAATTCTCTTTCGACAAGTTATTTATTTGATCAATTGCATAGGTATGAAGATTATTTAAGAGATTATACTGTTCCATCCAAGAATCTCTTTCAACTCGAACTTCTTCAACGATAGACTCCGTCTGATATATCTCCATTATTCGTTTCTGGTTTAATACTTTGAAGACGAGCAAGGGTTTGAGTTTGTAAAAAAAAAAAAAAAAAAAAAAAAAAAAAAAAAAGGGGGGGATGGCGAGAGCATACCTTTTAATTCTTCGTTCTTCTTGCGAAGGTTATCACGATCTAGCGAGATGTTGTCAAGACTATTGCACTTCGCGGTCATAACCTGGAGATCATCCTTCAGCTTACTAATTTCTTGAACCAAAGACGCTTGCGAGACCTTATCAGGACCAAGGTGCTTACTTAAAATCTCGCAGACGTTGGATTTGATAGGATCAGCAGAAGTTTTCTTGGCGTCATTCACGAGATCTGAAAGAACCTTGAAGGCCACATCTATACCCTCCAAATTTTCCGCTGTTAGAGGAATTTGCTCTACCAAAAAAGATGAGTCATCCTTTGCCAAGGGAACCTCATGAGAAGAGGAAGTTTTAGGGAGAGAAGTGATTGGAGAAATAGTAGAAATATTGATAGCAGAGGGTGGTGTAACATCGTTTATAGGAGGACAGGTTGTAAGGAACTTGGTCTATGAGGAGTTGAGGTATAGGAATATTATCTTGCGACGACTTCGCAGGAGGAGATGAAGGTATGAATGAAGGAAATGGAACATTGGGAGTAACAGCTTGGGTTGGCGAAGCCTTTAGGAGTTTTGTCGTATTTCCATCATCCTGCAAGTTACAGATTAAATAAGAAACAGAGGCAACAATATATTGTTCATAAAAAAGAAATGTTTCTTAAATACCTTGTCACTCGCAGGCTTCCTTTTATTAACTACAAATTTTGTTCGCGAAGTAGGCTTTGGCTGCGTAGGAAATTCTTGTTGCGAAGAGGGTTCTGATGGCGAGCCCAAAGAAAGAAAAGGATCCTTTACGGTAAATCTGGTTTTGGGTTGGTTCTTGCTAAACAACAATGGCAGAAAAAGAACCATAAAGTTAAGCATACCAGTATGATTTCAACAAGAAAAACTAACTTCAAAGCAATTAACCACAAGATCAAATTAGATATGGCAAGATTAACAAACCTGGATGCCATGAGAATGACAACTGATAAGAAGTAGCAGAAGAAGAGAAGAGGATGAAGAAGGAAAAAAAGTGACAAATACTTGCGTAACGATGAAGAAGAGGAAAGTTTGTAGACGATGAAGAAGATGAAAGGAAAAAAGAAGTTTCTTCACAAGGAACACTTCTATAAATAGATGAGAAAAAGGTATTACGACCGGATAACATTAAATGCACCGGAAAAGAGGCAAATATAGACACGTGTTAACGGTCATTACCCAAACCCAAGGAAACTTGACGAAAAGAAGTTTAGCAGAATTCAAATATATGGCATATTTCCTAATAGGCGAGAAGAGATTGCGAAACCAATTATTCTCTGTAGCGCATGAGGCAAGAAATGACACTCTGTATATAGGAGCTTCGGAATTTCGCAAAAGAATAGAGGCAAGTACGTACTTTTCAAGTCCAGTATTCTTTCGCTCGTTCCTTCATCAGCGAAGACCAAAGATTATTACAACAACAGATTTTTCCTTAAAAATCACTCTTCAAGCAATCTTCAAGGAAAAAGAGGCAAGATGTAGGACCATAATATCGCAACGTACAGGACTCGCGAAGTTAATAAACAACGATGTCGCGAGGCAGTCGCAGAGAGCTAAAATAAACGACGCAAAGAATAACGACAAAGCGAGACATAAAGAAGACGTGAGATCTGGCGAGAGTTAAGAAGTGTCGCGAGATTGAACAGTTGTACACTGGCGACACTTCGCGAGACATTCCCGAAAATAAAGGATAGCTTAGCTGTCATCCACTATGTATTACCCTATATAAAGGGTCGAATGAGTCTGTTGTGAGGGAGAGATCTTTTTAGAATTGTTGGGCAAGTTATTAGGAGAGAGAAAGTTTAAGAGTGTTTTACTTGCTAAGTGTAATTCTACTTTTCCCATGTAGACAACTCATGAAATTAATCAATAAACATTCTCAATTATACAACTTTCAATGGACTAATTAATCAAGATATAGTGAGGGGTGTAGTGTGGGATTTCCTGCTACTACAAAGCAGTTCATGGATATTCAAATACATAATCTGTTTTATAATTTCTGTACCAATGATAGTGAAATGTTCTCCATCTCTGCAGCTTCATTGTTTTCAGCATCAGTGGTCGTCTCCTTATCTGCAGCAACGGCCGTCTCAACAGCTGGTTGTTGTGACTTTTCTGCGACTTGCTCTTCTGCCATCTCAACGGTGGGTTGTTGCGGCTTTGTTGCGATTGGATCTTCTGGCATTTCAACAGCTTGCTGTTGTTGTCCTCCAGCACCATCTTCTCCTTGTGAAATATGGATATTAAATGAGGGCCATTCAGCTACATTCTGAATTTCTGGAAGATGTTCACCATCTTCTTTTCCAAAGACCATCTTCTCCTCCAAAGACCATCATCACCATCTTCTCCTCCAAAGACCATCATCACCAAAGCAAGGAATTCTTTTTCCTGTGCTTCAATTCTTTCTTGAGGTGTTGTCTGCAATTCCTCTGGCGTGTCTGTTTCCTTGTCGCTGGAGAGATTAATAGCTTTTTCCAGGTCTATGAACTTGTAAGGTGAAGACTGGAGTCCCTGAATATCAGTTTGGTCTTGGCTATCAAGTCTAATAACTTGCGGCAATGATTCTTGTGTAGGTGGCTCAGTTGAGGATACCATTTCAACAACTGTCTCATTCCTGGGCAACTTTTGGCTCAGTGGGACGCTTGGCTCAGCTGATGATGAATTGACGCTAGGTCCAGCTGATGATTCCACTCGCACCTCCTATTTCACGCCTGATGCAACGAGCAACTCCTTCACTTTACCGTACAACTGAGAATTGAAGTCTCCTCCAGTCTGTCTATATTCCTCCTGAGTCTGCTTGATGTCTTTTAGCATTTCTTGGACATTCTTCAACCTTTCTCCAAGACTATCGGGAAACTTCTCCTCTTCAATGATCTGTAACGCATCCTGAAATGCATCTTCATACTTGTCCCTGTTCACCTCAAGATCCATTGCGATGATCTCATATATAGTTTTCCCTGTTTCTTTGTTCTCTTGGTTCACGAGTTGAACTCCATTGGACTTTACGCATCTCTAAAGTTCTCATGAAACTGCAACATGATTAATAACACTCATCAGGGAATGCATAACAAATGTAACAAAATTTCTTATATGCATAACATGTGATGCAGATATTTTAAACAATGCATAACTAACCATGCATTAAAAATTGGAGCTGCATAACATATTATGCACTCATATTTCACAACCCTGCATAACACTTTGTCATTTTTAAATAATGCATAACCAGTTATGCTTTCACAATTGCATATGCATAAGATGTTATGCAACTATTTAGAAAGGTTCATAATATGTTATGCACTCATATTTAATATACCAACATTTTTTATATGCATAACATAACATGTGATGCAGATATGTTAAACAATGCATAACTAACCATGCATTAAACATTGGAGCTGCATAACATATTATGCACTCATATTTCACAACCATGCATAACACTTTTGTCATTTTTAAATAATGCATAACTGGTTATTCATTCACAATTGCATATGTATAAGATGTTATGCAGATAATTTATAACGGTTCATAAAAAAATACCAGCAAGTCTGTAATATGCGTCTTGATCATTGCTGCAAAGTCCCACCTCCCAGAGATCTTGGTGTAGTAGCACTGTTACTGACCTTGATGTTGGATGCCAACTCAGCTATGTTAGATTTCTCAGCCAACCAAAGCTGCGAAAAATAATAACTAATATATAAGATATTTTATAGATTTGATTTATTGAAATATAATTAAGTAAACAAAAAAAAAAAACCCAACTCACAAGAGAATATGTAGTGCAACCAGGGCAATTCCTGATCTGAAGATTCTTTTCTTTCACAGTTTTGATGCCGTTCATCAGGTTATCGTGAATCAAATCAGGAAATGATACAGAGTCCATGGTTTGCAAATTCTTCACCAAACCAACATATTTGACGTCCAAATTGTCTCCCATTGACCCACAAAAGAACAAGACGACTAGCATGTAGAGGCAGACGAGGCAGACAACTTCCTCTTCACAACCTTTCTTATCAAGTTTTTCCAACACCAGCCTTTGAATATCCTCTACCCAAACCTTTGTTACCCGTGCTTTGGGATCTGTACTCACTTTACCAGCTGCTGTTTTGAGTGGGAATTGCTTGACCAAGGCAAGTGACTGAGTCAGCTCTAGCTCTTCCTTTGAAGTCAGAATATTTCTTCCTCTATCTCCTTGAACTCTTGGAATCAGGAAAGTAGCAGCAAGCTCACTGGCTGTTGACGGTATACACTTGTTTTCAGACACCTTGAATGAATGCTGACTTAAATAATCATGGTTATATGATAAAAAGACCTCATCCATCAGCTGGCTGCTCTTACCATCAAACAATGCCATGTCATGCAGATACCCAGTTATAGAATTTCCCAAATGGACACACATTCATCATACTAGCCTGCGTTGGAGTAAAACCACCTCTTTCCTTTATTTTTGTGAACAAGGTACCTACACTTAGAAATTCTGCTCTATAAGTACCTTTCTGAGTTGCAGGCTTGGTTTTTAGGTTTAACTGCATAAATAAAAGAGCAAAAAAATTGCATTTTACTAAGTTAGAAACGCTATTTTGACTGCATAACCTCCCATGCCTCTTATTCATGCATATGCATAAACTTTTATGCACAATTATTACAATGCATAACCTATAATGCACTACTTTTTAGAATGTATTTTTTGCAGATTTATTATGTTGCATAACCTATGATGACTTGTTATGCACACCAAAGTTGTCTGCATAACCTATTATGCATTTTTTTAAAGAAGCATTATGTGTTTTATTTACAAGTTGTTAACTACAAAACTAGCAGGTAAATGATCAAACATAATTTTATTTAGTGATGCATAACAGGAATTCAACGCACCTGGTTTATAGACAACACATTGCTGATCAGGTTCTTCTTCTTCTTCATCTTCTTCTTCACTTTCAGATCTTTCAATTTGCTTCTCCTTCTTCTTCCTTTTCACGTCTTTTGATTGTTTGGGTTCACATCTTTTTCTTTTCCTTTGCTTATCAACAGCTTGCTTGACTGAAACAGACCAAATCAACATTGAAACAAATCAATCACACTAAAGATGACTCGTAAACTCGACGTATTGATTAACATAATTTTATTTAGTGATGCATAACAGGAATTCAACGCACCTGGTTTATAGACAACACATTGTTGATCAGGTTCTTCTTCTTCTTCATCTTCTTCTTCACTTTCAGATCTTTCAATTTGCTTCTCATTCTTCTTCCTTTTCACGTCTTTTGATTGTTTGGATTCACATCTTTTTTTTTTCCCTTTGCTTTTCAACAGCTTTCTTGACTGAAACAGACCAAATCAACATTGAAACAAATCAATCACACTAAGAAACAATATATCACACAAAAAAGAAATCACAAGCAAATCTTATCAGTTTCCTTTGGTTCAGCTTTCTCAAAATCATCTGAGTCAATCATCCGAAATTTCCTTTGGTGCAGCTTTCTTTGCTCTCTTTGTTTTCTTTTCTGCTTCAGGCTTAGGTGAACTAGGTAATTCCTGATCTTTCAATCTCTGCGACTTCCTTTATGGGGTGGTTGCTTCGGGATCTTATTGACACACAAATAAGTATGTTATTCATATCAGGTTATGGAGTAATTTTGGTAAGCATAACAAGTCATGCATTTGCATAACAAGTCATTCAAACATGGATCACAGACACATGAAGGAATGTAAATGCATACCGAGACTTTCTTCTTCTTCTTTGGCGTCGGGCTTTATGTTGGTTCTCGTCTCCTTTTGTCTTTTGTTCACCATTAGTTTCGCCTTTTCCACTTCTAGATTATCATCATTAGCGGGTAAAAATGATGTTAAAACTTAAATAGATTAAAATGAAAAAGTAACACTTAAAAATGGGTGTTATGCAAAGTGTTTTTTGAAAGCATAATCTGTCATGCATCTAAAAACATGTTATGCACATTCATTTTGATGTCGCATAACCTTTCATGCATAATGCATAACTAGATTTTATCCGCATAACTTTTGTCATGCATAATGCGAACTAGTCATGCATTCACAATTGCGGATGCATAACCTCGTTCTGCAATCATTCATAAAGTATGCATAAATTATTATGCACTCAAATAACTTGTTATGCGCTTTTTTTTTATGCGTAATCACACATCGATTAGTGAGGATGCATACCGGAGACTTCCAATCTTTCCACAAAGTATCTTTCTTTGCATTCTTTTTGCATCTTTCCAGTGGTTGGTCACTATCACTTTCTACTTTTTCATCTTCAACATCATCAGGTAAAATTGATGTTAAAATCAAAGAGTGGGTAAGTTATAGAGCAAAAGAAATTAGGGGTAAACATATTTAGGATGAAAATTTCACCATAAACAATTTTCTTCTTAGATTTGTTCTTCTTTTTGGGATTTCCGGCTTCTGGTTCATCATCGACT
The DNA here is from genome assembly GCA_023531295.1 of Papaver armeniacum. Classification (NCBI taxonomy): domain Eukaryota; kingdom Viridiplantae; phylum Streptophyta; class Magnoliopsida; order Ranunculales; family Papaveraceae; genus Papaver; species Papaver armeniacum. The sequence continues at coordinate 479,371 of JAJJWW010017148.1, forward strand.
TCTGGTACAAACAAAACTTAAAATTAAAGATACAAAAATGGAAAAAACAAAATCAAAACACAAACAGATGAAGTAATTGTTGAATCTCACTGATAGGTGTCTAAAACACCTTGATATTTATCTATTGTTTATGCTTTCTTCGTCAGTTTTCTTGAAAAATTATGTATCTTATGTTTTGTTTTTCAGTATTTAGGTACTTTGGAGTCATTGGAGTAAAAGAAGAAGAAACGTCGCTCAAAAGGCAAAAAGAGGCAGCTGTTGCTGGCGGAGGAACTCGAAAGAAGGAGAAAGTTTTCAATTGGGACCATAAAGGGCGAAAGCATTCACTCGGAGCAAGAAGAGAAAGCGTCATTTCAATATAGTGCACTATTAGAAGTCAGTGGAGCAAAAGGAGTTGTCATTCTTTCGCGCTCTTATCAACACTTAGGGTGCCTAGAGTTATCTGGGTACCCCCTTAGCCAATTCACTGGGTGGTTGTAACACCTTCATTTACCACACAACCCTAAAATTCAAAGAGGAGTTATCTTTTCTCATCATTTTCTCAGACTGAATGTTAGAGAAGGAGGTTTGTGTTATTGTGCCACAAACCGGTGAAGATTGAGAAATAATTTCAAGCTAAGAAATGAAGGAGCAGTAATGAGTTGTCAAGAGATGTTCCAGATTGAGCGAATTCGAAAATACAAAGAAGAAACCGAAGTTGCAATCATTGAGTTATGTGAGAAGAATGAGGAAATGGGTTTTCTTGAATCAAAGTAGCTCAATTTGTTGATGAAGAAAGAACGATGAACGATTCCTTTCAATTGAATATTTTAGAGTCTCGAATGATTTAGAAGTATGGGTTTGCGTTGGGTTAGCATATGGACATGCGTTTATAACCAAAAATCATCAAGGAAAGATGGGTTACGTCGGGAATTCAAGTGAATGACGAGATTGAATGAATACTAAATGCTATAGACTCTTAAATGAATTTGTGTTTGTGTTGAATGTGCAATTGCTGTAGGAAGAAGTGTGTGTGATCTCAAGATGCAACCGCACTCCACCCCCATCGGTTGGAGACAGCAACGAGAATATGTTATTTGGAATGCCCGAACGAGCAACTTTTCACCGCAAGTTCACCAATCTAATACGGGGTTCTTGTGCTCGAATCGGGGAAGTCCGGGGGCGTATTTGGCAGCTGCTAGAAGAAAATGAAAAATTTGGGGTTACGGCAAGAATTATAAGCCATGGCTGTGTATTGGCAGAGGCTAGGACTTGTGTCCAACACCCGGCAAGTTGCAGTGGTAGCTAATGCACCGAGCAAGGACCACAAATGGGATTGTAGGTGGAGGTAGTTGCGGTGATGTATAAATTCGGTGATGTAAGTTCAGTGGAAACATGAACGGCAAAGATAGAGAACTCGACAGTGGTGACGTTGTGATACTCGAGTTAAGGAGTTTGTTTATAAGGAGATCGAGTTCGGAGTTGCGCCGACGTGAAGAATGATTCGAAAAAGCGAGATCGCATTGGCTGAAGATCGAAAGGGGAACCGAGCAGTGACTGCAGTTCGAGATGGAGGTTTCTTCTGGAGTTCTTGATGGTCGATGAAAGCTTGAACAGAGGAATTAGTTGAGACTCATTGGAGCTCATGCGATGATGGGACGTGCGAAATTTCTTTGGTGATTGAGCTTGGCGGTAGACTTGAGTTCTGCTTGTGGATAAAGAGTTCATTCTTCTCGAGTCAAAGTGGTGAACTGGTAGTTAGCATGGCGAGAGAGATGATATCGGTGATGATTTTGGGTCCGAGATGGTTCGTGTTCTTTGTTGTAGTTGGATTGATGGACGGGGAAGTAAGTCGAATGGCTTGCATTGTCATCGTAGAGATAGTTGGAGCTTGAGATGGTCATACACATGACTAGTGATGAATGACGATGGTGACTCTGCGCAACTCGAGACGGTGAAGCCATGTTGAATGGTGATGGCAATGAGAGTAGTTGGAAGTCGAAACGAGGTGTTGTTGTTGCCATTCTTGCGGTGAAGTGTAAGATTGGTTGTTTGCCAGAGTGATGAAGAGGATTTAGTGGCCGAGTCTAAGATGAAGCTACAATGGACTTAACTGCTGGCAGTTGGAGTAAAACGGAAGGTTTTGGCTTCTTTGTCAAAGACCGAAGTCAATGAGCTACTATTACGATGGCGTTGACAAGAATGGCTAGTTGAAACAACCGAGTTTGACAAAGGTCGAGAGAATGACGAGAGGAAGAACATGCATGCTTATTATGGGGTATGCAGATTGGTAGAATGGTTTACAAGAAACTACTTAGCAGCAAAAGTACAAATGGCAGATTCTGTAACCGAAATCTTTGTTCAAGGGTATGGTCATGGCAATGGTGGTTAAACTAGATTGTAAGAAGAATAGGTGTTTGCTACTATGTCTTGGACTGGAGAATGGTTCGATGGGTTGTGAGAGTTGCAATTGTTACGGGAAGCTGCAGAAGAAGGGAGATGCGTGATGCGGTTGAGCAAAGTTGAGCTGTGCACAACAATGATGCAAAATAAATCAATGGCATGTGCAATGACCTATGCCGAGTCCACTCGATTCAATCAGCTAAGTCGGTTAACCGACTCACACCCATCTTAATTCGCTCGACCAGGTTTACTGATTTACCCGAGACTTACTCGAGCCAGTGTAGGATTAGGTCAATTCCTACCAATTTGCACCCGACCGAGTTCCCGCGACTATTATATGGCCATATTTTCTACCCGGGTTTCTTTTGTGTGGGCTTGGTGGACATGTTGGATATAGAATTTTGAGACTTGACCTAGTTTTGGGAGGAGAAAAAGGCTACAAAAAGGGAAACTTCTACAACTTTGTTTATCACGTATTCTTCCCGGGAGTTTTGCAAAGAGAGCCGGAGCTAGGGTTTGCTTTCATTTAATATTTTCATCTTCTTTACTTTATTTCCATTATTATTTGATGATGAACTCCAATATTATGAGTAACTAAAACTCTCTTTGATTAAGGGCGATTTGAAGCCCAAATATGAATCTATATTTGATATGAAAAACTTGTTCTCTTGCATTCATTAATGTTATTGATTGATTTCTACCATGCTAATATTGTCTATGGATTATTTGTTAAGGGTTTAAGTTCGAAATTGAATCATTAATTCTTAATCTATTTGCTAGTTTAGATTTTCTTCGACCCGTATTTGTCTAGAGAAAATAAACGCAAGTAGCAATATATAGGTATTGATGATGGGACTTTGTTAAATACCTATATGTAGAAATCAACACTAGTAGGTGATTCATGCTTTTGAGTTCATCACTAGGAGCAACCTTATCTCACAGAACTTAGAGCATTTGTTTAAGTCAAACCTAGTAAGCGTACCTCTAGGAAACTTGGCAAGTAGGAACCGGTAGTCGAGCGCATCCGTATCCAGTGAGCTAGGAGATAATAACGGAATAGTTGAGCGTACTAATTATTCTAGGGTTGTTAGTAACATGATAATGTGAAGAATATAGCTATCTATCAATTTGGTTTGTATTAGTGGTCTAGAATGAACCTTTAATCAATTACATCTCATATTTGAATACATTTTACAATTTTTAAAGCATTTCTACAACAAAATCATCTTTGCTAAGAGTATTTGCATAACAACTTGAACTTCATACCTCCTTGGGACGATCCTACTTACATTATACTACTTGCTAGTTAAAGAGAAGTAGAGAAATTTATTTTGCGAGTTTGACACCTCGTCAAAATTGGCGCATTCTACGGGAGGCAGTGGCAAGTTTAGTTGTTATTTTTATTCTTAGTTGTTACTTTTGCTGTTATTTTCAGTTTCTAGATACTTATTCAACCTCTTAGAATTTGATTTTCAGGTACTATTTCTTTGGTGAATGCGTGGAGAGGCGGACCAAGTCCAATTGGTATACGTCTTCGTTCGTGCACTTTACTTAAGGATTTCATTGACGGCGATCAACACTCCACTTCCTCAAAGTTCTACACCAAGTGAATTCTCGGACTCGGACGAAGAGGAAGACAACACAATGGGAGGTCGACCACCTGCTCCAAGAACACTCAAGGAGCTCACTTCTCCAAACCTAGATCTTGACCTTTATGTATTCAATTTTGAATGGAAACATTGAGTTGGAAACCACAATTGATTAACTTGCTGCCCAAATTCAGCAGGTTTAGCGGGAGAAGATCCTAATCGTCACTTGCAACAATTCCATCATGTGGTGACTAGTATGAAGCAAGCAACTGCGCAGATGCGGATATGGCTATGATGATGACTTTTCCTTTCTCTCTTTTAGATCTTTGCAGAGAGTGGTTCTTTTGCTTACCCCGGAAGCATAACCACATGGAATGGGATGAAGAAATTGTTCCTTGAGAAGTATTTTCCAAAGATCAAAAGCAAGTATGATTCGCAAGGAGATTTGTGTATTAGGCAAGTATCGGAGAGACTCTCCATGAGTATTGGGAGCGCTACAAGAAGCTTTTAGCTAGCTGCCCACACCACCAAATCGGCCGATCAACTTGTGATTCAATATTTCTACGAGGGGTTGCTTTCTAATGATAGAAATTTGATCGATGCACATGAAGTGGTGGTGCACTTACCAACAAGACCATCAAGGAAGCTACAAGTTTGTTGGAGAATATGGCTGCGAACACTCAACAATTCTACACTCGAGATGAATCGGCGGTAAGAAGGTGAATGAAGTTGGCAATTCTTCACACATGGAACAAAGGATGGGCAACATGGAGAGAATGATGACTCAAATAGCTGCAGGTTGTCATACCATCATCATATACCGAAGATGTTGAGCAAGCAAGTGCTATGTACCAAAATCAAGCAAAAGTAGAGGTGCGATCCGTACTCCAACACATACAACCCAAAGTTGGCGTGATCATCCGAATTTGACTATGCAAACAAGCAAAGCTGCCTGCAAATCTACTTTCAATCAACAAGGAGGATATCTATTCATGCAAAGACCACCACAAGAAACTCAAGGCACGAGTATAGATGACAAGTTGAATCTCATTCTCAACACAATGGTGCAAGATAAGCAAAAGACAAATAATGGATATGAAGGACATCCGAACACAAATGGGTCAATTAGCTAATGCCGTGAGCAAATTGGAAGCACAAGCGAGGGAAAACTTCTTTCACAACCAATAAATCACAAGGAGAATGCCAATGCTATTGAGTTACGAAGTGGGAAGCAAGTAGAGAAACAGGAAACATCAGGTGTCCCATGAACCTGATTTGAGAAAGAAGAGGGTGAAACAGCCCCTAAAAAGGCTGACCCTATGAACAAATTCTAACTCTAAAACTCATGTTTCTACTTATGTTACTTCTCCACTTTTCCTAGCAGGTTTGCAAAAGTCGAACAAGGAGACATTGTACCAAGAGCTTTTGGAAATCTTTAAGAAGATTGAAGTGAACATTCCACTCATTGAGGCGATAAGGCAAGTTCCACGTTGGGCAAAGTTCTTGAAGGAATTGTGCACTAACAAGCACAAATTGACCGTAATGAGGTAATGAGTGTGGGGAGAATCTTGGCATATCTTCAAAAGAAACTCCCACCCAAGTTGAAAGACCCGGTAGTTTCACCATACCATGTACTATTGGTAAAATCGAGTTTGAACGTCTTTTATGTTAGATTTAGGAGCATCCATTAATGTTATGCCTGCCTCCGTTTATGAATCATTGAATCTTGGACCTCTTAAGAATAGGTATTGTTATACAACTTGCTGATAGGTCTAATTCTTACCCGAAAGGGGTTATTGAAGATGTTTTAGTCAGGTTAATCAACTCATATTTCAGCTGATTTCTATGTTCTTAACATGATGGATGAAGATTCACCATCGTCTACTCCCTTCTTTGTTGGGTAGACCATTCATGAGCTTAGCTAGAACAAAAATAGATGTTTTCAAAGGCTTTAACTATGGGAATTTGATGACGAAGTCATAAGTTTCAATATCTTTGAGGCTATGAGATATCCTAGTGATGTGCATTCTGTTTTCAATTGATATTATTGATTCTCTAGCTCAACAGATTTTTGAATTGAATGGTGAAGATGCTTTAGAAAACACCATAAAGTGGAAGGTTTAGGTTATGGAAAATACAAAGACATTGAAAGTGAATTGTCTATTTGTGATGAGCTTAAAGAGGCTGTTTTATCTCTTAATTCATTACAAGAAGTTCCACCAAAATATAATGTGTCTTATGTTTCGCGCTTACTAATGAGAAACTTTTAAGTCAAATTATGCAGGGCACCTATTCTTGAGTTGAAACCTCTTAGGATCACCTTAAATACGTGTATTTAGGTGACAAGGAAGAGTTACGATGATCATTGCCAACAACCTTACCAAGGTGCAAGAGGAGAAGCTTGTTCGAGTGCTAAGAGTACAAGTCTGCCATTGGATGAACCATTGCCGATATCAAAGGAATCAGTCCTTCCACATGTATGCACCGAATACTTCTTGAGGAGGGGCAAAACCAACAAGAGAAGCTCAACGTCGCTTGAACCCTCCAATGATGGAAGTAGTCAAGAAGGAAATCCTGAAGTTGTTGGATGTCAGGGTTATCTATCCCATATCCGATAGCAAATGGGTGAGCCCGGTTCAAGTCGTTCCAAAGAAGTCAGGTACGGTGGTGAAAACGAAGATAATGACTTGGTTCCAACTAGAATCGGATGGGTTGGAGAGTGTGCATTGATTACCGAAAGCTCAACTCCACCACCCGAAAGGACCATTTTCCCTTACCATTCATTGATCAAATGCTTCAAAGATTGTCCGGACATTCTTATTATTGCTTTGATGGTTTTCGGAGTTATAACCAGATTGTAATAGCCGGAGGAAGATCAAGAAAGGCAGCGTTTACTTGTCCTTTTGGCACTTTTGCGTATAGACGTATGCCATTTGGCTTGTGCAATGCTCCACCACTTTTCGCGTTGTATGGTAAGTATATTCTCGGATTATGTGGAAAGCATCATAGAAGTGTTTATGGATGATTTCAGCGTGTATGGTGATTCTTTTGACAAATGCTTAGATAACCTTGCACTTATTCTTAAACGATGCGTAGAAACTAATCTTGTGCTTAATTGGGAAAAATGTCACTTTATGGTCAATCATGGGATTGTGCTAGGTCATGTTGTATCCTCTAAGGGGTTAGAAGTTGACAAGGCTAAGATAGATTTGATTCGAACTTACAATACCCCACAAATGTGAGGGAGGTTCGCTCTTTTCTTGGTCATGCGAGTTTTTATAGGAGATTCATCAAGAGATTTCTCCAAGATTGCAATGCCCTGTGTAGACTCTTGCAAAAAGATGTGGCCTTTGATTGTGACAAGGAATGCAAGGAAGCTTTGGACACCTTGAAAAGAGTTGTTGACTACCGCACCAATCATCAAACCACCGATTTTGGAGCAAACCATTTGAGTTGATGTGCGATCGAGTGATTATCGTTGGAGTAGGTGTTGGGACGGCGAGATGGCAAAGTTCCATATGCCATTTATTATGCTTCTAGAACTCTCAACGGAGCACAAATCAACTACTCCACTGCGAAAAGGAGCTTTTGGCCATAGTGTTTGCACTTGAGAAGTTTAGATCTTATTTAGTGGGTACAAAGGTGGTTGTCTTCTCATGACCATGTGCCTCGATACTTGCTAACAAAGAAGGATGCTAAGCCAAGGCTCATAAGGTGGATTCTTCTTCTTCAAGAGTTCAACTTCAAATCAAGGACAAGAAGGGCGGTGAGAATACTTTGTAGCGGATCATTTAAGCAGATTGGTTGTGTCCGAAGAAGCGATTCCTTTGCATGATAGCTTCCGGATGAGCAACTCTTTGCGGTTGGTGGCACAACTCCATGGTACGATATTGTTAAATTCTTGGTGACGGGACAAGTACCTAGTTCCATGTCTACATTCCAAAAACACAAGCTTAAGAAGATTGCTAAGCAATATATATGGGATGAACCTTATTTGTGGAAGCATTGTCCGATCAAATGATCAAAAATGCATTTCTGAATCGAAGTTCCAATCAATTCGAATTTTTGTCACTCATATGCTTGTGGTGGCCATTTCGGAGCCAAGAGGACAGCCCTCAAGGTTCTCGAAAGTGGTTTTTATTGGCCTACATTATTTAAGGATGCATATCTATGTTGTAAGGCTTGTGATAGGTGTCAAAGGACGAGGCAACCTTGGTGCTAGAAACCAAATGCCGCAAACAAATTCACCGCTGTTGAGATTTTTGATGTTTGGGGTATCGATTTTATAAGGGCCTTTTATGAATTCCAATGGGAAATTTTTTTATACATCTTGCTGTAGATTATGTTTCTAAGTGGGTGGAAGCCAGCCACCCTACCAATGATTCTCATATTGTTTGTGAGTTTGTGAAGGAACATATCTTTCTAGGTTTGGAACACCTCGAGTGGTGATTAGTGATGAGGTTCGCACTTCAAGAGATCCTTTCACGCTCTTCTAAAGAAGTATAACATTTCTCATAAAGTTGGGACACCGTACCATCCAAACGAAAGTGGACAAGCTGAAATTTCCAACCGGAGATTAAGTCAATCTTAGAGAGAAGACGGTGAATGTTACAAGGAAAGATTGGAGTTATAGACTCAACGACGCTATGGGCGTATAGACAAACTTTATAAGACACCCATCGGTATGTCTCCTTTTAGGCTTGTCTATGGCAAACCTTTGCCATCTTCCCCGTCGAACTTGAACACAAAGCTTATTGGGCTATCAAGGTATGTAATATGGAATTAGATGCAATTTGGTGAACATAGGAAACTTCAGCTCAATGAGTTAAGAGATACGAAATGATGCATATGAAAGTTCACCATTTATAAAGAAAAGACCAAGGCTTTCCATGATAAAATGATTTCCCGAAAGAGTTTTGAAATAAAGAGTACTTTTATTCCATTCTCGTCTTAAATTGTTTCCTGTAAACTTAGGTCCAGATCGGGTTGGACCATTTGTTGTTACTAATGTGTTTGCGCATGGTGCGATTGAGATAACTAGTCCCAAAACAAAATGATTTCCAAGGTTAACGGCCATCGCTTGAAACCATACTATGAGCTGGCGGATTGTGACGGAGAATCGGAAATGATCACACTTTGAGTGATCCACTCCTCTGGAGGAGTAATTGGAGCGAACGTCTGTCGGGTGACGACGTTAAACCAAGCGCTAAGTGGGAGGCAACCCACCCCGGTTTTGTATCTTTTCCTTGATCTTTTTATTTTTAAAGCATTATATCTTTATTTTCTTGTTTTTGCATATCATATTATTGAATTTCCCACCTTGAACCTTCGTTGGATGATTCAATTTTACATTGAGGACAATGTAAAGTTTAAGTGTGGGGGAGCATTTATATGTTTGTATAGTTTGTTTTATGCGTTTAGTAGTTTTATGCCATAAAAAAATTCAGAAAAAAAAAAAAAAAAAAAAAAAAAAAAAAAAATTGTGCCTTTAGGATGACACCAATAGTGGATGGAATCATTTTGATTGCAGGAGTTGAGGAACCCATTAATTAACAAGAACGAACATAGCTCAGAAATCACAAATAACATGATAGTCGTTACCATATCTCGGAATATCACCATATCGCATTCTATTTTTATTTTTCCATATTTATCCTATTGTTCTCTAAGTGTTTTGGTGGGTCACTAAACATCGACGTGTTATTACTGCTAGGATGAAATAGAGTGATTGAGTTACTAAAAAAAAAAAAAAAAAAGAAAAAAAAGAGACCGACCAATTAGACCAAACGGAATAAGAATGACACTTGGGAATAGCGGTATGTGTGAAACGTAGTCTGCCTCCGTCGCCTAAACAAGCGTGGAATGCAGGATCCAAGGCAACTATCATGTACTTGCTGACAAGAAGCATGCGCTTGGATCCAAAAGATCGAATCATGTCATCACAAAAAAAAAAACAAAGTGAAAAAGAAAAGAAAAAGAAAGAAAGTATTATATTTGGTGAATAAAGTCACTCCCGGTTCCCTTGTATATGGGTGAGTTGATGAAGAAATAAGTTTGTTGACCCATTTGGTTCCTTGTATATGCGATGTGTTGACACTTTAGAATTGACCAGTAGCTCAATCCAATAGGAATAGGTTCATCTTAGTAGTGACCTTAGACGTATATGGGAAACATCAACGCTTGTGAACATTCGCCAACATCTACATCTTTATCCATCTTCTTAATCTTTTCATTGTGATTGTGGTTTGTTAGTTTTCGAGTATTGTGGCTTGTTCGACTATCTAATTAAAGCTTTATTTACTTGAATATGAACTGAATTTGCGCAAGGTACCTCCTCCTGTAGTCATTTTGGATTCGTTCATTGATTTGTCACAAATAGACGGAGTTGGAAATATAGGTTTTGTAGGCAGACCTCTTGTAAACCTTCACGAGACTAAAACTCGTCCACTAGGGACACCTAGGGGTTCAAAGGTTTACATTATGCTAAAATTAACCGGTCGACGAGATCGAGTTGTATTTATCTTTTAGAATTATTTTGTTTGATTTGCTCGAGGACTAAGCAAAGTCTAAGTGTGGGGAATTTGATAGGTGTAAATAAACACCTTGATATTTATCTATTGTTTATGTTTTCTTTTCGAGTTTTTTGAAAAATTATGTATCTTATGTTTTGTTTTTCAAGATTTAGGTACTTTTGGAGTCATCGAGTAAAATAAGAAGAAACGTTCAAAAGGCAAAAAGAGGAAGTTGTCACGTGAGGAACCGAAAGAAGGAGAAAGTTTTCATGGGACTCATAAAGGGCGAAAGCATTCACTTGAGTAAGAAGAGAAAGCGTCATTTCAATATGTGCACTATTAGAAGTCGGTGGAGCAAAGGAGTTGTCATTCTTTGGCGGCTTTATCAACACTTAGGTGCCTAGAGTTATCTCGAAGTACCCCTTAGCCAATTCACCGGGTGGTTGTAAACACCTTCATTTACCACACAACCCTAAAATTCAAAGAGGAGTTATCTTTTCTCATCATTTTCATCAGATAATGTTAGAGAAGGAGGGTGTTATGTTCTCGAAAACCAAGTGAAGTGAGAAATAATTTCGGGCCTAAGAAATGAAGGATAAAGCAATGAGTTGTCAAGAGATGTTCCGATTGAGCGAATTCGAAAATACAAAGAAGAAACCGAAGTTGAATCATTGAGTTATGTGAGAAGAATGAGAAATGGGTTTATCAATCAAAGTAGCTCAAGGCTTACTGAAGAAAGAACGATGAACCGATTCCTTTCAATTGAATATTTTAGAGTCTCTAAATGATTTAGAAGTATGGGTTTGCGTTGAGTTTAGCATATGGACGGCGTTTATAACCAAAAATCATCAAGGAAAGATGGGTTCTCACGGAATTCAAGTGAATGACGAGATTGAATGAATACTAAACCCTATAGACTCTTAAATGAATTTGTGTTTGTGTTGAATGCAATTGTCAGAGGGAAGAAGTGTGTGTGATCTCCAAGATGCAACCAATGCCCCATCCCCCCATCAGGTTAGAGCGAATACGAGGAGAATATGTTATTTCAGAATGCACAAAAATGAGCAACTTTTCACTATAGTTCGGCCAATCTAATCTGGGAGTTCTTGTCTTGAAAGCGAGATTGAATAAATAATTAAATTAGGGGTGCAGAGGGAGCTTTAATGTTGAGGATGAATACGGCGGTAGTGGTAAGTGATATTGTGATTCAGTCTTGTATTCTTTATAGGTTATCAATCTTGGGCCCATTTTGCGGCGTGTGCGGAAGTGGGGCTGGTGGTAGATGAGTATTGGTACATGTGTTGGAAATAAGTTATGAGAAGATGGCTAAGCAGGAGTGCTGGGTAATTCGGGTGGTGGCTATGTCTTGGTTGTGTAGATACAGCGTAAAGTAGTGAGCTTGTTTGTGTAGCGATGCAAGTAGGTTTCTGAAGCGCATGGCTGAAGTGCGCAGTGTCTTTGCAATGGTGATTGTTGATGTAGTGCGGCTGGAAGGAAGGGAATATCACTGGCGTGGTAGAGACAAGAGATTATGCCCTGCATTCAGGAGGTTTATTTGTCTACTAATCGAGTCCATGTTGGCACTGATTACAATTGGCGAGGTCGAGAGAATGAGTAAGGAAGCTTTGTATTTGGTGGTTATGCGACATGGAAAGATAAACTGATTTGATTAAGGATTCATGTTTGTAGAAATAAATTGAAAAGTATTGTCAATAACGGCGAAAATACGGCGAGTGAATATCGATCTGTTGGTGATAACGCTCTGTGAGAAGCGAAAATATGAAACTCTGATATGCCCAGTAGTGTATTATTACCCGAGCTCTGATGGAAGCTGATTGAAAAGTCGTGACACCAAGTGGAAGCAATGTGATGCAGTTAGGCGTACAATATGGCAGTGATGAAGAGACTGATGTTGGCATGTGAGGTGTCTTTTGTGTTGCAGGCCAGAAAACTAGTAGAATGTTGGTGTTTCATTACAGATCTTGGGATTTTGGTCCAGTCTGAAAGTCTTTGTGTTAGTGCGCTCTATATCACAGTGCAGCGAGAAAAAGCAGTGTGATTGGAGAAGCATTTGCAAGAAAAAGTCTTTAACTTTAGTGGTACAGCTATTCTGAAAGAAACTGATCTCATTCAGTTAAGTTTGATAGCTAAGGAAAGGCACAATAAAAGTAGAATGAATCGCGAGATTATTATTGTTTGTTGGTACTATTGATTCACTTTTTGAGATAGATTTTGAAAATTTGCAGCAGTCTGTGGCTAGAATGATGGCAGTGAGCGTAGTTCCGTGTGATTTGAACTTGAAGCATTAAGATAGCAATATTTGATGAATCTCAAAGAAGGTAGTGGATCTGAAGCTGGCCATGGGACATATGAGCTATAAGTCCCCCTTGCTGCTGGGTGCGTTTTACGTAAAGATAAATTGGGTTCAGATTAGTTTGTGAATGTTGAGCTGAAGGCAGAGATTGAGCTGAAGTGTAAAATACTGTTGTGATGTCAGTAACCAAAGAAAGCTGACTTTGAAATATTTTAAAGCGTAAAGATAAACCATATTCAGCCAACCATTCAGTGAAGCATATTTTAGAACATATTTTCACATGGTTTTCTCACACATGGATTTCATGAAGCTTAGTAGACTTTTTGGTAGTAGACTTTGAAGACCTAATTTGCTGGAAGTTGGAGAGCTATAAAAAGGAGTTTCTATTCTTTTGAGATATCGCATATCACGTATTACTTGGAGTTTCACTGACGCGAACTGAGGTTTGCTCTCAAGCTAATATTTCATCTTCTTTACTTTATTCCATGTATTATTTGATGATGAACTCAATATCATGAGTAACTAAAACTCTCTTTGATTAAGCTGATTTCAAAGTCCAAAATATGAATCTATATTTGATATGAAAAACTTGTTCTCTTGCATTATTAATGTTATTGATTGATTTCTACCATGCTATTATTGTTTCATGGATTATTTGTTGATTGTTTAAGTTCGAAATTAAATAGTTGATTCATAATCTCATTCGCTAGTTTAGATTTTCTTACAACCGTATTTGTCTAGAGAGGATAAACACAAGTAATATGATAGGTATTATGATGGGACTTTATTTAAGTACCTATATGCCAGAAATCAACACTGTGTGGGTGATTCAGCGCTTGCGAGTTCATCACTGCAGGAGCAACCGCTTATCTCACTGACTTAGAGCACTTGTTCTAAGTCAAACCTGGTAAGCGTACTTTACAGGAAACATGGGGAGCAGGAACATTGGTCGAGCGCATCCGTTATCCGGTGAGCTGGGAGATAATGGCTAATGGGGCTGAGGCGTACTCAATTATTCTCTGGGGATTGTTAGTAACATGATAATGTGAAGAATATGGCTATCTATCGGTTGGTTTGTATTCAGGCGTGGTCTAGAATGAACCTTTAATCAATTACATCTCATTATTTGAATCCATTTTACAATTTTTCAAGGTATTCCCAACAACAAAAATCATCTTTGCTAAGAATATTTTACTGTAATGAACCATACCTCCATGTGGGCGATCTGCTTACACATTACTGCCCCACTGAATTAAAGAAGTAGAAATTTATTTTGTGAAAATTATTGCCTCGATGGGTTCATCGTTATTATATTTTGAAATGCTCGTTTGCATTCAAATGTGATCATGCGTATTACTTTACGTGCACGCCACTGGTTTAGTCGGGGGCTTGTCCCAGTGCTCAGATCTATACATCTCGTTGAATATTTATCACTAACGTTGGGAGTGTGCAGGAAGAACCTGAATTGATGTGTGTGAAATATAGCAGAAAGAATCATTAAGAATGTGCTGAATGTTGACGATTAGAATAATTAAGCGATAGCTCTATACTAAGCGGGCTTCTGTTGGGAGCATTAATTATTTTGAGGTTGGGCAATATGAACTTGTGGTAAAAACCAGAAGATGCTACAGCCACCTCTTGCTCAAGTGGAGCCCTGTGGGGCAAGGGCAAGCACGGTCAGTCCCGAGAGAAATGGAGTCTGCGTGAATGATCTAAGGCTTTACTCTCACGAATTCTAAAGTAGCCAGATGAGTGATTGTATGTCGTCTGTTGGATAGTAGTGATAATTACAGAAACTTGTATGTTGCAGAAGTTTGGAGAACACACTAGGAGTGGTGGTTCACCTCCAGGACCTAATGCTACAGATTAATTCAGAGGTTGTATTGTTGTACCTTTCCGAGGAAGATTCTAGGTGTGATGTCCAACTGTCTTCCCCTGTGTTCCCCATAGTATAGAGTGTCTTCTTGATTACACTCTATAAGTTCCTTAGTTAATTAGCTAAACAACATTCCTATCTCCTATTAAGCACAGTTCTTCTTCCATGGAAGTCTCATGAAAGAATTTATTAGCCATTCTATCTAATTCTCCCTAGTATTGGCTGTCTTCTTGATCTGACCATTCAGCAGGAAGTTGATCGTTATAGTAAACTCCTATTTACATTAAGCATAGCAATAATAACATCAATACCGTTAATCAACATATTATCTGAAAGTTCTAACAACACCTAGGGTGCCTAAAACATAATTAGAAGTGATTTTTAAAAATAACCAAACTGGTGATTACTCCGTTGTCGGCGCAGCCCACAAATATTCTGGCTACCTTTCTAATGTCTAAGCAAACTCAAACCTAATTCATTTAAATTGGAAATTAAATCAATACCTCTCACCCAAAACCGAATCGATTCATCTCCTCTTTATCATAAATACAAATCTCCTTTATTTGATATTTCCTATAAATACATGAAACCTGGCATACAATACAATTCTTTATCTCTCTCTTAGCTCACAGAGAAGAAGCTAAGAGGGCTAAAGTAATTAGGAAGAGGAGATAAGCCAGAGCGCGGCTGATTGTCTTTGAGTGCGGCGTTTAGTGTCGGGAGAGGAGAGGAAAGAGTGATGGTAGCTCTACCCAGTTTGGTGGAAGGAAGAGAAATGGTTCTCTGCTGGTGTGGAGAAAGAAAAGAAAAATGGGAGAAGAGTGCGTTTGGTTTGGGTGGTTAAGGAAAATATACTCTTAGGTGGTATGGTGTCCGAGGGCATCAAGAGTTGTTGAAGGTTGGGCAGCGTTGGATGCGAGATAGAGCAAATCTGGCTCGGGGATATAAGCCAGTTTGGATGCAAGGTCTTAGAGTCTTGGTACTCAAGCCCATGTCTTGTAAATGGGTTGCTTCTTGTTGAGTTTACTGCTAAGTGATCTGTGTGCAGACTTTGACTTTCTGCTCCCATGTGCTCTGTCTCAGTGCCAGCTCTTTTGGCTCTCTGATTTCTCAGGAACTTTATTTCTTACTAGAACACAAGGTGAATTAGTACAAATATTTATTCATAAAGAAACAAAGAAAATACGAGAATGCAGGAT